>SJYV01000524.1:70167-203348 GCA_006410875.1 Neotragus pygmaeus | reverse complement strand
CTCTCCTTTTCAATATGCTGTCTAGGTTGGTATAACATTTCCTCCAAGGAGCAAGTGTCTTTTAATTTCATGGCTGTAGTCACTATCTACAGTGATTTTGGAGCCCCCCAAATTAAAGTCTCTCACTGTTTCCATTGTTTCCCTATCTATTTGCTATGAAGTGATGGGACTGGATGCCATGATCTTAGTTTGCTGAATGTTGAGTTTTAAGCCAACGTTTTTACTCTTCTCTTTCACTTTAATCAAGAGACTCTTTAGTTCTTTTTTTGTTTTCTGCCATAAGGGTGATGTCATCTGTATATCTCAGGTTATTGATATTTCTCCCAGCAATCTTGATTCCAGCTTGTGCTTCACCCAGCCTGGCATTTCGCATAATGTACTCTGCATAAGCATGGTGACAATTACAGCCTTGACAAAGTCTTTTCCCAGTTTGGAATTGATCCATTGTTCCATGTCCTGTTCCAACTGTTGCTTCTTGACCTGCATACAGATTTCTCAGAAGGCAGCTCAGGTGGTCTGGTATTCCCATCTCTTGAAGAATTTTCCACAATTTATTGTGATCCACACAGTCAAAGGCTTTGGCATAGTCAATAAAGCAGAAGTAGATGTTTTTCTGAAGCTCTCTTGCTTTTTCAGTGATCCAACGGATATTGGCAATTTGATCTCTGGTTCCTCTGCTGTTTCTAAAACCAACTTGAACATCTGGAAGTTCACAGTTCATGTATTGTTGAAGCCTGGCTTGGAGAATTTTGATCATTACTGGCGTGTGAGATGAGCGCAATTGTATGGTAGTTTGAACGTTCTTTGGCATTGCCTTTCTTTGGGATTGGAATGAAAACTGATCTTTTCCAGTACTATAACTACTGCTGAGTTTTTTGAATTTGCTGGCATATTGAGTGTAGCACTTTGACAGCATCATCTTTCAGGCTTTGAAATAGCTCAACTGGAATTCCATCACATTCACTAACTTTGTTTGTAGTAATGCTTCCTAAGGCCCACTTGACTTCACCTTCCAGGATGTCTAGCTTTAGGAGAGTGATCACATCATCATGATTATCTGGGTCATGAAGATCTTTTTTGTACAGTTCTTCTGTGTGTTCTTGCCACCTATTCTTAATATCTTCTGCTTCTTTAGGTCCATAACATTTCTGTCCTTTATTGTGTCCATCTTTGCATGAAATGTTTCCTTGGTATCTCTAAAATTGAAGAGATCTCTAGTTTTTCCCATCCTGTTATTTTCCTTGATTTCTTTGNACCTATTCTTAATATCTTCTGCTTCTTTAGGTCCATAACATTTCTGTCCTTTATTGTGTCCATCTTTGCATGAAATGTTTCCTTGGTATCTCTAAAATTGAAGAGATCTCTAGTTTTTCCCATCCTGTTATTTTCCTTGATTTCTTTGCATTGATCACTGAGTAAGACTTTCTTATCTCTCCTTGCTATTCATACTATACTCCTGAATATAATATGGAAAAACCAAAAACTCAATTCAAAAAGATACATTCACCTCAATGTTTACAGCAACACTTTTTATGATATCCAAAACGGGAAAACAACCCAGTGCCCATCAACAGATGATTAGCTTAAGAAGATGGTCTATGTACATAATGGAATATTATTTAGCCATAAAAATAATAAAATATTGCTGTTTGCAGCAACATAGATGGAGCTAGGGAATACTAGGCTTAGTGAAATAAATCAGATAAATTTCTTTTCAAAATTATTTTGAGTTAAGAGTTTCACACATTTTATGGCTGTTTTTACCTAGTGTTTTATTGAGATTTCATTATTTTTCCTAATTATTTGTATTAACTCCTTAAATATAATGTACATTCATCTTTTGCCTCTATATTTGTGAAAATATTTTCTCAAGTGGTATGTTTATTTATGTTTATATGATCTTAATCTATGGAATTTTAAATAATGAGTTTTATATATAAAACATTTCAGTATCTCTTTTTTACCGATGTATTTTCCTATCTTTTAAATGGCTTGATCTTTAACATTTGTCTTAAGTTCATTTGAAATTTTGATATGTAGTAGGAAGAGAAGCAATAGTCTTGTCTTATGCCAAGTAGTTAACCCACTACCTGAGCACCATTCACTGACCAATTCCTTGTTTGTCACTGATCTGTGACATGATCTTTATCACGTGTTAAAAATCTATCTATTTGAATCTCTTTCTGTACTATTTTCCTGGTTACATTTATCATTTCTAGTACCTGGTTCAGACTGTCTTAAATATTATGTTTTGACTGTAGATATAAAATCTAGCAGAGAAATTCCTCATCTCTTTTTATGTTCTTGATTAGGCATACTCATTCCATATCAACTTTAAAATTGTGTAAACCTCCAAAAGAAATCTTTGGTGACTTTAACTGTAATTGTGCCAAATTATATACTGATATAATAAGACTTGTTACCTTTACAATTTGTATTTTTTATCTAGGAATATAGTATACCAGATAGATATGAATATGGAAACTCCAGGAGATAGTGGAGGACAAAGGAGCCTGGCATGCTGCAGACCATAGGGTTGCAGAGTCAGACAAGTCTTAGAAACTGAACAACAACAACAACAATAGATATAGGTATCAGGAAAGATTTAAAGTTTCACTATATATATTTCCTGATTTTCTTATTATTCTTCTTATTACAAATCAATTCCTTCCTTCTTTTTTCCACCTCTAAACGCATATCACTAGAATGTAAGAAGCAATGGCATTTTTCATGTTGATACGTAATTGTTCATGGGGTTCTCAAGGCAAGAATACTGAAGTGGTTTGCCATTCCCTTCTCCAGTGGACCACATNTAGCATCATTCCTTCCAAAGAAATCCCAGGGCTGATCTCCTTCAGAATGGACTGGTTGGGTCTCCTTACAGTCCAAGGGACTCTCAAGAGTCTTCTCCAACACCACAGTTCAAAAGCATCAATTCTTCGGTGCTCAGCCTTCCTCACAGTCCAACTCTCACATTCATACTTGACCACAGGAAAAACCATAGCCTTGACTAAATGGACCTTACTTAAGTCCAAATTAAATGACATTTGATTCTGAGGTAAGTTAAGATATAGATGAGCAGAAAGGCATTCTTTTGTTTTTCTAGAGCAGGAAACTGCCCACATTTTCTGCAAAGGGCCAGAGAGTGAGTCCTTATTTCCAGGTTTATGTTTTTCTAAAACAAACAGAAAAATAATGTCCAGTATGAAGCAAAACAAAAATCTGTTTTGAAAGGGTCCCACTGGATTACATCTTAATTCATCACAAAATTAAGAGTAAACTGAAATTGATAATATTTGGGGGTAGATCTTAAAATCTCATTAGTAGAATTACTAGTAACTCACCATTTCTTAGATTTAAATTGGGTCTTGTTACTATTCATAATTTATGAAAACAAAATCAATCAAAATAATTACAATCCATTCCAAATTAGTGAAATTATTTATTTATACTCNGTAGATCTTAAAATCTCATTAGTAGAATTACTAGTAACTCACCATTTCTTAGATTTAAATTGGGTCTTGTTACTATTCATAATTTATGAAAACAAAATCAATCAAAATAATTACAATCCATTCCAAATTAGTGAAATTATTTATTTATACTCTCCCCCCAGAAGAGAGAAAGAAACTTTTTCTATAATTAAATGTATTGCTTATTAAGGCAATTTCCATGGTCAAAATGGATAAGGTTTTGTTGTTAAATTTATTAAAATTTACTTAAATTGTGACTATTCAGACAAATGTTAAATGGTTAAATGTAAACCTACAAGCAAATACTATAATAAACTACTGTTTCTTGCTTTTAAGAAAACAGGAAATCTACTTTTTGTGAATAATTTTAAATTTAGAAAACTATTGATTTCTACAACACAGATTTACCTCAACAGTTTTTTTCTAGTTACCCTTCGAGCCTGAAGAGAAACTCTAAAGGCATCATATTTTCTTTACAATGAACAATAACTCAATTTACTGGCTTGAAACTTCATAAACCATAGAAATGAAACCCTCTCCTGATGTGTTAATCAGTCAACCACAGATTCTCAATGAATGCTATCGAGTTGCTGGCACCGAGGGCGAGACATTGCACAGGGCATTATGGAAGGGCGAGACAAAGACCTCAACTGTGATTGACCTTCCAAGACAAAAGCTAGAACATCTTCAGAAATTCACAATGAACGTGTTTATCTGTAGAGGGTAAGATGGGGCTAAGTCACTCATATCCCACACTTTGGTTTCGGAGAGGGCTGGCTCAAAATCTATGATCACGGAAAAAAAGGAAACTAACAGCCCATTTGGCAATTGACGCTAGGGCAAAAGAAGTATGCTTTAAATGATTTCCCAGCATCCCTCCAGTTCAAATATTCCATGATTTAGAAACATTTTAGTCAGGTTGATCTGGTTCCTACCATGATTGTTATGACAGTACTAAACTAGGATGACTGGTCATTCATTTCTCGATATATTATTTTGCAAAAGAGATGTAGGTAAATGAGCATGGATAGTTTTACAGATGTTGACAGGCTTTCAAATTTTCACTATGCTTAGAAGTAACACTTATGAACAATACTAGCAGAAATATCTTCTGATAAACAATTTAGGTAGACATTTTGCTCACATACTACCCAAATTACAGTCAAACTAAAGACAAGACTTAGGCAATTTCAAAACAGGGTTATTTTCAAAGTTCCCATGTTAACTGTAGCATACTAGGTTTGGGAAAAAAAAAAAAACATATCTATTACTGCATAAGAACAAGGTCAAAAGCATGATTCCTGTTCATAGAAGCTTTTGGCTGGCTCCCCTTTCCAAATTTTCCTGGCCAACATATCTTTAACATTTTTCCAGAAATGTGGGAAAAAAGAAAGACAGGATCGATCAGTCTGCAACTGGTTTCCTGTAGAAAGTCCTCTAATGTTCCCAGAAAGATTATAGCATCTCATGACATAGTCCATAAATACATATTTCCACAGGTTTTCACAATGACTTATATCCCAGACTGAGTTTTGCTCATATATTTGACATTTAGGAAGTACAACCAAGTTCTGAGTCATTTCACATTTGATAATTCCTCCAGAATTCTGATCAATGAAAAATGTCACAGATTATGTAGCCTCCTCATTCATTGTTGTTTTTCATTGTTTGCCTACCTGCCTCTTTGTATTTTTCAAAATTATTTTACTATAGAACTTTTTAATGGCTTTTATAACTGGCTATCTCAAAGACTGATTCTTCAAACATTAAATTATTATTTAATGTATAGTTCATTTAATGAGCACCTACTGGGCTACACTCCAGCTCTACACCAGGCTTCAAGGATAGAGATAAAAGGCTTGAAGACCATGACAAGTAAATAAGCAATAAAATACATACCAGACTGATCTGAGAATATAAAGGGAAATCCCATAATCCTAGTTTTAGAAATGAAGATGGGAAATGTCAAAGATCTCATTTGGGTATCTGAGTGGATGCTGGAAGGATGAGTCATTCTAATCAATGAAGTGAGGAGGTGGGAGAGTCAGCAGTACATTCATTAAATATGAAGAAGTTTGGTATGGCTGGAGGCAAGGTATGTGTTATAGACAAAGAGTGGGGCTAGAAAATTGGATATACTACTATGAAAGGCCATACAATTTTTGTCTGTATTCGAAAAGGAAAAAAAAAACAAAACACTGAATACTTTTGTGTGAGAAACTGATATAAATAGGTTTTCTTTATAGAGATAGGACTAGGGAGGCAGCTCTATGGAAAACTGAAATGGAAGGGAGGAACCCCAGTTAGGATCCCGCACCATCTGAATGAGAAAACAATGGGGAATCAAATAAAGCAGAAGGCGGATTTCCCTGGTGGGCCACCTGGTGGTCCAGTGGTTAAGGGTCCACCTTGCAATGCAGAGGTCATGGGTTTGATCCCTGGTTGGGAAACTAAGATTCCACATGCCATGGGACAACAAAGCCTGCGTGCCACAACTACTGAGCCCATGGAACTCAACCAGAGAGTCTGTGTGCTGCAATGAGATCTCATGCGACACAATGAAGATCACACGTGCCGCAACTAAGACCCAAGGCATCCTAAACAAACAACCAAATATTAACAAACAAACAAAAACCCAAATAAAGCAGATGGATTAGAGATGGAGAAGGGCACATCCAACCAATCTGATGAGAGTGAACAAGAGAGACAGAACTTGAGGGTTACTTGCTGGTTTCTGCCTGGGTGCCTAGGTGAATGGTGATTCCTTTCATGGAGCTGGCAAACACGAGACAAAAAGTCAGTTTCAGATGATAGTGAGTTTAGCATTGGTCATTTTGAGCTTAAAAGGTCTATGGTAAATCAAGGCACATTAGCAGCTGGAGAGCTGAACATGTGGACTTAGAACTCCAGGAAGAAACATAAGGCAGAAGTAGAGAATGGCCAGGAGCAGTTAGATAGCAGGAAAAACAACAGAAGAGAATGAGAACACCCAGCCTAAGTGTGCAAGAGTAAGAGGAAGGTGGGAAATGTTTATATTGAAGGGCAGATGGAACAAATACATCCTGCAAAGGAGCATAATGAGTGACTCATCATGGAGATGAAAACCAGGAAAAACTGATGATCTGAGGCCAAAGGGGAAAAGTATCAAGAAGGAAATGATAAACAGGGTTAAAGCAGGTACAGCAGACAACAAAAATTAGGGCAGAGAAACACATTGGAAATGGAACTCAAGAAATCTGATTACACTAGAAAATCAATCACGGTGAGCTGCTTCTCATAATGAGAAGGTAATCTGCCCTCTAAAAACTAACTTGTTCAAGAGTAACGTCATCTAAAAATCACAGGCTTGAAAACCATCTAGATCTGGGTTTGAATTATAATCCCTCAGTTACTAGCTATGTTTGAATAGAAAAGCTGTCTAATTGCTCCATGCCTCAGTCTCCTTATCTCTAAAGACGGATAAGAATAACCGTACAATGGTTATTTGCATATTAAATTAAAGCAGACAGCAAATACTGCATTGTCTGGCACAGAATAGTCACTCAATACATCAGGAACGTTGTTAGATACACATATGCGCACATTATATACATATCAGTCAAACCACCAAGGGAAGATTTCCACCGAATTTTCATTTATCTACCTAATTTGAGTATCATCCTAAAATGAATGAAAGCTGTATCTGAATAACTTTCAGGCTGACAAGAAATAAAATCAGCTCTTTTAGAAATGTAGTCTTATAGACTACATACACCCTGATTCCTTGAAAGACTTCATACATCTCACAAGGATGAATATTTGCTTACAGAGACTAGATAAATCACACCAGCATGTCACAGGCTTAAATACAATAGAAATAGATATTAACCAATGAGCTTATTTTTTTAATAGAGGAACAAATACCCATCTAGCAATAAGCTTTTCCCTTTAATTATGAAGCTGGGACATAGAAAAAAGTAGCCAAAGGCATTCAAATGAGCTATAATGTGCTTGAGGCCCAAGAACTAAAAGAAATTATTCGTTTCCCCTCAACAGTAAGAGAGGAAACAGCAGAAAGTTCTAAAATTTAAATTTAAAATTCTGGCTAAAGCCCTGTATTGGTATTAGACTACTTCATGGAACTGTTGTTCCATATGATCAAAGAAAACATAATTAAGAGAATATTAAAACAGAGCAGGGATATATTGTTTTGTGATTTAATACATTTTAAAGGCTATCTGTTAAGTTATAGTAAAGATTTCTTTAACATTTGTTCTGAGATAATCTTTGTTACATAACATACCTGATTTGAAAGTATACTATGTACACCACAAGAAAAAAAATGAAATATACAGATAGCCAACAGGGCCCTACTGTATAGCATAGGTAACTCTGCTCAATGTTATGTGGCAACCAGGATGGGAAAGGAGTTGGGAGGTGAATGGATATGTGTATATGTATGGCTGAGTCCCTTTACTGTCTACCTGAAACTATTGCATTGTTAATCAGCTATAGTCCAATATGAAATAAAAAGTTAAAAAAGAATAAAAAAGAAAAATACAAAGGTATGGAAAATAAAGACTTGGCTTAAGGATGCAGATAAACCACATATAAAAAGTTGACATAGATCAATAGCCTTTCTATTCATCGGAGGATCTATGGCTCCCACTATATAAGGTAGCAAAGTGGCTATAGTTAGACCCAAAGCAGACATCATCAGGCAACACAGTTTCTTCAGAAAATGCAACTTTTGCCATGTTTGACTACTTTATATGAAGGCACATCCACTGTACCCTAAGCAGTA
This sequence comes from Neotragus pygmaeus, assembly GCA_006410875.1. Classification (NCBI taxonomy): domain Eukaryota; kingdom Metazoa; phylum Chordata; class Mammalia; order Artiodactyla; family Bovidae; genus Neotragus; species Neotragus pygmaeus. The sequence continues at coordinate 195,092 of SJYV01000524.1, read as the reverse complement.
CACAGTTCTGCAAATACACAGTATTAATTTTGTTTTATTCACCTGACCCTCAACTTATTCACAGTGAAACAGAAAGGACACTCTGAGAAAAATGAAGTTTGTATAGGAAAAGAAAAAGGGAAATGGCCAAGAAAAGAATCACACTGAGTAGTATTGATAAGCAAGATTGATGGCTTCAGATTTCTCTTTGTATTTACTGACAAAAGGCAGCATGCAGTAGCAGGCTCAGCTTGTTCCAGTGAAAAATGAAGGAGGGTTAGTAGACTGCCTACCTCCAAAAAACACTTTCTCAAACACCAGCTATTTTTTGCCAGTCTAATATCTTCTGTGTCCATTGGACTTAGTCTATCTTTGGAAACACAATTAGAATCTATGCTTATGTTATTTGCTTCGAGAATAACAAGGCCTTCTGAATAAGGGTAGATGATCGTGGAAGATGTTATCCACAGTATTTATGCAACCAAGTATGTATACAAATTTGTGGATAGAGAAAAATATCCACATCCAAGTAGCTGGTATCACTAAACATTCATAGCCTTCAAAGACTGAAAAATGAGCATCCACAAAACAAAATAGGAGGGAAAAAAATAGAAGAGTCCCATTCATAACCACAATCAAGCATGAATAATTACCAATTTTGAATGTAAAGATCATTCAAATAAATGTAACTGATGGATCATCCACATAGGGTGCAAGTCAAAGTAAAGAGACAGTCCACTTTAGAAAGTGTCTAGTGAATTGATTTAACAAGTTTAATGCGAGCATCAGTGTGGGGCTATTACTGATCGTAAGCTTTACTGATGTTATTTGTTCGCTTGGAAAAATACCGCTCTTTGGAATGAGCACATTAAGGCTAAAATTGCAGAGAAAACCCTATTACAACTTTATTGCTGGCAAATTGGAACCAAACCTTGTCTGTATATCAATTACTTAGAGTTACCACAGAGATAAATCCTTTTTTTTTTTGTTTTGTTTTGTATAGGCTCAATCTCAAAGACAGTGATGAGAAACTCCTTATTATACCCTACCAACATCACTAGGTTTTCTTAGCAATTTCAAGAAATTGTCAATTAAGTTCTTTTTATTAGGTTCCAAAAGCTGTTAAGTCAAACACAAATCTATCATAAGACTTGTAACAGCATGTGATTTAGGCACATTTCAATGCCTACTTCCTTCATTATCTACCTACCCCAATGTGACTGCAAAGTTCGAGTAAAGTAAAGGAATTTCTTCTTGATTATGTTAGGTTTGGTAGGCTGCAGTCCATGGGGTCGCTAAGAGTCAGACACGACTGAGCGACTTCACTTTCACTTTTCACTTTCATGCATTGAAGGAAATGGCAACCCACTCCAGTGTTCTTGCCTGGAGAATCTCAGGGACGGGGGAGCCTGGTGGGCTGCCGTCTATGGGGTCGCACAGAGTCGGACACGACTGAAGTGACTTAGCAGCAGCAGCAGCACAGAAATTTGGAGTAAGTGACCACTCATTGTATCAAATACTCTACTGAACTCCCATTTTTATTACAAGCAGAGGGAGGAGGCAATAAAAGTTACATATATATGTGTGTATATGTATATATATGTGTGTATACATACCCGTGTGCATGTGTACATACATATATATATATAAAGGATAGGTTTGCTTCCAAACTTATTACAATGGAGGAAATGGTTTTGATGCAATTACGCAGAGTAGTAGCCACTCAAAAAGCTTAAGGATTTTTAAAACAGTACTACAAATGCGTTCATTTTTTGCTGATTTCACTTGTGAACTGAGATCATTAAGAAAAAACATCAAGTCATCCCCGTGACAATGGATGACAACACGGCCCTTGTACAGCAGCAGGCATCACGGGAACATGTAAGTGGTTGTCCTTCTTACTCCCTGACCTAAGAAAGGGTAAATGCTTTGAAAGGACAATCCCACAGGTCCCCAGGATGAAGGAAAGAGTTAGTACCATTGAAAGAGCAAAACAATCAAGGTGCATAGAGGTCAGCCCAGGAAGCAGCTGCTCCTTTGACCTTCTAGGCAGACAAATGAGGCTTAATAAGAAAGGAAGACAAAAATGGCACATAATTCTAATGAATAAATATGGCCCAATGCTATTCAGGAGCCTTGTACTGGAGGCATTCCATGATATTCACATTTCAGTTGAGAATTTTCTTTTTTTAAAGGAATTAAAATGGAATAAAGACCATGAGCACCCAACTGAAGAATGCTCTGCTCTCTAGTTTGATTCTTTGAAGAAATTTTGACAATTGCCTTCATTTTTTTTAAAAAGGCAAAAAGTAATAAACACTTTTTACATAATCTTAAATCCCCTGCCCAACTTTCTAAATAAAAATGAATATTGTTCAAACCTTCCAAATCTTTTTTAGTCTCTAGATAAATAATTAAATTTAATTTATTTCCCAAGAAGTGTCACTTAGCAATTTGACTTTGATTCTTGGGACTGTAAGCTACCAGGGTCAACTGCTTACACCCACGTATGTTCAAAGACAAGCAGTTCTGTAAACCCAGTTCTAGAAGCAGAACTTCCAAACCCAGAAACAGGGGTCAAAGAATAATGGGAAACAAGCACACATGCCACACTGAAAGGGCAACACACCTGCAGAATTCCAAGAGGCACCTTCTGTATTCTCAGACTTGTATTACTATGGTTTTATAAGAATTCTCACTTTGTAGTTAGGTTTGCACAGCATTTGTGCTATAGCCTGACTACTTGGTCACAGGCTAATGGCATCTGAAGAGGAAGAAGGTCAAAGCTATCATTATGGTGGTGACAACCAATCACAGTGGGAAAAAATAAGTTTTATTTATTACTCTTAACACAAGAAACCTTTACGGTGGAATATAATTGCACTGTCACTACACACCAGAGATTTTTAATCCCCAATCATTTCAACATATTTTACAGTTCATTACCTTTCCAGCTAGTATTGCAGGAAGGACTCTCCTGAGCCTGTACAAAAGCATTAAAAAAATCTACTATTTTTACACTCATATTTCAGCCACGCAAAATACTGAATAGAGAATTTTATAAAGCTTAAAAACTTGTATATTTCAAATGAACACTGGAAAGGAAATATACATCTCAGGATCAATTTAAATCCTTCCACTAAAGATTAGAACACCTAAAACTATGAATCGTGGAAAGAAAGGGGGGCTGTGAAACATACAGGTTAGAATTTTAAATTTGTGTTTGACAACCAACATGGCAGTGTCTGGACTACATAAGACAGACTACACACCTTTTGCCTGCAGCATACACAACACTGCAGTGGGTATGAAGTTATGTTACCTTTAGGAAGAGATTACCTGTTATGATGCTCGTAAGTTCTAATAAGTGTCATTGTGAAAAGGTAAGCAGTTGTATCACTGAATTTTGTTCAGTAAAAACCTATCACTGACAGTCGTTTTTCACACATTGGAATTCATGCATCTTGCCCTGAGTGGGTGGAATTCAGACTTCATCAGAATTGCACCCTGACAGAGGTTGTCTACTTATGTAAACTATATCATGAAAATTTAACACACCTTCAAACCACTTCTGATTCTGCAAGTTCTGCTCTTCTGGATGTGGTTGATCTTTGCAGGTCCATCACGAACTTGAGAGCAGGCATTACGGTGAACTTACATTCTCTCTATAGCTCTTACCAAGTAAACTGACACTTATTGAGGATAATTTCCACAAAACAATAATAAAAATGGCTCTTGGCAAGTAGGTTTTAATTAAAAATAATTCCACAGTTTCTACACGCATCCTTCTAAAAACCCTTCTTCTCATTAATGAAAAATGTTTGAAGTTAAATTGTTTAATTTCAAACTTGAGTATAGCTTTTTACTGGAAATTGTGACAAATTCATGCTAGAATGTAGCCATTTTATCAACTTGCAGTGAATTTGTCCCCAAAGTAGCAAGAATTTAAAGGGAAAACTGCTTCAATGCAAATGCCATACTGTTACTACATATTGCAATTGCTGGAATTATAAACTTTCCACTGATGGCATTTTTTTCTAAGGAAACCAGTGTGACTATTTAAAAATAAATGAGTCTAAAGCCTTCTCCTTATTTTTGAGTAAAGGAAAAATACCATTCTGGACATTTTTAAGGATCTCACAAGAAGAAAAATAGTGTAAAACAAGGAGCAATGCCCTCTACTCATAATGAGCTATCTGAGCTACTAAAGGTTCAGGTGGTTTCCGTACAGAATTGACATCTGAAATTCCTCTATATCTGCAAATGTATTTAAAGGAGAAAATATAATTAAAATTAGAAATAAATGATTACACCAAGTGAACACAGGTAGTAATGGGAAGGGTGAAAAATAAACAGTAAAATATGGACCCTTTTTAAAATTCTAGAATATAGAGAAACTTGCACAAATACAGCTCTAGAAATTTCTCCCTTAACCCACTGTTTCATTAGCAAATCTTAGATTACTGAATCCATGATTCCAGGAATAATGTGTTCCCTTCCAAAAACTGGAACACACGAGCAGACCAAGATTGAAGCAAGTACTGTGGTGATAAGAATCAAAGCTCTGAAGGTAAGTGAGCAGGGAGGTCCCACCAGAAGTCAGATGCTGTGTGCTGCCCCCATTCAGGTCACCTCAGGTGGTCCTCACCGTAATCTTCTGAGGTGGCCTGAGTAGTCTCAGTTACACAGACAGAGAAATCGAGACTCAGAGCATTTCATAAGTGCACCCAAGATCACAAAGCTGGTTAGTGACAAAAGCAAGCTCTGAACTCAGGCCAGGTGACTTCTGAATTCAAGTCTAGCTTCCAACTATAAAGCTGCTGAAGGGAGAAATAACAAAAACTAAATGGCAAAATATGTTTTTGTCTGCTTATATGTAAACAAGCTAGATTTTTTGGAAGAAAAGCTATGACAAAACTAGAATGCAGACATTACTTTGCTGACAATGGTTCATATAGTCAAAACTATGGTTTTTTTCATTAATCAGGTATGGATGTGAGAGTTGGACCATAATAAAAGCTGGAAAAAAAAAACCCAAACAATTGATGCTTTTGAACTGTGGTGCTGAAGACTCTTGAGAGCCCCTTGGACTACAAGGAGATCTAACCTAGGAGTCAATCCTGAAAGAAATCAACCCTGAATATTCATTGAAAGGACTGATGCTGAAGCTCCAACACTTCGGCCACACGATGGAAAGAGCTGACTCACTGGAAAAGACCCTGATGCTGGGAAAGATTGAGGGAAGGAGGAGAAGGCAGTGACAGAGGACCAGATGGCTGGATGGCATCATTGACTCAATGGACATAAATATGAGCAAACTCTGGGAGAGAGTGAAGGACAGGGAAGCCTGGCATGCTGCAATCAGGCTTGCAAAGAGTTAGACATGACTGAAAAACAACAACAACAAATTGATTTTAATTGAAAATTAAAACATGATTTGGTGTTAAGACTGTACACTGGCTACAAAGCTTGAAGCTATGACTTGTCCAACTATTTCTTTAAAAATTAAAAATTATTAAAAATTAAAATAGCATGAGATAGTTTTGGGATTCTTCACTGACACAGTGTCAGGAAAATGTTTACTTTGACAGGACAACCAGACAGGGCCTATAGGAAACTGTAATGGGTCCTCACAGCAGCCAGTTTTGCTCTAAAAAATTTAAATCCTGTTTGGAAACTGCTCACTGTCAAGTTTAAGTACATTTCTTATGAATGATTGGGAGTGGACAGAGGATACTCATCTCATGTTTCTCAGTCTGGTATCTTACTCCTGGAAGAAATTTACATTATAAATCATTTCAAAGTACCCTAATTTTCAGCAGGCTACTATAAAAGAATACAGTATCTTGGCAACAGACATCCCCTATTGCAAAACCAGCTCAGAGGTACATATCTGGGTTTTGAGGGGATCAGGGAAAAGCATCAGCTTGGAAAGAGAAGTTAGGTCAAAGACTTAGCAGAATATAAGTGAAGTATTCTCAGTCTGGAAACTGATTATCTGGTAGTGAATTGTGGTTCTTCTAACTGGTTACTTCTGGACCATCAAGATTAAATGAGATAATCCTTGGTACCCTTAATGCAAGTTGTCACACAGGAATACAGGTTTAGTAATATTAGTTATCATTATTATTATTCTCAAATCAGACTGGTAATTACAGCTTTCTAGAAAATTTCTAATGTAAACTCTGAATCAGGTAGTCTGACTGAAAGCGAAAGTCACTCAGTTGTTTCTGACCCCATGGACTATACAGTCCATGGAATTTTCCAGGCCAGAATACTGGAGTGGGTAACCTTTCCCTTGTCCAGGGGATCTTCTCAGCCGAGGGATCAAACCCAGGTCTCATGAATTGTAGGCAGATTCTTTGCAGCTGAGCCACAAGCTGCTGCTGCTGCTAAGTCACTTCAGTCGTGTCTCACCCTGTGCGACCCCATAGATGGCAGCCCACCAGGCTCCCCCATCCCTGAGATTCTCCAGGCAAGAACACTGGAGTGGGTTGCCATTTCCTTCTCCAATGCAGGAAAGTGAAAAGTGAAAGTGAAGATGCTCAGTCGTGTCCGACTCTTAGTGACCCCATGGGCTGCAGCCCACCAGGCTCCTCCGTCCATGGGACTTTCCAGGCAAGAGTACTGGAGTGGGGTGCCATTGTCTTCTCCAGGAAGCCCAATAATACTGGAGTGGGTAGCCTATCCCTTCTCCAATGGCTCTTTCCAACCCAGGAATCGAACACGGGTGTCCTGAACTGCAGGAGGATTCTTTATCAACTGAGCTATCAGGGAAACCAGTCTGACTGAGACTACCATGCTATTTCATGAAAGTTTTACAGTTGAATAAAGAGAGCTCCAAAAATAGGAACTATTTGCACAGAGCTATGATTTTCAAATAGCTTTCTATATATTTTGTTTGTATGTCAAGGTAATGTTTCCTTAGATCAAAAAAAGTTGGAAAAAAAAGTTGGAAACCATCAACCTGCATAAAAATCACTTTTCCATCAAACAAGTACAAGACACGGTCACAAAGCAGGGAAGGGAGATCCATTTAAGCCGACAAGAGTAAACTGGCCTCCACGCATTCAATGCTGAGTCAGGGTTTCAGTCTCCAAAAGGTAAGGTGAGGCAAAGATAAATAGTTACAGACTCTGGTAACATGGTAGAGCTAAAACAGCATTGAATTGATCGGAACAAGTATTATCCCAATACTGACTGTACCACACAATGGCCTTGGGCCACAGGGTCAACTTCTCTTGGTCTGTTTCAGCCATACAATGGAGACAGTAATACACCATAGTTTGTAGGAGATGAAATTAATAGAATAAGGTATAACAACAACAACAAAACTGCAGCAGATAAACACTTTAATTTGTACCTATATGATATAAAGGCCCAAGATGGCAGGAGCTACAAGCATTTTATTTGCCACTATCAATCCAGACTTTATTTCTAGAAGAAATCAGAGTCTGGACAACCAAATACTCAAACATCTTTTGAGCTAGATCAAATCTAGATTCTAAGAAAGAAAAAAAAGAAACATAACTACTTGAAAGATGATGCTGTGAAAGTGCTGCACTCAATATCCCAGCAAATTTGGAAAACTCAGCAGAGGCCACAGGACTGAAAAAGGTCAGTTTTCATTCTGATTCCAAAGAAAGGCAATGCCAAAGAATGCTCAAACTACCACACAATTACACTCATCTCACATGTTAGTAAAGTAATGCTCAAAATTCTCCAAGACAGGCTTCAGCAATACATGAATCGTGAACTTCCAGATGTTCAAGCTGGCCAGCAATCAAATTGCCAACATCCAGTGGATCATGGAAAAAGCAAGAGAGTTCCAGATAAACATCTATTTTTGCTTTATTGACTATGCCAAAGCCTTTGACTGTGTGGATCATGATAAACTGTGGAAAACTCTGAGAGAGATGGGAATACCAGACCACCTGACCTGCCTCTTGAGAAATCTGTATGCATGTCAGGAAGCAACAGTTAGAACTGGACATGGAACAACAGACTGATACTAAATAGGAAAAGGAGTATGTCGAGGCTGTATATTGTGACCCTGCTTATGTAACATATATGCAGAGTACATCATGAGAAACGNCATCTATTTCTGCTTTATTGACTATGCCAAAGCCTTTGACTGTGTGGATCATGATAAACTGTGGAAAACTCTGAGAGAGATGGGAATACCAGACCACCTGACCTGCCTCTTGAGAAATCTGTATGCATGTCAGGAAGCAACAGTTAGAACTGGACATGGAACAACAGACTGATACTAAATAGGAAAAGGAGTATGTCGAGCCTGTATATTGTCACCCTGCTTATTTAACATATATGCAGAGTACATCATGAGAAATGCGGGGCTGGAAGAAGCACAAGCTGGAATCAAGATTGCTGGGAGAAATATCAATTATCTCAGATATGCAGATGACATCATCCTTATGGCAGAGAGTGAAGAGGAACTCAAAAGCCTATTGATGAAAGTGAAAGTGGAGAGTGAGAAAGTTGGCTTAATGCTCAACATTCAGAAAACGAAGATCATAGCATCTGGTCCCATCACTTCATGGGAAATAGATGGGGAAATAGAGAAAACGGTATCAGACATTATTTTGGGGGCTCCAAAATCACTGCAGATGGTGATTGCAGCCATGAAATTAAAAGACCCTTACTCCTTGGAAGAAAAGTTATGACCAACCTAGATAGCATGTTGAAAAGCAGAGACATTACTTTGTCAACAAAGATCCATCTAGTCAAGGCTATGATTTTTCCACTGGTCATGTATGGATGTGAGAGTTGGACTATGAAGAGAGCTGAGCGCTGAAGAATTGATGCCTTTGAACTATGGTGTTGGAGAAGACTCTTGAGAGTCCCCAACCAGTCCATTCTGAAGGAGATCAACCCTGGGATTTCTTGGAAGGAATGATGCTAAAGCTGAAATTCCAGTACTTTGGCCACCTTATGTGAAGAGTTGACTCATTGGAAAAGACTCTGATGCTGGGAGGGATTGGGGGCAGGAGGAGAAGGGGACGACAGAGGATGAGATGGCTGGATGGCATCACGGACTCATTGGACGTGAGTCTGAGTGAACTCCGGGAGTTGGTGATAGACAGGGAGGCTTGGCGTGCTGCGATTTTTGGGTTCGCAGAATCAGACACAACAGAGCAGCTGAACTGAACTGAAGTGCATTAATGGGGCTTTCCTGGTGACTCAGTGGTAAAGAGCATGCATGCTGAAGTGTGAAAAACACTGGAGTATGTACTCAAAAAACAAAACAAAAGTCCAGATATGCATTCCTTAAGATGATCAAGAAAGAAAAGCATTCTCAGACATAGTGATTATGACTAAATAACCCAGCTTGCATTATCCTATCCTTTCTCTGAGGAGGGATTTCTGCCTCCAAGATAAAGGTATTCATTTATTTTTCTCCTCTGAGTTCACAGTAGTACAGAAACAGCGTGTTAGCAATGACTTTTGCTAGCTTTATGAAGGAAGGAAGGAAGGGAAAAAGAGAAGGAGGGAGGGGGGAAACTTAGCTTTTACATTTCCATGACTACTGAGGTTATGTGCTCAACATCAAGGTGGGGGAAAAAAAGATTAGAAAACAACCCAGCCCTCTTTAATCTGTTCCTATGTCAAAATTGTAATTAAAATGTGCTTAAAGTTTAAACATCTTCAAGTGGAGAAGAAGGCAGGAGACTGCAGAAAACAGATTTTAAGAAATGCTAATTTTGGTCAGTTTTTTCAATCAAAGGACATATTTCATGCATTTCTATATCACAGAAAGTCACAGCATTGCATGAAAGACAAAATACTTTAGCAAATAACATTTGTAGCATATTGCTGTAGATTTATTTGGAGCAGCATAAACACAAATTATATTATCTCTGAAACTGCTGTTTAGATTTGGGCCTAATCAAGGGAATAGGAGGACTGTTTCTTGAAAATCATCCCTGAACTAAAAAGTTAGCAAGAGATTATAAAACAATATTCAAATCTCTAAGGGTCACATGATTCTTAGTATTTTGAGTAACACTGATGTATCAGAAACTCTCTCCTTTCCTTGCTCACCTTCTCTATGATCTTTTGCTTGCTTTGACTAGGAAGTTTGAAAACACTAAGAAGGAACAATGATTCACTAAGCTCATTTCTGTTTTTATAAGCAACCTCTTCAGATTCAGACACTACCATATATTTTCCACCTGAGCTGTGGAAAGAACCATCATTAGGAATTTTATTACAAATGGGCACTTATGCACCATTTTCAGGGAAGAAAAAAACAGGACAGGTGGTCATACAAAAACCTGAAATTCCCACAGCTTCCTGTCTTTTATAGCAGAAGTATTTGACACTTCTCCTGTCAAATGCAGAAAATTCAATTCATCTTGAATTTGAGAAGGTTACAGTAAAACAAAATTTATCTTATATTCTTTTTTTTTCCTTCTCAATACTATTCTTTGTTCTGCTCAGTAAGCTTGGATCTTATTTTTCTTCACCAAAAAAGTTGAGCCTTGAAATACCATAATATAGCCACAACAAAATCATAGCCTTCTCTGAGTTATTAGTGTATCAATTTGAAAAGAAAATCTTGTAAAGGAGAGTTCTAAGTGGTCTTTTATCAGAATTGCTACTTGCAAGGGTTTACAAACAGAGAAGTTTATCACTTATTATTTGAAACATGAAACTATTTTTATGTAACATCAATATGCATGTCTAGAAGCTTGTTTAAGGAAACTATTCACCATGCAAAGTTTTAAATGCACAATATCAAAGAATAATTTTTGACATTTTGATTCATACATGCTTATAAAGCTCCAAGACAACATGGTTTAATTATAAAACATATTTCTACTGCCTTAGTCATGCCAATTAAATTTGATTGGATACTTTCTTTATTCAACAAGCCCCTTTCATGTCATTTTAATTTACTGTCAAAGCAGCCTGAATATTGGAAACTAAATTATTTACTACAGCCCATAAGCCAATAATGTTCCATTTGTCTCATACAGAGGGAGACTAGACTAACAAGATTATTAAGGACATTACTTGTAATAGCGAATGTCCTTCACTTTATTTGAGTTTCATGCTGTGCTTTCAGAGATCATACTTCAAAAGAGATCCATTTCATTCCGTCACAGAACCTCTGATATAAATTATTCCCCACTCCCTTTGTAATATTCTGATCATAGAGAAAGTGGACCCAATATGGAAGCACACTCTTCTAAGAGAGCTACATAGTTTATTTGTTAAATACCTCTGATGCATTCCCTTGTGCCAATACTCAAAAAAAGGGGTTACTCAGTTGAATTTATCTTGTATTTCACACATTATATTCACAAAAGCATTTTGTTTTTATTGTCTTGAATCCACACAATGCTTCTAAGATTCTCAGATATATGAGTCAATCTATAATCTTAGTTTTCAGAAAATCATAGAGAGTTCATTAGGCCTTATATATCTGGACAGACACTTCAGGCAGGGCTCCATTATTGTGAAATCCAAGAAAATGAATTAAAATGTCTCAACCAGAAGCATTCTTAAAGGCAGAGAAAATAAATAGAGCTATAGTGAACTCTAACATGCCCATGGAATTCTGCTGAGGCTAGCCTCATGCTAAGACTTATTTAACATCTTCATTAGTGGTCTGGAGAGGGAGGAAACACATCAATTATACTCACAAATGGCAATTAATTGGGAAGTGTTGTAATTATTAGTATAAAAATGAAAAAGAACACAAAGAGGACTATAGAGGCCAAATCCACAGGAAAAAAAACTTCTAAAATGGCAACTGATCAGTAAATTAAAAGGCTATGTGAGGGCAGAAATACTAAGTTCCAAAGAAGAGCTTGGAAACAACATTTTAAAAGATCACAAAGTGATGTCAGACTAGAAACTGGCTGCAAAAACAGTTTAAAATAATGGCCGAAAAGGGTGGTGGGGTGACATGGTTTCTCAGGAGAGGAAAAATCAGAGCCACCAACCCTCAGAGAAGTCACAAGGTGAAAACAAGTATTTCTGTGCCTTCTACAATAATGAACCAGAGATGATTAAAGAAGAATTTTAACCAGAAAAAAGAACAAAGTGTTTTATGTGTTTATAATAATATATTTTATGTGTTTAGCTCAATTATAAATGACAATGTTATAGATATGGGTGCAAATACAAACCAAAGCATCTCTGTATGTAATGAAATTAGACAATGATTATTTTTATATAACTCATGGTGCTCCAAACATTTTTTCATAAGGCTTAGAGGGATGCATGAAATATAAAAATCAGAAGAGGGTAAGAAAGAAAAATGATAGTAAAGATACAAAATAGAGCCAGGAACTAGCCTAATATAAAGATTTATTTTCATTTTAAACCAGATAAATGTTCAGTGGAAAGTGATATTCAGTAAATGAGTGAAAAGGGCAAACAGCAAAGGGTCCCAGCTTTTGGAGCGAACCAGTTCCTGTACAACGTATTTCAGATATCCTGGAATATCACAGAAGATTATCAAGCCATTCTCTCTCTTGTATGCATGCCTCTATGCAAGGTAAAACAATTCTACCAAAATAATAGAAAGAATTACACTGTGCAATTGATGTAAAGCACATTTTCTCCAGTAATGTGAAATAAGCTATTTAGTAGTGCTTCAACCATTAAGCAATCAACCATCTTTTGCTAAAGGAAAATATAGTAGGTCCTTAGCCACATTTGAGGGGTTCTATATGCTACGGGTAAAAGCGATGCATTCTCTCACAAGTTTTTCTTCAGTGACTGCACTGTTTAACTCAATTATGAAAAGGAAATCTATTTCTAATTTTGTTGAAGTAAATGCTTGTGAAGGGAGCAAATTGCACTTTCTGGGTGATGGGTCTCAGTTTTGCTGCTGGAGAGCACAAGGTGACACCCCTGTGCCCGGCTGAGATTTACACAATCATGGGCAAATATTTCTAGGCAAATGCAGCTATAATGTTTATGTTAAAAACAATAGGTTATGACAGCAGTCAGATGTTCTATATCCCTCAAGTGTTGAAAATAAATTGTTTCTTTTTGCACACAAGAGATGGAGATTACCAAGGTGAAACATGACAGAAAATTTGTAGAAAATGATCTTGTCTGTAAGCAAGGCTTGCTCCCTGGTACTGACTGATAAAACCGTACCCCACGGGACGCTGTGTGCTGCCTTAATGAGTCAAATGACAACGAATTTTGAACAAAGAGCCCTGAAAAAATGGTTTTGTTCTTTTCTGTCCTCTATTAAAATTCCATTCAACTTAAAATGACAAAGTTTTGAGTTCACACATTGCCTAGAGACAAGTTTTTATTTCCTCTTGAGATGGGGGTAAGCCTAGTACACAATAGGTTCTCAGTAGTGATCTGGTGATGGTATGGATGAATTGGTTCTCTATAAGCTCACACATCTCTCCTACCCTTGTCTCCTCCCTTCTCCTGAAACTCCACATTATTATCACTTAAATAAAAGAAAAGCAATATTTCTTGGTGTCGACACACTGACAACTCTTCTCACCTCCCCTCTCCTCAGAGCCCCACTAAGAACAAGCCAGAAAGTAATAAAAGAGAAGCCAACTATATGTCATTTTTAAAAATATAAACTGGCTGATATCATCTTATTAATAGGTCACCCTAAACTCTCTGAATTCTTGATCATATACTTTGCTTCATAGCTGACACAACCTCGCACCTGAAGGACACTGGGTGAGAAGTAATGCTTTGTTATGACCCTCAGGACCTTGGATAACTTGCAAGAGCTGAGACTTTACCCCAACTTGTGTACATATTAGTGATAGCTGACTAAATTGCCAGACGTTACACAAGAACCATATTCATTTTATATGCCATTCTGTGATTTATTCCTCCATTATTAGACTATTTGCCTTGGTAAAAAGTTAATTACTAAATTCACTAACACAAATGGCAAGAACTAACTCCTTGTGCTGCCCCAGTAGGTAAAAGTTACAAGAAGAATTTCATTACAGCCTTGATTCAATTATAGTTGGATTTCATTTCAATAATATATGTCTACAGACAGTATCATCTTTTGTCATTTTAATTTCTTAAGGCTTTGGAAATAACATGTGGCAGAAAATTAAATAAAACATTACATTTTAGGTCATTCAAACCACTTGAATTTTTTAAATGCAGAATTCATTTTCCCTCTGTATTAACAATGATTCATCTTCCTGATCCATGATATATTTAATCTGAAACTTAAACATAACCAGTACTAGTTTATTCATGAGAGTGTATGTTTTATAACATTTGTCTACAGGCCTATAGAAAGGATAGAAGCAGAAACCAACTAGTAATTGTAAGAAACAAGTAAATGTTTTCAATAAAATAATCACATTTTAACTAATTAAATCATTTTACATTTGTATGCATACTGACAATTCATTATTGCCATATTTCCTATTTGAATATTATCAATATCAGCTCTAACATAATCCTAGAATTATCTGGGGTTTGAAGGTAATATGTTTACAATCTTGGTAATTTCTTTGGAGTTAATATCACACATTTCTTAGCTCCAAATTGAACATGAACAAAGGCATGCCTATGGACTTCTGATTTATCAATCATTTGTATTCTCAAATGTGATACTTTATTTTCTATCAGCTGATCAATGTTTTTTTTTTTTTTGTATTTCATTTTGAAGAATGTGCTATGGTTTTACAAGATTATATTCTTTATGCAAAGGTGGAAATGTATACTACATCCTGCTGTGAAAATGTACATGAGAGAAAACTAACATGTATAAATATATTGTAAAGATATGCATTTTAATGTTGTAATTATAGTGCATGCAAAACGCACAGTATATATATTGCATTCAAATATTTTAATATACTTATCTTCTTTATGTAAATATCTATGCATAAGTTTCTATAAATAAAATTGTAAGTTAGAGTGAATAACATTTCAATATAGAAAAATATATGTATATGCAAATCCATAGATATATATGTATGCATGTATATTTTCCTGATTGAACTCTATATACTACCCTCCATTTTGACTGAAACAGTGAAATAACTAGCATGTTGCCTCTGTGAAGCCGAAAGCAATTTCCTTTTCTAATTTTAGCTATGCAAAGCCTATGGGCATCATCAGCATTTAGTAATTAGTTTTATAATTACTGCTGTTTTGCTCACTGTCATTCAATTTTTCTTACAACATGGTCTGGGATTGAAACATCCCACATCCACAGCTGTGTAAATTGCTATCCATTTATAAGGCAGAAAAAGTAAAGTTCCACATACATCATTATTCAGTCAAGGATGAACTGGTAGTACTTAGGTGATGTCTTCAGTACTTAAGCTGCCCCCTAAAACACCATGAAAAACAGCATTCCAGATTCCAGGAAGCACTGTCTAATAAAGCAGAGAGAGAATATGAAAGCTGCCACAATAGTAAGATTACATCAAAGAGAACAATGAAACATGAGAAATCTAAAGTTTGCGATGTCAAAGGCAAGTATTTAAACTGTTAAAGTTCTTCCTTCCTATAGGAAAGAAGAAATGAGAACACATCTGAGTCTATAATTGTTGATTGCTGTATTAAAAACACTAGTGTTTCTTCTAAAAAGGTTTTGATCATGAGAGATGGAATTTTTCCTAAAACCTACTGAAAAGGTCAAAGTCTAGCTCTTAGATATTTAGCTTTAGCTTCACTGATAAGTTATAAAATCAAAACACCGATTTAGCTCTCATAAAGACTGAAAGCTTAAACGTTCAGTATAATATTGCCGTGGTAACTATGAACTTAAAAAGCCTCTCTAAGTAACTCAGGGTATTCTTTGAATATATCTCTGAATATACTCTTTGTAGCTACATTCTCTTAAAATTTGTGGAACATCAAAACAAAATGACTGTGAGACTCATTCCACAAACTGAAGTGTTTAGGCCAGACCTAGACATGTTCATCAACCAAATTACAAGGAGTTGCTTTGAGCCATAAAAATGAGCCATTAATCTCAGGTCATCCCTTCCTTGGGAAAATGCAACAACATGCTCCAGAATTAAGAGCCCATCTCACCCTGAACAAGTCACTCAGTGTCCTTGCACCTCAGTTTTCTCACCTGTAAATCCACTGAGCACCTGTCTTTCTTCATAGGATTCCTGAGTATCTGAAGCAGGACAATGATCATGAAGGTGACTAGGAGAGGACAAGATCTTTCCCTGGAAGGCCACTATGGTTCCAGAATATATTCCTTTAGGCTTCTGGCTACGGAGAAGGGCATGGACCAGAACTGTTCTTTAGTTTAAGAAGCAATTTGCCATACCTGCTACTGAATTCTCCCACAAATGCTTTATAAGTTTTTAGTTTCAAAAGTCTTATTTCCACAGACCAACTGCAAAGGTTTCAAGAGTGGAGATGCATCTTCTATTAGTCTTTTCTATCTCCAAGCCCTGGGAATACACAGTAGATAACCTATATACACTTATTCTAAATGAATAAATAAAACTACCATAGGTAAGATAAAGGAGTAAAGTGTAAATAACTGACTTTTAACTGTGATATCTGGAAACAAGCCAGGACTTGAGATGAAACAACGATGAATGGTCAAGTGGAGGGCTTCAATCTCATCCCAACATTTCTGATGTGCAAGTACACGTGTGCTAAGTCGCTTCAGTTGTATCCAACTCTTTGAGACCCCGTGGACTGTAGCCCACCAGGCTCCTCTGTCCATGGGATTCTCCAGGCAAGAATACTGGAGTGGGTTGTCATGGCCTCCTCCAGAGATTCTTCCTGACCCAGGGATCTCGTGTGTCATTATGTTTCCTAATTAGCAGGCAGATTCTTGACCACCAATGCAACCTGGGAAGCCCCTCTGAGCACATAATATGTACCTAAAATCCTTTCTTCCTTGATTCTTTTCCTGCAGAGAAAGAGCGATGAAATCCAGGAAGCATACAAGGCAAACCAGAGTGAGTTCTGTCTTATTTCTCCCTTTAAATCCTGAGACTGGGGACATAGAATCCACTGACTAAAATGACTAAAAGATACATCAAATACATGCTAAATGGCTTTAAGAATTAGACCAACAAAACACTCATTCGAAGATTTACTTTTGGCTAAAAGATTCTTTTGGTCAATTGTTTCTGAGAGTAAGAAGTTCAGACTCAAATCTTCTTATTTCCTCATGAACTGAACAAGAGTAGATTTGGACCAAATACTTTATTTCAAAGATTCAAATATTTCTTTTCAAAACTATCTTTATATTTGGACATATGTGTGTGTGTGTGTGTGTGTGTGTGTGTCTAAACCATCTACTTAGAGATTCTCTGGTGCCTTCTCCCCACCCCGTTTTTATTGTCCCTCTCAATAAAATATAAGCCAGAAAAGAACACTGAATGGTTCTCTGAGGAAGGGACTCACATAGAGTTGTTGATTTTACTGTTATACAGGTTTACAAGCTGCAGTATGCTTAACCTGCTAGCTGCAGATTGCTAAGTGAATGAAAAAGGAAAGCCATAAACTGGACAAAAGCTAAAGAGATCAACCATTATTTCTGTGAACAAAAAAGCCACAAATTCCCACTCTTCATTCATACTACTGCTTAATTGATGCATACAGGTAAAAGGAGGCCAAACAAAAGACAAAAAAAACGAATGAAAGGGTTTCTCTTTAGTACATTTACAGAGAAATTAATGAAGTTTAAAGGTGTTTAAGGCAGGAAAGGGGATGAAGATAAAGAGGGATTCATTCATTGAATATAATCCTTGTAAACCTAATAACTGTGGACAATCTTTATTTTAATTTATTTAGTATTCTTACCTGGGAAATCCCAAGGACAGAGGAGCCTGGTGGGCTACAGTCCATGGGCTTGCAAAGAGACAGACACGACTTAGCAGCTGAACAACAACAACATTCTATTTTGTAGCTTAATATTTAATTTTTGTACACTGTCCAAAATTTACTTTGTCATTCAAAACGTAACTACAATACTACATCTATTTGAGATGTCAAAAGTCCTCATGAACAAAACTTCTCACTTAAGCCAAATGTTTAAGGAAAGCACACTGTAATGTGAGCAACAGAGAACCAAACAAGAGAAACTATCGATAGTAACAGAGAAATGAGCTTGACCACTACTGTAACCTGCAATTTATGGTTACAGATTTCTGAACTTTTAGCGAACCTGATAAAAAGCCAGTAAAAGTAGGCAATTTTTTTTCTCTCTCTTTGGCAAAGAGTTGACACAAAGCGTGTCCTCTGCATGGAATGTGCTCTGGTCTGGCCATCCCTCAGCCCAGTTTCCTCTGCTGCAATTCCAGTTCTAGTCTGTTAGCTGAAGCAAACACTAGAGATGGGAGACATGCCACAACAATGACTGGTTAGAATTCGGCTACAGTGAACATTCAAACCACTAAGGGAAAAGTCATTTAATAAGCTGCATCAAAAAAAAAAAAAAACAAAAACGCACAGCCCTAATCATAAAGGCACCCACAGTCTCTTTGTGCCTCAAATCTCTGCACAACAATTTTAATCAACAATTAAATTCCTATTTATATCCCCAAATCCACTACAGCTGCTTCTTGCTTTCCCATTTTTCATGTGCAGTCTGACTTAGACAAGGATGCTAAAAAGATCACACAGGAAATATTTGGACAACTTAGATTTGTTACCTACACTCACCTGAGGAATACACATACTTAGGCAAGTATAAAAACAATTATTGATTTTTTTTTTAAAGAATAGCCACCAGAAGAAGTTTCTCTGGAAAACTGAAAAAAACACTGACAAACCAAAAATACATGTTTAAAAGTTTCAAGGACCCTTTTAACTTAGACATATGTTTTAGGGTTACACTATTACTAAGATATCTAACACACATTTGAATTAATGGCATATTTGTGTCTGGTTACAAATCCTTTTATGCGATATAAATGCACATTACAAAGAGAGAAATCTTCACTAGGAGTCTGAACAGGAGTAACACAAAGGAGGAAGAGCAACCTCACAATGATTTTCCATTATCTTTGGTAGCATACAGTTAATATGCTTAGATGTGAATAATTACAACTTTTTTTAAAGTAACTACAACTTTTTATGAGAAAAAATTTCAAGTAAATAAATGCCTTAACTATGATGACTGAACTTTCGTAAGACACTTTAGAAAAGGTCACCCCCAAATCTTTCTAGGACTGCTAATGTCTATTAACTGGGCTTCTCTGATGGCCCAGATGGTAAAGAACCCACCTGCAACACGGGAGACCCAGATTCAGTCCCTGGTCTGGGAAGATCCCCTGAAGCAGGGCATGACAATCCACTCCAGTATTCTTACCTGGAGAATCCCCATGGGCAGAGGAGCCTGGTGGGCTCCAGTCTGCTACAGTCCATGGGGTCGCAAAGAGCTGGACATGACTGAGCAATGAAGCACAGCACACAGATATTAAAGCGTTAAGATAGGCATAAATTAACTTTATTGTCAATCACTACATACAGAAGAATAATTAACTCGGTATGTTTATTTATCTACTTTTGCTACTTGATTAAATGAATGATTGATGACAGGTTCCTTGTTTTCTTTTCTTCCTTTTTGTCAGTATAAATGATCAGTATGAAACTAAACGGTGACATTACAATGAAATCATTAGCAACCTAAGATGCAGGCAACCTGCATGGGAGAGCTTCTGTCTCCTTCACTATTGAGAAATCTAATCAGATCTCTTCACACTCCAAACAGATGAATAACATAGTTAGATGTATTTCCTAAATCAGGTGCTATCTCCTCATTTTCCACTGTGTCTGCTATGTCTATGATTATGCTAAAGGCTATTCATTTCTTTTGAAGTCATTTTAAATAATGCTAATTACAGCATCCTGCCTTCACTGTTGGTGAAATTTATGAACTATGTTAGTTTGGCATTTGTGTCTAACAAAGACTAATAGAAATATCAAGAAGTCCTTGAGGTAAACACAGTCAAAATTAAAATATCAGATAAATCATCAATGATCACTTAAGTAATTTGATTGGTCTAGGATTTGTCACAATTTGATAACATTTGAAAAGGTTATTAGTTCTAGTTCTCAGCAAATCAGGTGACTTAACATTAGCTGCACAGATCCATAGCACAGAATCAATGTGAATGTAAGGTTTATCAAAGATACTGGTTACAGTGGCACACAATGTATTGAGGAGTTTTCCTTGCCCCCTAGGTCCACTGTCCAGTGCTACATGTCCTAAAAACCAAAGTGACATATTAAGATCTTTCAGAAGCCTGCATCTGATTTAGACTGGCTGCTCTTCTGAGCATTGCTTAATCATCATTTAAAATGTTACCACTGTTAACAATTCTGCTTTGCAGTTTTTGAGCAATATCATAAAATGTAGCACCTCAAAGGAATAGTTTAGATAAGGAGTAAAGAAGAGAAGGGGAAAAGGATATTAGAAGTAGAAGGAAGCCAAGAGGTGGCTGCAGAACTAAGTCTGAGAACTCAGATTTCACTAACATATCAACTTTCATTAATCACACGAAGGCTGAGGTTTGCCATAGACGTAATTCAAAAGAGAGAGCAAAGTACAAGAGGAGAATGAGTTCAGTAAAGAGCTAATGAGATTGGGAGATTATAAACCTGACACCGAGCAAATCGTCTCACTGTTTTGTAGTATAATGTCACATTGAAAAACCATGGAAAAATTTAGTGTGAAGCTATAACCTCATAATATATTTTCAACCTATAAGTAACTACAAATGAGTGTGAGTGCAGTTTAGTTATCTGTTCCATTAACAGACATGCTCTGTTGTAAGTATGAGTTCCTCCAAAGAACCCACAAACTGTACTCCCCAGACTTTGGCCACACAAACTGGTTGTGGCTAGAATGAAGTCTAGAAATTGAATCCACATGTTTTTCTGCTTGTCATGGAATTAATTTACTCACATGCTAACAAAAACAATGATACTGACATCAGTTGGACCAGAATCTAAGCAACTGTCTACTTGCCTGTCTTAGTAAGTTTATTTTTCTACAATGCAATCATTTCCTAGTGGCTAATAAGACAAGATGGCATAGCTACTAAAGGCAAACAGTTGTCCCTAAGAGAGTTTTACATGAATTGTGATAGACATAAATTTATAAACAGTAATTTTTTTAGTCTTCCCTGCTTTTTGTAGTAGAGGCTAGTATTAGTGGACTTGGGGCTCCTGAACCTCTTGTGTATAGCACTCACCAAGTCAAAAGAATTTCATTTGGCAAAACTGGTCAGCAGAACTTACCAAAGCATTTACGTCCACTTTTTAAGAGTCTTGAAACATTCCCCTCCCTTTCTTCTGACTTGTGAATCTTTTACACATACAGAGCAGAATAATTAAAAATTCCCATCTCATGGAGCTTTGTAAGTACTAAAATGTGATCACAGATTGCAATATCTTTTGCATATTTTTCACACAATTCTTATCAGAAAATAGTTTTGTACACTATAAAGATAGATCAATTCTATGATTTTAGGAAAATATAATGCATTCGTATAAAAAGTGATCACAGGTTTCCATACTTGAACAGCAAAAAAGTGTAGACTATTCAGACTACTTAAGTAATAACTGATATGAGTAAAGCCACAGAAATGTGATGTGGATAATTTTGTGTCTCCCAATATTTTTCTGAAATATATTGCCTTTAGATATGTCATTAACACAAATTTGTTGTTTATATTTACATTTTCTTACTTTTAAAAGCTTAAAGGTTGAAAACAAGAATTTTAAATATATCTTGGTTAGAAACATCACCTGCTTTATTGAAAAACTGCTTTTACAAATATGAATTACCACAGAAACCCTTTACCTAGAGAGCTTCTCAAATACATAAGACATGATTAACTTAGTTATAAAAAAAACATTTTATATACAATTTGTCTGGGATTTGTATTTCAAAAAATGCTGCACCCTTCCACAGTGTGCTTACACAGACAAACAAAAAAAAAGAATTGTACTTGTCACTGTAAGTCCCTATTAAAATCAGAAATCATCTGAAAAACACTTGGGTAGCAACTTTAGCAACTTGTATGATGAAGCAAGTTACCTGAATAACTAATTTTAAACACATATGTTCATTGGTAGAATAAAATAACCTATTTTAGCAAATTCCCACAATGACAGTTAATGCTTTTTCATTCATATATATATAAATGAAATGATATATAATACATAATATATAATTATATATATCATATTGTATAATATATAATTATATATTTAATACATAAAATATAATTATATATTGTAATATATAATTAGATAGATTTAAATTGTTAAAATTTGAAAGGACAGTATAATATGAGTGGACAGCATTTTGAGTGNAAATGAAATGATATATAATACATAATATATAATTATATATATCATATTGTATAATATATAATTATATATTTAATACATAAAATATAATTATATATTGTAATATATAATTAGATAGATTTAAATTGTTAAAATTTGAAAGGACAGTATAATATGAGTGGACGGCATTTTGAGTGAAGCAAATATAATTCCATTTAACTGACTGTTTTTTAGACTATTCAGAATACAAATGGTTGGGCTTTTTTAAAAAAGAAAACAACAATAAAAAAAGACTTCAGCTCTCAGAGGCAGAGGAAGCTTTTGATCTAGGTAGCGAAATGTCCAGGGTCATCTTTGCTCTATGATCACCCTTGCTGAATTAAATTGTATGCCATTTTGCATATATGATTTTATATTTTAATAATATAGAGTAGGTGGTCTAATTCTCTCCTATGTAAATATCAGCTATGTTACTGAATAAAAACAAAGATGAGAATTCTGTCAGATTTTATCCTTACTGTTAAGGGAAGTTTGAGAGTCCTTTCCCAGGGGCCTACAGTTTATAAAAATCATTTTCTTAACTCCATCACTAGAGTCAAAGCTAGGAGGGTCATTTGCTGTAGATGTTGGAGAACCAGAGCAAAGAAGACAGATCTGAGACTAGACCTGGTTTTGATACTAGAAAAACTGCATGGTGTCTATGATGTTAAACTACAGAGAATTAGCACATATTAATTTGGCTCTGGTTACCGAAATGCTCCTGGCATTTCCTTCAGCACTTAAAACTCATTTTCAGAGAATGGACTGCTGTAAAAGAATGCAGGCTCATTAAGAGTTTATTTCCTCAAAATGCTGAAGGATAGCAAGTTTCTCCTGAGAGGGGATCAGAAAACTGCATTTATTTCCTTCCTGGGGAAAAAAAAGACACCCCAAAGCTTTTTGTTTTTGAGCAAGCATCACAGGTTTGAAAATAAAGGATTTCATCTTGTTATTATACCCTGCCTTACCTCGTTTCAGGACTGGCTGTGTTTTCTTTACACAGAATGAAATTTTAGCAAGAGCAGAAGCCAAATGCTTAAAATGAATGATCAACTTACGACTCATATGAATCTATTCTTTCATGCTGCTCTGCTTAAAAATAGCATCATAAATGCACATCTGCAAAGACTGTGCCACCCCCCTTTCCTGAATTGTACAAATTATTAGAGTCGTTGACAAAAGATTTTTTTTTTTGTTTAGGGGTTGGTCTGGGCACTCTCTTTGGCAGACTGCCACTTTTCTAGCAGTAGAAATATTGCTTGTAGAAAGCCACATTGTACTGAACAGCTGTTCTGCTAAAACATTGAGCTAGCAACCCAAGAAATGACTGACTTCACATGTGAAGCAAAATTGTTCCCTCCCTTTGTGCTAATTTAAATGAAATAAAAGTACAAAACATTCTCTTCCACGCTGTCTAGCTTTCCCTCCCAGTTTCAGGTTTCAGTGGGATATGTGTGGGCCGGGTACCACGGGGAGCACTTGATTCTGGCCACTGCTCCAGCGGCAACCTTGAACTATGGCTGTTTCACTGATGAGAGGCTCCCAGAATGGCAGCTATTCTTCTGATCTGAGCCTTCGTATATTCAGGTTTTAGATGCTGAACTATGTACTATATATACACTAGGATTGTGAAATAAAAAAATACACCTAACTCCAGCCTTTCTTCCAACTCTAAAAAAACTAAGATATTAGAAGAAGTATGCTAGAAGATTATATTTGATTAAGCTTTTCATTTAGAAGTTCAGTATGTGATTCCTGCATTTGGTTATTTGAGATTATGGTCAGATAATAGAAATATATACAAGTACCCCATGTTCAACATGGCATTTGGATATTTAATGTAAAATACTCTTAAAGGAAAAACCTTCACAAGCTTACTTAACTAAGGGAGCACAATCCTCATGAAATATCACCACTTTTGCATCTCTACTTATGCATAATAGACTATCTAAAACCAATGGGTATCTAAAATAATGACTTGGAAAAAATACTTATTTAAAAGTAGAAACTCATGAAGTATAATAATTCTTTTGGAGAACAATACAATTATATATATTTTAAGGTGCTTTATATAGATCACCTATGAAAAGCTGCAATTTAAAATCCTACCCATCTTTAAAGTCCAGTTTAAAGGCTAACCTCTTCATCTCTCCATTTACCATTAATCATTTGTCTGTCATCACACAGTACTTCGCTTAGACATCTTTCAACATGAATAATATCATTCTTTATTATTTAGTGAGCATGTGGGTCACTCTCATTATATTGCAAACTCCTAGAAGAGAAGGTTCATTTTTTTTTCTTCTTTGCATCCCCCATAGAGCCTAACACAGAGTCTTGTAATATAATAAGTATTCAAATCGGATGAATAGCGGAGTAAAATGGAAAATGAAATATAACTCATTCCTCATCTCTAATGATAAAAAAAAAATTGTTATCCTAAGTGTCCATCAACAGAAGAATGGATAAAGAAATGTGGTACATATATACAATGGAATATTACACAGACATAAAGAGGAATAAAAGTGGGTCATTTGTAGAGATGTGCGATGGACCTAGAGTCTGTCATACAGAGTGAAGTAAGTCAGAAAGAGAAAAACAAATATTGTATATTAATGCATGCATGTAGAATCTAAAAAAATGTTACAAATGAACCTAGTGCCAGGGCAGGAAAAGAGATGCAGACAGAAAACAGACTTGTGGCCACAGTGAGGGGAGGGGNTTCCTAGTGGCTAATAAGACAAGATGGCATAGCTACTAAAGGCAAACAGTTGTCCCTAAGAGAGTTTTACATGAATTGTGATAGACATAAATTTATAAACAGTAATTTTTTTAGTCTTCCCTGCTTTTTGTAGTAGAGGCTAGTATTAGTGGACTTGGGGCTCCTGAACCTCTTGTGTATAGCACTCACCAAGTCAAAAGAATTTCATTTGGCAAAACTGGTCAGCAGAACTTACCAAAGCATTTACGTCCACTTTTTAAGAGTCTTGAAACATTCCCCTCCCTTTCTTCTGACTTGTGAATCTTTTACACATACAGAGCAGAATAATTAAAAATTCCCATCTCATGGAGCTTTGTAAGTACTAAAATGTGATCACAGATTGCAATATCTTTTGCATATTTTTCACACAATTCTTATCAGAAAATAGTTTTGTACACTATAAAGATAGATCAATTCTATGATTTTAGGAAAATATAATGCATTAGTATAAAAAGTGATCACAGGTTTCCATACTTGAACAGCAAAAAAGTGTAGACTATTCAGACTACTTAAGTAATAACTGATATGAGTAAAGCCACAGAAATGTGATGTGGATAATTTTGTGTCTCCCAATATTTTTCTGAAATATATTGCCTTTAGATATGTCATTAACACAAATTTGTTGTTTATATTTACATTTTCTTACTTTTAAAAGCTTAAAGGTTGAAAACAAGAATTTTAAATATATCTTGGTTAGAAACATCACCTGCTTTATTGAAAAACTGCTTTTACAAATATGAATTACCACAGAAACCCTTTACCTAGAGAGCTTCTCAAATACATAAGACATGATTAACTTAGTTATAAAAAAAACATTTTATATACAATTTGTCTGGGATTTGTATTTCAAAAAATGCTGCACCCTTCCACAGTGTGCTTACACAGACAAACAAAAAAAAAGAATTGTACTTGTCACTGTAAGTCCCTATTAAAATCAGAAATCATCTGAAAAACACTTGGGTAGCAACTTTAGCAACTTGTATGATGAAGCAAGTTACCTGAATAACTAATTTTAAACACATATGTTCATTGGTAGAATAAAATAACCTATTTTAGCAAATTCCCACAATGACAGTTAATGCTTTTTCATTCATATATATATAAATGAAATGATATATAATACATAATATATAATTATATATATCATATTGTATAATATATAATTATATATTTAATACATAAAATATAATTATATATTGTAATATATAATTAGATAGATTTAAATTGTTAAAATTTGAAAGGACAGTATAATATGAGTGGACGGCATTTTGAGTGAAGCAAATATAATTCCATTTAACTGACTGTTTTTTAGACTATTCAGAATACAAATGGTTGGGCTTTTTTAAAAAAGAAAACAACAATAAAAAAAGACTTCAGCTCTCAGAGGCAGAGGAAGCTTTTGATCTAGGTAGCGAAATGTCCAGGGTCATCTTTGCTCTATGATCACCCTTGCTGAATTAAATTGTATGCCATTTTGCATATATGATTTTATATTTTAATAATATAGAGTAGGTGGTCTAATTCTCTCCTATGTAAATATCAGCTATGTTACTGAATAAAAACAAAGATGAGAATTCTGTCAGATTTTATCCTTACTGTTAAGGGAAGTTTGAGAGTCCTTTCCCAGGGGCCTACAGTTTATAAAAATCATTTTCTTAACTCCATCACTAGAGTCAAAGCTAGGAGGGTCATTTGCTGTAGATGTTGGAGAACCAGAGCAAAGAAGACAGATCTGAGACTAGACCTGGTTTTGATACTAGAAAAACTGCATGGTGTCTATGATGTTAAACTACAGAGAATTAGCACATATTAATTTGGCTCTGGTTACCGAAATGCTCCTGGCATTTCCTTCAGCACTTAAAACTCATTTTCAGAGAATGGACTGCTGTAAAAGAATGCAGGCTCATTAAGAGTTTATTTCCTCAAAATGCTGAAGGATAGCAAGTTTCTCCTGAGAGGGGATCAGAAAACTGCATTTATTTCCTTCCTGGGGAAAAAAAAGACACCCCAAAGCTTTTTGTTTTTGAGCAAGCATCACAGGTTTGAAAATAAAGGATTTCATCTTGTTATTATACCCTGCCTTACCTCGTTTCAGGACTGGCTGTGTTTTCTTTACACAGAATGAAATTTTAGCAAGAGCAGAAGCCAAATGCTTAAAATGAATGATCAACTTACGACTCATATGAATCTATTCTTTCATGCTGCTCTGCTTAAAAATAGCATCATAAATGCACATCTGCAAAGACTGTGCCACCCCCCTTTCCTGAATTGTACAAATTATTAGAGTCGTTGACAAAAGATTTTTTTTTTTGTTTAGGGGTTGGTCTGGGCACTCTCTTTGGCAGACTGCCACTTTTCTAGCAGTAGAAATATTGCTTGTAGAAAGCCACATTGTACTGAACAGCTGTTCTGCTAAAACATTGAGCTAGCAACCCAAGAAATGACTGACTTCACATGTGAAGCAAAATTGTTCCCTCCCTTTGTGCTAATTTAAATGAAATAAAAGTACAAAACATTCTCTTCCACGCTGTCTAGCTTTCCCTCCCAGTTTCAGGTTTCAGTGGGATATGTGTGGGCCGGGTACCACGGGGAGCACTTGAT
Organism: Neotragus pygmaeus; assembly: GCA_006410875.1. Taxonomy (NCBI): domain Eukaryota; kingdom Metazoa; phylum Chordata; class Mammalia; order Artiodactyla; family Bovidae; genus Neotragus; species Neotragus pygmaeus. Next base: position 167,434 of record SJYV01000524.1, on the reverse strand, counting down.
TCTGGCCACTGCTCCAGCGGCAACCTTGAACTATGGCTGTTTCACTGATGAGAGGCTCCCAGAATGGCAGCTATTCTTCTGATCTGAGCCTTCGTATATTCAGGTTTTAGATGCTGAACTATGTACTATATATACACTAGGATTGTGAAATAAAAAAATACACCTAACTCCAGCCTTTCTTCCAACTCTAAAAAAACTAAGATATTAGAAGAAGTATGCTAGAAGATTATATTTGATTAAGCTTTTCATTTAGAAGTTCAGTATGTGATTCCTGCATTTGGTTATTTGAGATTATGGTCAGATAATAGAAATATATACAAGTACCCCATGTTCAACATGGCATTTGGATATTTAATGTAAAATACTCTTAAAGGAAAAACCTTCACAAGCTTACTTAACTAAGGGAGCACAATCCTCATGAAATATCACCACTTTTGCATCTCTACTTATGCATAATAGACTATCTAAAACCAATGGGTATCTAAAATAATGACTTGGAAAAAATACTTATTTAAAAGTAGAAACTCATGAAGTATAATAATTCTTTTGGAGAACAATACAATTATATATATTTTAAGGTGCTTTATATAGATCACCTATGAAAAGCTGCAATTTAAAATCCTACCCATCTTTAAAGTCCAGTTTAAAGGCTAACCTCTTCATCTCTCCATTTACCATTAATCATTTGTCTGTCATCACACAGTACTTCGCTTAGACATCTTTCAACATGAATAATATCATTCTTTATTATTTAGTGAGCATGTGGGTCACTCTCATTATATTGCAAACTCCTAGAAGAGAAGGTTCATTTTTTTTTCTTCTTTGCATCCCCCATAGAGCCTAACACAGAGTCTTGTAATATAATAAGTATTCAAATCGGATGAATAGCGGAGTAAAATGGAAAATGAAATATAACTCATTCCTCATCTCTAATGATAAAAAAAAAATTGTTATCCTAAGTGTCCATCAACAGAAGAATGGATAAAGAAATGTGGTACATATATACAATGGAATATTACACAGACATAAAGAGGAATAAAAGTGGGTCATTTGTAGAGATGTGCGATGGACCTAGAGTCTGTCATACAGAGTGAAGTAAGTCAGAAAGAGAAAAACAAATATTGTATATTAATGCATGCATGTAGAATCTAAAAAAATGTTACAAATGAACCTAGTGCCAGGGCAGGAAAAGAGATGCAGACAGAAAACAGACTTGTGGCCACAGTGAGGGGAGGGGAGAGTGGGATGAATTGGAAGATTAGGTTTGACATAAATATATTACCATATGTAGAACAGACAGCCTGTGTGAACTTGTGGTTATACAGCACATGAAGCTCAGCTCCATGCTCAGTGATGATGTAGATGTGTGCGATGGGGGCTGGGGACGTGAGAGAGGCCCAAGAGGGAGGAGATATATATATATGTATAAGTGATTCACTTTGTTGTATAGCAGAAACAAAAATAACATTGTAAGGCAATTATATTCCAATAAATAAATAAAACCTCCTGCAAGATTTTATCTATAAAGCCAAACTCCTGGGAAGGGGCAATATCAACCATATTCATTGCTTTATTATATAACCATTCATTTCAGAAATAGTCTTCGAGTGCTCTCAAGCAAATAACCACATACTAATAGTTTCCATAATCAATTTTCATAGACCTTGTCTTAAGGATTCAAATAACACTAAGTTGCTGTAACTTCACCAAACCACCTGTGTTACTTAAGATAGGCTCCAAATTTCCTCTACTCTGTCATATGATACAAGTTAAGAGTTTTTATGTCTTAGAAACCCCAAAAGTATTTCAAAACAAATGCTACATGTTGACAGTCTCTTCCTTCTGATTATCATTTTGGAAATACAATCTTACACACACCAAAAAAGGAAATTTACCTTTAACACTTGATAAATATCATCAATAGGAATCCTAACCTGTCTTTAGTCATTTCTATGTGAACTTAAGCCTCCCAAAACAGCCTGGGATTACTATAGCATGAGACTAGTTGGATTCTCAGGCCTAACTGCATCATTTTTTTCCAAAAGAAAACTGAAGCCAAAGAGATTTCACTTTTTCAGTGTCACAAAGATTTGAACTCAGGAGAGTCCAACTTCATTGATGAGAACCTTGCCACTAACAGGGCATTCTGATGATACCTTAAGATGACTGGGATAATTAGCTTCCACTGCATTCATACATTTTGGTGGCTCCACTGGCCTTTTTTACCAGGACAGTGCCTTTGTTATAAGCTGTTAGAACTCACTAACAAAAGAAGAAGAGGAAACTCTTGTTCCCTCTTCTTATCTGGCTAAAGGAATTATTTAAGTTTCCCAAGATGAGATGTTTGCATAGCAAAAATGTGACTCACAACAAAGAGGTCTGATCTGATCACTCGGCAAACGTAAATTACAGAATAGCAAAGACTGAGGAATTTGTTACAGAGTTTTCTGCTATTTTAGGAGTTCAGTATCCATTGGACATACAATGAAAAACACATTAGGTCAGGTGTCAGGTAAGAAAATATCACCGTACCTCTTTACAAAAGTTCCTGAGTATCCCCAAAGTGAGGCTTACCTGCACTGGCATCTCCATTTTCCTTTCATAACTCTCTAGCATATACTGTGCTTTACAATTTTTTATGAGATCTTCGCATCTCTTTTCAAAATGGAAAATGACAGTAATTTTGCTTTTATGCTAAAATTCTTGTAAAAACCTGGATAGTATTCATCTATTTTAATAGAAGAAAGCCAGTATTTTAAAGTATTTATATAAAACCCAAACTGTGTACACAGTCTGTTTTCATCATCAGTGCTGATATTCAACACAGCCGTATTTCCCAAAGTGTAAAATTATATATGAGGAATGTGATTTAATTACAAAACAGTACTGAATACTTTAAGTCTCTGCAGTGCTTTTGCAAGTTCTGACTATGAAATCATGAATTTCAGTTTCTTCCAACTTCTGCACACAGTAGCACTCACTGTTTGAGCACTCTTTCAACACCTAGTGATCAACTGATCTCAACAGACAATGGTGGAGACCACAGTAGCTATTTCCAAGTGACAGCATTTGGTTCTTATAGTAAACTGGTTAGGTCAGTAAGTTGTGAAAATTAAATCATACTAGACAATTTAGCCATATGTCTTCACTTCATGTACCCATGGTTTCGGAGATGTGTTCAACTCTACCTGCAAATGACTAGCTCAGCTTTAGCAATCTTATTCATTCTAGTGCTGATAATAATACTGGATTATTGATATACACATCTCAAATTTCTTATTTCTACTAAGTTTTTCATGATGGTCATAGCCATATCATGCCTTAAGCCCCTCCTCCACCATGGCCAGGCATATAATAAATTATGTAGGAAAATAAAAATGATTATTTAACTGAACTGACCAGTTGTTTCATTAGTTAAGTCAAAATGATCAAACAATAGTCTTAGGTGGACAAAGCTTTAATCATGTTTCTCTTTAATAAGATCCTGCATCTAGGACAACTACCTGAAGAGCCCTACTTTGGATTATATGCAACATTAAATTGAGGAATCAGAGAAAAACAGTAAGCCAGATTATGCCAATGACTTAAAATGACTTACTCTTAATTTTTCTGCAATGTATGCTAGGCAGAAGATAGCATGCACCCAAGGAAACCTAGAAAACTATGCAACATGGTACCCCAGCTGGCACACAATTCCATTATGTTGGCTACTACAGTAAGTTCATTGTGTGAACACACATTAGCTATGAAGATATTAAAAAGAAAAAACAATTTCATTTAACTTGCCATTTATTGTTATCACTATACCTATGTACAAAAGACAAGACCCAGCCTTTTTTTTTTAATTTTTTTTTAATTTTTTACTTTATTTTACTTTACAATACTCTATTGGCTTTGCCATACCCAGCCTTTTATAACTAGCAATATGCTTTCTGCTACAATGGGTTCTAAAAAGGTAACTAAGTTTTTTCAAGTTCAAATGCTCTTTACAGGAGTTGGCATATTACTCTGCAGGTCAAATCCAGCCTGCCATGTATTTCTGTATAATTCATAAAAATCCATAAAGAATTAAAAAAATTTTAACAGTTAAGAAAATCATAAGAATATTTTATTACATGTTATAATTAGATCCCAGTGTTTACAAATTTGGGATCTAATAAAGGTTCACTCAAATATAGTCACACTCATTCAGTTACTAATTGTCCATAGATGCTTTTGTGATGTAATAGTTGTATCACAGCAGCAAAGACTCTGTGGACCACAAAAGCTAAAGGATTTACAATCTGGTCCTTTACAGGAAAAGTCTGTCAACTGTGTCCTTGAACTCTATAATTAGTTCCTGTCTTGGCTTTCCAACTTCCCATTCAGGCAATCTCTCCTTGGAAGCAAAGTTACGACCAACCTAGATAGCATATTGAAAAGCAGAGACATTACTTTGCCAACAAAGGTCTGTCTAGTCAAAGCTATGGTTTTTCCAGTAGTTATGTATGGATGTGAGAGTTGGACTGTGAAGAAAGCTGAGCACCGAAGAACTGATGCTTTTGAACTGTGGTGTTGGAGAAGACTTGAGAGGCCCTTGGACTGCAAGGAGATCCAACCAGTCCATTCTAAAGGAGATCAGTCCTGGGTGTTCTTTGGAAGGAATGATGCTAAAGCTGAAACTCCAGTACTGAGGCCACCTCATGTGAAGAGTTGACTCATTGGAAAGGACTCTGATGCTGGGAGGGATTGGGAGCAGGAGGAAAAAGGGATGACAGAGAATGAGATGGCTGGATGGCATCACTGACTCACACCGTGAGTCTGAGTGAACCCTGGGAGATGGTGATGGACAGCAGGCCTGGCGTGCTGCAATTCATGGGGTTGCAAAGAGTTGGACACGACTGAGCAACTGAACTGAGCTGACCAAGAAGACAATGCGGCACGAGTCACAGTGAAAAAAGGAGGAAGAATAACCAGGGTGTACATGTGTGTCCTGACTCCTTACTGATGGAAATAAGTTATTTACAAAGCTTCTAAGAAAACCATATGTAAAATGTTAATCAATTTTCATTTCTTCCATGAAAGTAAAGTGAAAGTGAAGTCGTTCAGTTGTATACAACTCTTTGTGACCGCATGGACTATAGTCTATCAATCCATGGAATTTTCCAGGCAAGAGTACTGGAGTGGGTTGCCATTTCTTCTCCAGGGTATCTTCCAGATCCAGGAATAGAACCCTGGTCTCCCACATTGCAGGAAGACGCTTTACAGTTTGAGCCACCAGGGAAGCCACTATTTCTTCCATATCCTGATGTTACTGAAATTGCTAGCTAATCACGTTCCTTAAATACTACAACCAACTATGAAGCCTTAGAGAAAGTTAACCTGTATGGATTCAACAGTGACCAACTGAAAAAGTAGGGAACTGTGAAACGAGTTTCCATATGGGGAGAGATGGGTTTTAAGTTTCTGTCATGAGAGTATAATCGGAGAAGGCAATGGCACCCCACTCCAGTACTCTTGCCTGGAAAATCCCATGGACGGAGGAGCCTGGTGGGCTGCAGTCTATGGGGTCGCACAGTGTCAGACACGACTGAGTGACTTCACTTTCACTTTTCACTTTCATTCACTGGAGAAGGAAATGGCAACCCACTCCAGTGTTCTTGCCTAGAGAATCCCAGGGATGGGGGGAGCTGGTGGGCTGCCATCTATGGGGTCGCACCAAGTCGGACACGACTGAAGCAACTTAGCAGCAGTAGCAGCATGAGAGTATAATAGTGCTTTTTAAAAATAATTTGATTTTGGAATGATTTTAGATGTACAAAATAGTTGCAAAGTTGATACAGAGAGTCCCCATATACTTTTCACACAACTTCCTCTAATTTTAGCTTTTAATACCTTTTTAAAAGAATTCTTTTCATTTAATTTTAAATATTTCACCTTCGAATAGCCAAAAGACATTTTCTGAATTTGGACACAATGGTAACATTTGACCTAAAAAGGGTAGATTTCTACACAAGAGCCTTATATGTGCACATATGTTCATGTATAATGGAAAGAGGAAAAGGAAATACCAGTGGACAGCTGGGACATATGCTAGACTTATAAATGGAGGAAAATGCGCCAAATTGGGATTCCAGAGGTTCAAATTCTATTCCTGTGCTTGCTACTGACTTTGTATCATTAAACTTCTTTCTATATCAGTATGTTCAACATAGGAGTGAAGGGACTAAACACATGATCTGTATGATCCTTAAACCAAAGGTTCTATTGACCCTCTTCTCCTGTCCAGGCTCTGACATTCACTGACATATTATGGACCCAGAAAGGATGTGAAAAGCTGCGGTCAATCAGGATTCAAAGCCACATTAGTTTTACAGGTGGAGGTCATTACATGTTTATTAAGGTACAGCTAAGACTTATGCACAGCATCTAGAAAGCTATTTCTGATAATTAAAGCCACAGTACAATTTCAATCATATAAAGCAGTCAGAGGTGACTCTTTTCTTTGCTATGCCCATAAAATATTGTTATCTGCAGAGTGCTGAAACTATATATTGTGCTTTGCAAGAGGCGATAGGGCTAACAAAAGCCATTAGAGAATTTCAGCCCTAAAGAACAGAGCATATAAACTTGAAAGTCCTAAATAAGTAGGTACAGTGCCATGTAAGGCAACGCCGCAGGATCCCATGACCAAAATATTACATTATCAAGTAATGGGAGACTTCTTCAATTAAGTTGAATGTGATACAAAACTTAAGTACGTTACCTAAAATTCTGTCAAGTGTAAAACTAAATCAAAAATATACAAAGTTCTAGATCAATATTTTGTCTACATCATATGTTTGGCACTTGGCTAATTTAAAACTTGATTGTGTGCTTATTATCCTCTCTTATTTATAATGATTGCACATATGCAAATCCTGATAATCACCAGATAAATATTTTTAAGAGAAGAAACTATATCATATATATTTTAACCTATAGCACAGGGCGAGACATACATTCACAGAAAGGGAAATTAAGTAAAAGAAGGAAAATAGAAATATTAGTAGAATGTGAAGAGGTAGAGCCTGTGGCTTTTGAATTTATTAATAAACAGCTTTAAGAAATCCCATAGTCTCAGGAAAAGTTGAGACAATAATTGCTAAATTGTTTCTAAGGAATTCTGGGTCTCGGGTTAGAGGATAAGTCATCATCCAGATCAGAATCACTGTCAAAAAGTAAATTCAAATGAGAAAACTGAGGTCTAGATAGGGTTTTATTAACCCAGGTCACATGGTATATTTAATTGTGTCAAAAGCTCTCATCTTCCTTCTTTCCCTTTTTTTCTAAAATTTATTTCTCAAGAAATGATAAATATCTTCAAGGTCAGGTTCATGCCTCATACTTTCTTTATATGACCCCACAATATTCAGCAGATGACTGAGAGGACTTACTAAGAGAAGGTACTCAGATGTGTCAAATAGACTTGAATCCATACACTCAAGACACTTAGGGTTTCTTTACACTATTTTTTGTTTTAACTTTCAACTCCTTAGCCTGCACATTACATGAGAGAAACATGTTGGCAGGGGAAGGCCATTTCACGGTATGACTGATCCCAGAGTTGGAGGCAGTACAGGGCAGAGGTGGGATACCACTCGTTCTTCCTACCCCATACACTGTTTAATTTCCCCTTAGTTTCACACTATATCCATCATTTTCTCTACGTTTTTCCTCTGTCCTGCCTTGTGTTTTTGCTCTCCCTTTTTTTCTTCTTCCTAGCCTAGGACATAGCCACACCCCTAGCTCCCATCAGTACTGTTTAGCTCTGTTAATAGCAATGCCAATACACAATCCAATTCTATACAATTTAATTGGAAAACATGGCTGAAAACTTAGTTTCCTGGTACTGCACATGGGGACATAAACATACATAAGATGACCCAGACTGTTCCCTTAAATAGCTCGTAGTGTAAATATAGGGGGAGAAGTATATAAGGAATCATGAATTCATACTAAAGCAACAGAAGGTATATTGGTAGCCTATAAAAGAAATGACCAACATTCTGGGAAGGAGAGAATATTTATTAAGCAAGTAAATCTAAGCTGGCTTTTGGAAGATGAATAAGAATTCAGCAAAACCAAAAGAAGGAAAGGACAATCCAGTCAGATGATGACATGTATGAAGGCATAAATGTTTGGTATGGGGCAGTCAGTGTTGCTAGAGAAAAAGGAGATGACTATTCAGAGAGGAACAGACTGATGAACCCTGATGTAGGATACAAAACAGTACACAGGCTCTCTTTTGTCCACATTCCCAGAAGTCTCCACAAAAATCCCCATAAGAGATATCATTTTTTTAATTGTCACTTTATTTTATTTTTCTTTCAATACTTTTTTTCTTACTTTACAATACTGTTCACCCCTCTTATACTTTTGCCAGCACCATGAAAAGAGCTTCTCCTACAAGTATCTGTTGCTGTTTGGCAGGAGGCAGACCCTAACTGAAGCCTAAGCAGGAAATAAAGTTCAGCCAGAGCTATGGCAAAAAGTAGAACCACACAGCTAAGCCCAGCCTAGATCTGCCAACCCCCAGACTATGTGAAGCCATGAGAAGAGTAAAAGCTTTATGTCATACTACTGAGATGCTATGATTGCTTGTTGCCCCGGCAGTATAGCTAATTTTGTGTTGTTGTGATTGTTTAGTTGCCAAATCATGTTCAACTCTTTGGTGATCCCATGGACTATAGTCCTCCAGGCTCTTCTGTCCATGGGATTTCCCAGGCAAGACTACTGGAGTGGGTCGCCATTTCCTTCTCTAGGGGATCTTGCTAACCCAGGAACTGAACTAGTGTCTCCTGAATTGAGGAGGATTCTTTATCGCTGAGCCACCGGGTAAGCCCATAGCTAACTAGCACACCTGAATTTTCGCATGTTCACAGTCACATAACCATAAATACACTTTCTTTGAGTCGATGTTTGGAGTCGAGTCTAATTCAGGATACTCAATAGTGCCAAATGGACTGAAAAGAATGACGAACAAATACTGGAACAGCAGCATGTGGCAAGAACCCAGCAGTGCTTTATATATTCTTCATGCCAAATACACACTGCAGTCTCCTCATTCACAGACAGTAAAGCTTTTCCTGATACCATGTGAAACTTTACAGAATTAGAGTCTCAGAGAATTACTCTACCATCATTAAGCCCACATGTGTTATAAAGCCCTTCCTGTCCTGTATCAGACATGGAAATCCTATTGGTGTGTGCTGATATTAAGAATGCTCATCCCACCATGATGCAAAACTAAAGAAAACAAAGGCTAGTATTTAAATTAAGGCAGAAATAAATGGAAAAAAAAAANGGAAGAATCAATATAGTGAAAATGAGTATACTACCCAAAGCAATCTATAGATTCAATGTAATCCCTATCAAGCTACCAATGGTATTTTTCAGAAAACCAGAACAAATAATTTCACAATTTGTATGGAAATACAAAAAAAACTCAAATAGTCAAAGCAATCTTGAGAAAGAAGAATGGAACTGGAGGAATCAACGTACCTGACTTCAGACTATACAACAAAACTACAGTCATCAAGACAGTATGGTACTGGCACAAAGACAGAAATAGAGATTACTCCAATGGAACAAAATAGAAAGCCCAGCAATAAATCCATGCACCTATGGACACCTTATCTTTGACAAAGGAGGCAAGACTATATAATGGAGAAAAGACAATCTAAAAAGTGGTGCTGGGAAATCTGGTCAACCACTTGTAAAAAAAAAAAAAGAAAGAAATTAGAACACTTGTAATACCATACACAAAAATAAATTCAAAATGGATTAAAGATCTAAATGTAAGACCAGAAACTCCTAGAGGAAAACATAGGTAAAACACTCTCTGACATAAATCACAGCAGGATCCTCTATGACCCACCTCCCAGAGTAATGGAAATAAAAACAAAAATAAAACGTGGGACCTAATTAAACTTAAAAGCTTTTGCACAATGAAGGAAGCTATAAGTAAGGTGAAAAGATAGCCTTCAGAATGGGAGAAAATAATAGCAAATAAAGCAACTAACAAAGAAGTACTCTCAAAATTATACAAGCAGCTCATGCAGTTCAATTCCAGAAAAATAAATGACCCAATCAAAAAATAGGCCAAAGAACTAAATAGACATTTCTCCAAAGAAGACCTAGAAATGGCTAACCAACACATGAAAAGATGCTCAACATCACTCATTATCTGAGAAATGCAAATGAAAACCACAATGAGGTACCATCTCATGCTAGTCAGAATGGCTGCTATCAAAAAGTCTACAAACAATAAATGCTGGAGAAAGTGTGGAGAAAAGGGAACCCTCTTACACTGTTGGTTGGAATGCAAACTAGTATAGCCACTATGGAGAATGGTGTGGAGATTCCTTAAAAAACTGGGAATAGAACTGCCGTATGACCCAGCAATCCCACTGCTGGGCATATACATCAAGGAAACCAGAATTGAAAGAGACACATATACCCCACTGTTCATCACAGCACTGTTTACAATAGCTAGGACATGGAAGCAACCTAGATGTCCATCAGCAGATGAATGGATAAGAAATTTGTGGTATGTATACCCAGTGGAACAATGCTCAGCTATTAAAAAGAATGCATTTTAATCAGTTCTAATGAGGTGGATGAAACTGGAGCCTATTATACAGAGTGAAGTAAGTCAGAAAGAAAAACACCAATACAGTATATTCATGCATATATATGGAATTTAGAAAGATGGTAACAATGACCCTATATGCAAGACAGCAAAAGAGACACAGATGTAGAGAACAGACTTTTGGACTCTGTGGGAGAAGGCAAGGGTGGGATGATTTGAGAGAATAGCACTGAATCATGTATATTGCCATATGTGAAATAGATCACCAGTTCAGGTTTGATTCATGAGACAGGGTGCTCAGGGCCAGTGCACTGGAATGGTTCTGAGGCGAGGGATGGGATGGGGAAGGAGATGGGCGGGGGGTTCAGGATGGGGGACACATGTTCACCCATGGCTCGTTTATGTCAGAGTATGGCAAAAACCACTACAACATTGTAAAGTAATTAGTCTCCAATTAAAATAAATTTATTAATTTTTTTAAAAAAGAACCCACTAAAATGCAGTATGAGCAAAGATGTTCATTGTAGCACTGTTTGCCAAATTGTAAACAACAAAAGAAAAACAGTGAAATGAATTATATAACATAACTAGGGAAACCTCATTCATTTTTTCACTTTTCATTCATTCATTCACTTACTACTGTGTCTCAAAAGGATTTAAAGTGGTTCATATTATGATTTATTTATAGAACCATGAAAAATTATGTTAAAAAACATGTGCACAATGAGAAATGCACATGAATATTAAGTGGAAAGGGTGGGATACAAGATATTGTGTGTGCAAAAATAAGATTAAAAGCTAACCTTTGTTTAACATGTACAGAAGAAAGGGAAATCCATCAAAATACTATCAATGGTATTTGTCTGGGTGGTAACATTATAGGTGATTTTTTTCTATCTTTTTACTTTTATAAGTTTCATAAACTTAGCTTACAATTTTATAATAAAGCTTGTATGTATGAAAAATATTTAAAAGATAAAGATAACTTTCACACTAAAAAAAATGAACTTCTTTCAGAAGTAATAACTATGTCAGAAATATATAAAGGGATTATAGCATATAATTAAAGATTCTTCCTCAAAGCATATCTAAGGAAAGACAGTTGTGCTTAGTGGCTCAGTTGTGTCCGATTCTGACACCCTATGACTTGCCAGGCTTCCTCTGTCCATTGGATTGTCCAGAAAAGATTGCTGGAGTGGGTTGCCATGCCCTCTTCCAGGGTATCTTTCCAACCCAGGGATCTTCCCAACCCAGTTATTGAACCCAGGTCTCCTGCATTGCAGGTGGATTCTTCACTGTTTGAGCCACTAGGGAAGCCCAAGAATACTGGAGTGGGTAGCCGATCCCTTCTCCAGGGGATCTTCTTGACTCAGGAATCGAACCTGGGTCTCCTGCATTGCAGACGGATTTTTTACCAGCTGAGTAGATGAGCTACCAGGGAAGCCCAGAAAGGCAGTTATATCATAGCTTATTTCCATATAATAGTAAAACATGTCACCTGCCAGCAAAATAAACAGCAATGAGCATTGTCAGCTTGGATTTTGGAAGGTTCTGTTTCCATGTGGTGCCATCACTGACTTTGGGATGAGGCAAATAAAACTAGAGTCTAGACTAGAGAGTCAGGCTCTCAGTCTACTGAGGGTAATGAAGTTAAGAATAGGAACCAAGTTTCCATCTTCTCTCCCATTCTCCTAGGCCTATGATGTGTTTAGTAGATCAGTCGTGTCAGACTTTTTCCAACCCCGTGGGCTCTAGTCTGCCAGGCTACTCTGTCCATGGGGATTCTCCAGGCAAGAATACTGGAGTGGGTTGCTGTGCCCTCCTCCAGGGGATATTCCCAACCCAGGGTTCGAACTCAGGTCTCCCACAGAGCAGGTGGATTCTTTACCATCTGAGTCACCAGGGAAACCCAAGAATACTGGAGTGGGTGGACTATCCCTTCTCCAGGGCATCTTCCTGACCGAGGAATCGAACGGAGGTTTCCTGCATTACAGGTGGATTCTTTACCAGCTGAGCTACCAGGGAAGAGTGATAGGAAGCTCTTTTTCAGGACCTAAGGAGTCACCATTAGGCATTTAGCTGTTTGAAAATAAAGACTACCACAGGTTGATATACATGCCATGTACTGCTTCTAAGAATTTTCATTTTACATGACTTCTTAATAACAAGGAATATGACACTTGCACCCAAACATGAATGTCACTTGGGAGAGGCAACATAGTGTCAGCACACAGTAAAATGCCAGAAGAGAAATCAAGACCTTTGAGCTGCTTAAACCAAGAAGGCCTATCACTCAGCCTGTCTTGGAATCTCTACCTTCTATGGAACTAGAACCATTTTATAAAATACTATTTATATCTCAGAGACAATCATTATAGTAGTAATTCAGTGTTATTCTGAAGGATGTCCTATACTCATTTACCCTACATGAATAACGTAAATGAATCCATTAGACATCATTGCTTAAGTAACAGTATGGTCTTTGGCTAAGAATAAATTCTATGTTGCTTAAATAAAGAACTGAAAGTTTCTCCTCTCAGAAACATCTACATTAAACCACATAGATACTTGAAATAGTGTAAGGAAATTCCATGAAAATATTCAAGTTCTTACTTACTGTGTAGAGTCGATTTCAATCAAGAGTTGTCTTGCATAGTTTTCAATTATTCCCTTCCAAAAGCTAAATATGTCTTGTATTTTACATACTGTAAGATTGCGGCCTGTCACACATATAGGAAAATTGTTGTTTAAAAGCTGCAATGTTTAAAGTGAAATAAAACTTACGCTTGCAGTGGTAAATATTCCTGGATTAATAGAGTTGCAGCAGACACAGATATACTCCAAAAACTGACTGAAGTCTGTGGTATTAGAAAGACAGAAAATTTATCTAGTTTTAGCAAATGTCAAATCAGCAGCCATTGCTTTTAAGATTAATAAAAGATATAATGGCTTCTAGATAGCCTCTAAACAGAGATTACTATGAATGGAGAAGTGATTTACCAACAGTCACCACAATGAGATTTCTTTAAAGGTTACAATCATCAGTTATTTAGCTGAAACACTGCTGAGAATGCCTGGTCATTTCTTGAATAATGCATAATGTTCATTGTAGATTTGATCTGTATTATAACAATAGAGATATTTCTAAAATAATGGAAAAAAACTATCTGTTACCTTCCAATTGCTTAACATATCATTTCCATGAAGTAATTGACTCAGGACATATTACACACTGCCACCTGAGTGTGCTTTCTGCAAGCATAACTTGCAATAATCTGTACACAATGGACATCACAAAACAAACTCATCAACCTTTATAGACTTTTAAGAAAAGATATGATGAACACAGGGCAGAATAAAGAACCTTTCTGAAGCAGTAAATTAAAATAATTAAATTTCTATATAGTTGTTTGGGACAAATTTAAATTTAAGCTTTGAAATTTAATTATTAACATGAACAACTCATCACATTAAAAAGATGCTGCCTACATCGTGTAAGCACTTTTCATATAAATTTCCAAATGCCTTTAGGTTTATTCAAGAGACTGCTTGGAGAAGCACGAAGTATAATGTCTACTGTTTTATTGTTGGATTATGAACTGCACTTCACACGAGGCTGGAGGCTATTTATATAAGCTTGTTTATCCATATGAACTTCTTCAAGGGCACAACATAGAAGACCTTAGCAAATTAAAATGAATTTCTTTTGATGTTGTTGTTTCATGAATGTTTGATCAGAATGAGTAGCAGGTTTGCATTAAAGAACTAAAGGAAAGCAATAAAATATACATATATTGTACAGCAGAACCAGCTTACCAAAAGCGTCCATTGCATTCCTAGCAACCTTTGAGAGGCAGAGTAAATAATATCAAGTTCCATACTTCAGTACAGTAGAGACTTCAGTTCTAGACTATCATCAGATTTCTAATAGAGGGAGTAAACATGTGCCAACTGGATGATCTGTGATAATCTGGACAAATTTTTTAAATAATAAAGTATATAAATTCCAATCTTCCCTCTTTTCTCACTGACATCACCATGTTCCTTTATAGACTGAACTTATCCTATGAGCAGAGACAGTATTTTATCTTATTTTAATCCATCTTCATCATTAGCATTTACATAGTTAAGTTGACTGGAGGTCACAAAAATGAATTATTAGCCATAGTCCAAAGCTAAGAGCATTCTCACCTGGAATGTTTGATGATGGTGACAGAAATCAAATATTATTGCTAGAAATAATATCTGATAGGAAGAGCCCTAGACAGAAAAGCAAAACAATGGGATTCTAATTTTAGATCTTTTAATACTTAACTGTAAGCCCTTTCTACGTCATTTCCCTCACCTCTAACATGAGGGCTTAGTTCTATACTATCTATAAGTATGCATCTCTAAAAGGCCATGATTCCAAAAGCAAGCAGAATTATCACATCGTAGAAGCATGAACAGGGTTTCCCTGGTGGCTCAGTGGTAAAAAACCACCTACCAGTTCAGGAGACGTGGGTGTGATCTCTGGGTCAGGAAGATCCCCTGGAGAAAGAGATGGCAACCCAATCCAGTATTCTTGCCTGGGAAATCCCATGGACAGAGAAGCCTGGTGGACTATGGTCCAGGGGGGGTCACAAAAGAGTCAGACATGATTTAGTAACTAAACAAGAACAAGAAGAGTAGACAGACCACGGAACCATTAGACTTTTCTACTTTGGCAGTAACCACTACCAAGGAAGCCTATAAGCTACCAACCCTCTTAAAGAAAAGATGGAAGAAAAAGATAATTATGTTAAACAAGTTAATGTAAGTTCCTCAGTCAATGCACTTCAAATTGAATAAAAAGATTAAGAATATATTTTATATTTTTTTGTGATTTCTAACCTGCTGCATGTATACATTCATCTTACATGATTTGGAATAAACACAAAGACAACCTACTAAATAAATTCTTAAGTATTTACTAGGATTATACTCACATTCTCGACTTCAGAAAATTCCCCTGTTTTAGTATCTGGAACATGGACTGGTATATTACCAAGTTGACATTAACATTCTTAAGGGTAGAAGGGCTGTGTAAGGAAAGCATGAATGTGCCTTGGTCTATTTGTCATGTGCTTCCTCATATTGACACCCTGCCCTGGAGAGCTATCTCTGTTGTATGTTCTTCTCAACCTTCAAATGTCATTCTTATACTTAGAGCAGGAGTCGGTGAACTATGGCTTGTGGGCCAAACTTGGTGTCAGCTGCCTGCTTTGCAAGTATGGTTTTATTAGAACACAGCCATACCTTGTTCTTTATATTTGTCTATGATTGATTTCATTCTACAATGGCAGAGTTGAGTACTCCTCCAAAACTGAAATATTTACTATATATGGCCTTTATAGAAAATGTATGCCAACCTCTGCCCTAGAGAAAAAAACCTGTTACAATTTGCATTCAAATTTTCCTTCTCTAATAAGCATAAGAAACAGAATCTCTAAGTAACAATAGCAAAGATGCAAACAGATTCACACGGGTATCTACATACATATGATTACACCTCTTAGCACAGAATTGTCAAGTCACTGCTGTTGAACTCTCATTTTATTTGAATCCTATAAGAAGTTATAGCTTCCCCCAGTATCCTTCCCTACAACAGCCAAGAATACAGGGACTTCACAGGTACTCATCAAGGTGTAATCACATAGCTAAGAATCTAATTCCTCCCCCAGAGAAGGCTGCCTGCAATTCCATCCCATGTCCAGTTATTCCATGCTCATCAAGGGCCTAGATACAAAGTTAAAGCAGAAAAACCAATAGATCCCATTCCATGCCTTGAGTGATATACTGTTAAAGAAAATCAGTGGCCAACATCACATGTACATCAATAAACACATGCATGCATATTCATATGCTTAAAATCTCATTAATTATTAGATGTTTCAAGAGCATGCAAGAAAATAACCCTCTTAAAGTATCACAGTAAAAAAGACCTAAAGTTTTAATAAATTTTAAGGGTAAGTACATCCAAATTGGGAGCATAAATACATGTTTATTTATATTTATAAATTGTAGGCACTATATATAAAAAGTTGAAATAATACATAGATTGATCACTTTGTTAGTCAATAAAATCATTATTCAAAATGCCTGCTACAACTGTACTCTGCTCCCTGCCTCTCTTTGGTAACTAAAATGAGAAAATGTTAGTCCTAACCTTTACCAAGTATTCTCTTAACCACCCCCCACTTAATAATAATTTGCATGTATTAGCACAACATAAGTTAAGCCCAAGAAACATTTTAATGTAAGTCATTTCATTCTCATTTCCCTGAAACCTTATCTAAAGTGACAGCATATTTAGGCTGACAGACTTTTTGAAAATAAAATAGAAATAGAAGAGGTTTATTTCACCTTCACATGGTGTCTTTCTCATGCAGAGTTCAGATTTCCACAATTGTATCCCTTTAAAGGATTTGATATGCAGGAAAAGAAGAAAGGATGATGGTAAACGTTTCATCTCAGAGACACCAACAGACCACACTCCAGGATCAACAGGGGCTGAAACCTTACCTTTTACTGACGTGTTAGGTGGAGGGCCTTCCATTCGCAAGTTCCATGGAGGGTCCCCCTGATTAGCAAAGTCCCTCATTTTTAGGTAGCTGATTGTAAGTCGAATGATGGAGGCCTTGTCAAGCTGGCTAGTGATGGCTGCAGGAAGAGGCAACAACTTGGCCAATTCATAGAACTCAAAGTTTTCTTTTCCCCGGCGGGAACGGGCAGCATCCCGGGACTTCTCCTTTCTCAATGCTTGTAAACTGGAATCAAAGGAGTGAAAAAGTGCTGATTAGAATGTGTGATTCTGTCAATCAGACGAACACTGGTTTTCTTTTTACTTCACCCGTGCTCCACCACCTCCCCGCAACCAGCAAAAGTCTACCAAAATTTTCTTCAAAATTTCAGGGCCCAGTAAAAGGTGTTCCAGACAAAGACCACTGAAACCATAAATTCTACCTCTGGGCTTATATGCTATAAACTCATGTGCAATGAGTAAAACTAGTTCACTTGTTAAGTTTTTCCCTCTAATTATCCATGCACTGAGATATAGTCATTGTTTTTGAGACATAAGATTTACAGGTGATGCTTGCTATTATCAGCTATGAGCAATTTAAAAGACTGTGATTATAATTACATATCTGCATGTGTGAGTGTATGTTCAGTTGCTGAGTTGTGTCCAACTCTTTGTGGCCCTATGGACTGCAGCCTGCCAGGCTCCTCTGTCCATGGCATTCTCCAGGCAAGAATACTGGAGTAGGTTGTCATTTCCTCCTCCAGGGGATCTTCCTTATCCAAGGATAGAACCACAACTCCTATGTCTCCTGAATTGGCAGGCAGATTCTTTACCACTGAGCCACCTGGGAAGCCCATTTATAGATCTATTTTTAAGCTAATGGCTTTGTTCATTCAACTATTATCACTATGGGATCTTTAAACCCTCAAAAGTGTAGTTGCTCAGTCATGTCCAACTCTTTGTGACCCCATAGACTGTAGCCCTGCCAGACTCCTTTGTCCATGGGATTCTCCAGGCAAGAATACTAGAGTGGCTTGCCATTCCCTTCTCCAGGGGATCTTCCCGACCCAGGAGTTGAACTCGGCTCTCCCTCATTGCAGGCAGATTCTTTACCATCTGAGCCACTAGGGAATACTAAACCCTCAAAAGGACACATTAAAAAAACTTTTTTTTCTATTACCATTTTGAGGAACAAAGGCTAAACAAAAACACAGTTCACAGAATTAACAAATAAAATGCTGATGTGCTTCCAGCCCTCAATAAGAATCATAACCTTCAGTCAGATGAACAAAACCTCTCATTGAAAATGATGATTTCAATGGAACTTTATAAATGCACTGGTAATTGGTTGATAAGAGAATACTTTAATTCTTTATTAAGGAGCATACATTCATAGACGGATAGATTCTCTAAGATATTAGAGAATAAAATATATCACCCAGAAAAGTAAAACTTTAAAATAATATAAATTTAATGTTGAAAGATAAAGCCCCATATGGGTTATTAAAATTTATAAACATTATAGACATATTACTTCACAGAAGAGGCAACAGGTGGGATCCAGCATTTTCCTTTAACTATTTATACACATTTCTGTTTGAAGTTTGCTCGCATTGCTGAGGGGAGAATCTGGCACAACTGAAGTTATATGTGAGCATCTGACAGGAGAAATCCACCTACTCTGAACTGCTCTGTTTTGTGTCTGATGAAAAATAAAATTCAAAATCAGACTGTGATGATAAATAATTGGGCAATATTTACAGTATCAAGGTATTATTAACATCATATATAAGTATCCATTTTATTGGGCTTTGAAAGCATTTAAAATCTTTGAATGTAGCATCCTGGTTTCCCCAATATAAAATATCAAGAAAGAGGAGCAAGACCAGAGGAACAGGTCAAAATGAGTCCAGTAGTATGGCTTAAACCTCTTAATATGAGCAATAACATTCCATATTACCTTAGACCATGTCTGATATTGTTCATAGCGGAAAACTGTTTTCACTGCAGACACTTCAAGTGCTTTACTGAGTATCTATGTAATTTAAATAACTCCATGATGTTTGGGTCAAATACTTGCTAGGCTAATAGCCCAACAGATTTTATGTTCGCTCCATTAATAAAATATTCTACATTAGCCAGCTAATGTATTTCTCAGAACTAGACCAATTAACACTACCATTTTCAGATTCAAAGCAGTCACAGGTGACAAATCTTTGTCCTGATATCTCTGATGATAATCTTCAGTGGAAACATCACTAATTTATAAGGAAAAGCTATGTGATTTTGTTTCCAAAAATTTTAGCTGACTTCCATTCAATTATTCAAATGCTCATTGTGGCTTATTGATAACTAGGTACACAAAAGTAAGAGATATCTTAAAGTCTGACCAAGTACAAGTAAAATCTGAATCTATGTCAACATCTTAGGATAAAACAATGATTCATAGCCCTCCTCTACCCCCATATAATAAAAGTAATCTATCTAACACCATTTAAGTCAGCTGTACCCAAAGAACTACATCACTTGACATGTTTTATCTACCACTTGTAAAGTGCTTCAAGTTCAGTGCTTTGCTCTTTTTGTGTTCTCATAATCAAATACTACCACAGGTGGGCTGAACTTATATATATATATACATATACATATATACATCTATATGTATTTTATTTTTTTGGTCCTGTAAGTGACAATGATGGAGCTGTGGAGCAAGGCTGATAACTCAAGGGCTTGCATGGTTAAGGCAGGGAATGTCAATGAATAAAGAGGCCTGATGCTGACTGTGGAGAACGGGAGGACGACAGCCCAGGCAAAGGAAAGCATGTGCAGTTTTCGCCTTGTGTGTGCTGCTTTGGGGGAAGGCTTGCACGTGCTGCCAGATTTCAGCTACGGCTATGTCTAGAAAACAACAATCTGAATTTTTACATAGTATTTCCAAGTTTATGTTTTAAGCTTATGTTAACTAATTGGCATTTTTGAAAATCATGCAAGCCAAATAAAACATGCCATTTGGTCAACAATGGAGCAGGGACTCATTTTGCAATTGGGTAATAATTCGGGAGGTCAATTCTGCCAGAAGTTTCACATGGATGTTATGTGTAATTTTCCTTATATATATCATTCAGTGGTCACAAATGGATTCATCTGATACCTAATCAATTCTACTAACATTCATAATGGGAATTTCTCTATTCACCTGAAGCCAGTAGAGGATTAAGCAATCATTCTGAAGTTGATATTTACTGTATGGGCTTATCAATAACCTAAGGAAAAAAACTAATCCTAAGGTAGAAAAGCCAAAGATCACAGGGAGTAGCCCAGTGGGCTCCAAGGGTGAAGTAGAGCAGAGATGACTTTTTTTGTCCACTTAGGGAAGATGGGGTATGTGGACACTCATGCTTTGGGGTTCCTCGCTTAAACACTGCCCTCTGACACTTGGCTTTTCTATAATAGCTCTTACTTTATGTGCTTCTATATATTATCTTATCAGTTCTTCTTCTCTATCACTCCCCCCCTTTAAAAAAAAAACTCTTTACACACACTGTATTCCCCTACTGGAGTAATCTTCCTGTCCATAATCTTAATAACAAAGGGTTTCCATGACTCCCCATCATATCTTTATGCAGACACCACAGTACAGATTTCCAGAATGAGGGCAATGTGTCTGTAATAAGTAGTCATTGGTTTTGAGGGCAACAGCAATAAAATACAGTCCGCAGATTATAAAGGTTGTGGAGATATTGATACAATAGATGAAGCTAAAGACCTTAAGACAATGAGATATTGTGGATTAATCTTTTGCCTGCTTTTGTGAAGTAGAGCCTAGTTAGAAGTAATTTTCAAACTGAATTAAGGACTACGTTAAAACATAACATAATTTTGCATTTGTACATTGTGTTCTAAATCAAAACATTACAGTTGCATTTCTAAATACTAGAGAAAGAATGGATTGACTGTGAGTAAATGTTACTGTCTGATCTCTGCCACCTAAAATATGATTAAGTAATAAGTTTCTTCTTGGGCCTAAAATTCTCACTACTTTAATGCTCTTCCACTTAGACTCTGAATAACAGAAAATCCTCCACAAATCAAAATTTTAACTCTATGATGATAACAGTATCATCATCATTAATAATTACCACCAACAATAAATCAACAACTATTTTAAAAGACACACATATATGAAAATCATATCTAAAATAATGCATATATATGTATATTTTCGAGGGTTTATTAAATGATTCTCAAGTTTTCAAAAGGGATCCATCACTCCATCCAAAAGAATAATGATCTAACATATAGAATTTCTTCTTATAAGGGTTTTAAAGCTGGATTCTGCTCTCTTTTTGCCATTGATGTTGCTAGAATTAACATCCTTAAAATATCTTTGGTTAAAATAATACTGTTTAATGTATGTTTTCATTCAACATCCTTAAGCAGTTTTTACACATTTATAAAGTTACACTTTTAAGCAATACCTAACAAGCAATCAAAAAAGAGTTTACTAAGAATGAAGATTCAGCAGTCAGCATTTGTTAAACATAGTTATTTTTTGAATCCTCCATGTATTTTAAGTTCCTTTGGCAAGCTGTATGTTTCATGGAAAGAGTTCCAATGAAGGACTTTTGAGATTCACTTTGGCCATTGTAGACATTATGATTCTAAGTCACTATGTTGAATTTCAATTTTATCATCTTAGACCATGAGGATGACACACAAGTAGCATTTGGCAAATCTTCTGGGACCACTGCAATGGCTCACATGATAATTTCATAAGGCAAAGAAATTGAGGAAAACAACAGAATGGGAAAGACTAGAGATCTCTTCAAGAAAATTAGAGATACCAAGGGAACATTTCATGCAAAGATGGGCTCGATAAAGGACAGAAATGGTATGGACCTAACAGAAGCAGAAGATATAAATAAGTGGTGGCAAGAATACACAGAACTGTACAAAACAGATCTTCATGACCCAGATAATCACGATAGTGTGATCACTCACCTAGAGACATCTTGGAATGTGAAATCAAGTGGGTCTTAGAAAGCATCACTACGAACAAAGCTAGTGGAGGTGATGGCATTCCAGTTGAGCTCTTTCAAATCCTGAAAGATGATGCTGTGAAAGTGCTGCACTCAATATGCCAGCAAATTTGGAAAACTCAGCAGTGGCCANCAGGAGCAGAAGGGGATGACCGAGCATGAGATGGCTGGATGGCATCACGGACTCAATGGACATGAGTCTGAGTGAACTCCGAGAGATGGTGATGAACAGGGAGGCCTGGCATGCTGCAATTCATGGGGTCGCAAAGAGTCGGACATGACTGAGCGACTGAACTGAACTGAAGACAGTAATACTGTATGCTGCTGCTGCTGCTGCTAAGTCGCTTCAGTCATGTCCAACTCTGTGCGACCCCATAGATGGCAGCCCACCAGTCTCCCCCATCCCTGGGAATCTCTAGGCAAGAACACTGGAGTGGGTTGCCATTTCCTGCTTCAATGCATGAAAGTGAAAAGTGAAAGTGAAGTCGCTCAGTCATGCCCAACTCTTAGCGACCCCATGGACTGCAGCCTACCAGGCTCCCCCATCCATCGGATTTTCCAGGCAAGAGTACTGGAGTGGGGTGCCATTGCCTTCTCCAATACTGTATAAGATGTGTTAAATGAAAACCTAAGCTCATGCCACACTAACTGTTCTATGCTTTGAGATCCTTTATAATTTATACTGTGTTCTCACCAATAAGATTTCCATCTACTGGTTCTGACATACCACACTGTGTACTTAAGTGAAATAAAACTACTTGATTGCAGAGATATTGATTTTTCATTATGTTCCTCCTTACATCTAGGTCTACCTGTCTTTTATTATAGGTATACTCAATGACTTGTTCAAATAAAAAATGCATGTCTCATTAACAGAAGATGAAATGTTTATAAATAAGTGATTTACTATGTTAAGAATAATAAAGGATCATTTTTTTAGTTCCCTAAAGTAGAAAAAACTGGCATTCAAAATTGACAAGCAATTTTGTTTATAGAGAAAAATGAACATCCAAACAGTAATTAAGGGAATGGGTGGGTTACTCGGGAAGACTGCGAAAGCTTCTATGGAAGACTTCAAAATTGCAATGATAATCATTCATCAGAAAGAGTATATGTGTATTCCTAGCAGGAAGAAGATCTTTCAAAGCATTTCCCAAAACATCACAAATATGAAAGCTCTGTCTGTCAGGCAAAGCTCCAAATCCAGGACCATGGAGAGCTCACCAAAAACATTTGGAGCAGGGAAGAAACTTGGAAGGACAAAGCAGTTTCCAGTTCTAGACTCCATCCTGGGGGCAAGGCTGAATCGTGAAACTCTACTTGAGCCAGAAATGAGACAGGAAACAAAGGTAAAAGACAGTTTTGTTGCTTCTTTAAAAAAAAAAAAAACACAACCAACCAAACAGGCACTGCCACTATCACAAAGCCATTATTATGAAATTGACTTAGCACTTGCGATTTCTCTAAAGCTGTCTCAGAGTTGGATAAAGGTGTCAACTGTTCACTGGGACACTTGTCCATAGTGGAAAACACAGGTAACTTTGGATGTGATGACCCATTAAAAAAACTAAGTTGTCTCTTGTGGTTTGTCAAATTTAGCTTTGCAAAATTCACTTCTTTGGTTTCCTACTTCACAGAAATGGTGATAGTGATGACAGAAACAATATAGTTGGATATTTACAGAATATAACAGAGCAGAAATAGTAACTGTCACAGAGGAACCAACAGAAGTAAGTCACCTTGGTCAAATGTTTCTTATTCAATGACTTCTTCACAGCCAGATATCTATCAGCTATTTTTTAAATACTTTATAATTATATTTATGGAATGATTTCTTATATGGACATTATCAACAGATCCATACTCTCTCTACATAAAAATCCTCTCTCTAAGCCTCAAAGTTAACACCTTCATGTAAACTTTTAGAGTACAATAACTCGTCTTTATAAAAGAACACGGCAGGTTTTGGTCATTAACTCTAGGGGAAGGAAAAGTAGGGTAAAAACCACTTTAAACTTAACCTTTGTAAAGTACCTCTAAGGAGCCAGACAGGCAGTTTTTTTTTTTTTTTTTATGGATTTTCCTACTTGTTTTGCTTAGGAGAATCCAGCACTAGACTTCTACTATTTATCAATTAATCTGGCATGCAGCCTCAAAGGAAGAAGGTCGACCTGTATTAAAAATGCAGCCATCAAAAATTCATCAAAGGCTGCAGCATTTTAACTCATGAACCTTTGAACACCTGCATACTTGTCAGATCTCTGGTCATAGTTAACAGTGAAATCTATAGTTACTCCGGTACCTACACCTGCCCTGACATGAGCTGAATGAGGCAGCTTCCCAGGGAAAAAGTACAGTAAAGATTCTATAAGCACTGTTTGCTTATAGAAGCACTGCTTCCTTCATTACTTTCAATAAAATAGTCCACCACACATTGGCATCACAGAGAGTTCAAAGTCAATCAAATCAGTCCACTGCAAAGAATAAAAATCTTTCAGAAGTATTTTTCCCCCATGATTGTAAATACCACCTTTCTTACAAGGTAAGAGAAATGCATAAAAAACTGTTATCTGGTAGGATTATGTACAATATAACTCCCAACCCAAAATCTTTTAATGCTCTTCAAGAAAGGGCAATAATTTCAGAAACCTTCCTTTAATGTGTGAAGAAAGCAGTAGAGTACATGCTGGAAGTTAAAACTGGCACCTTCAAGTTCAAGGTAAGAACTCTGCTGCTTAACTAATGCACTGCTCATAGCTGTCATCATTAATTTATGTTAGCCTCTGTAAACATCAAGAGTATAATAGGCCAATTTCACAACTAAATATAGATGCACATTTTGCCCTTATATAAATGGCAGATTGCTGCTGTAGATCATCGCTGCAGCAACACATCAGTAAAGATGCACTGTTTGATGGTCTGATGCTCACACAATATATAAAACCAGTTGTAATGGTTGTTTGGAAGCAAAGTGTAACATAGCAGCAAAATTTCATTTGTTCCACAAACTCAGGATATATTAAGCTTGGCTGACAAAGACTGTTTGATGTGCTAAATCAGTTTGACCTTCATTCTTGCCTTATTTTTCTCACTTAACAAGTGAAATTACCATTATTTTTCCCACATGTAAGAAAATATCATGAAATTGATTGCTTAAAAACATTGTCAAAAACATGTGCAACTGCTAACATGCAATAAAGTATTAAAATCAAGATGCATCTTTAAAATCCTTAAACTATGACATATTCTGATTGAATAATCATGACCTATTTTTGACTTGTGGTAAAATAGATCCAAAGAGTAATTAAAGCCATTCCACTGAATGCTTTCCCTCATCTTCAGAAAATGCCTTGTGTATGTTTGAACTTAATAATTAAATTAATTGGTTTTAGCCAATGAGCATTCTTATTCTTAACACTTTAAGTAAGAGGATTTAATACCAGAATGAGTCATTAGAATAGTAATAAAGAAAGCTGAGAGGTCCACACAATCCTTTTCAACCAGTGTTCACCTTGATTCAAATAACCCTTGAATGAACCACAGCAAGACCCAACTATTCATTGCATGCTTTGGTGTCTGCCAAAAACCTCCTGAATCAAAGTGTTTTGTTCTTCATTTTCCTCCAGAACTTTAAGCTACCAACTGGCAGTTCCATAATAATGACAAAAAAACTGCAGTTTTATCAAGTAATTTCTCTCCACCCAATAAATAGCACTTTACCTTGGAGCAACTTGTATATTTCACACCTTAAATTTCTATTTACCAAATCAGCTAATCACTTCACAATTGAACTCAGAACAAAAAAAAATTATCAATTAAAGTGGTTGAAACTCCTGCAAATTATCATTTAGGAATGAAGTAATTGCTTTCATCAGGGCAGAAAAGCCCGCCAGAACAGAAATGTCACTTTAGATTAGTGTTCTCACTCCTGAAGCTATGGATGACACAGCTGATATAAGACTAAATGCCAAGACCAATCAATTGCTTTTGTGGCTCTGCTCTGAGCTGCTGTAAAAGGGGCCATTTTCTAGGATCTACTCTTCATTATAGTAAATGCTATCTCCTTGGTAACATAATTCCATTTCTCATAAATTCTGTCTGAGAGCATTGTCCTAACAATGGATGTTTGTGGAAAAGAATGCTGTTGGTTTAATGCACAGAATTAAGTGTGAATGGCTGTCAAACTGCTATAGTTTACTAGTTCTTAAACATAAATTGAAGTCTTATACATTAGAAAGAATTCTTGGGGAGAAATGAATGTCCTGAACAAGGGTAAGATATTGTATTTGAAGGTTCTGTGCTACTGGTTTCGAATTTTGACTATTCTAGTATTTATCTGTCCTGTACATGAAATCAGTCAGCTCACACCAGAGGTGGGTGAACACATCACCTACTTTCTCAGCAGTATAGTTTGCAAATGTGAAATCTCAGAAGCAAATACGGACTCATTAGGCAACTGCATGCGATTTGTGAATAGCCACAACTGTGTTAAAAGGAAAAAAAAAAAAAAAACTGTTCTTTGAGCTGAGCCATTCCTGGAAAGCATCCAGATCTTAATTTGTATTGTTCATCCCCCCGAAGTTACAAGATTCTGGGTTGCAGGCTCCAATTAAAAGGAAATTGAAGAAGCTAATACAGTGAGAAAGCAGCAATTCCCTGCACTGCTCTCTTCAGGTCTGAAGTTTAGAAAGAGATTCAGGATCACGGGTCTTTGCCCAACATGGGATAAAGGCCTTTCTCATCCTGGTGAGCACACATGTGTAACTTCCATTAGCAGTAACAGAAGTCGTGAGCACACATTGAGAGGGAAGTCTACTGCTAAATATTTGA
The DNA here is from genome assembly GCA_006410875.1 of Neotragus pygmaeus. Classification (NCBI taxonomy): domain Eukaryota; kingdom Metazoa; phylum Chordata; class Mammalia; order Artiodactyla; family Bovidae; genus Neotragus; species Neotragus pygmaeus. The sequence goes on along the minus strand of SJYV01000524.1, from coordinate 140,412 downwards.
AAGGGTCAGAGCATCTCCACTGAAAGGCAGAAATGAGAAGGAATGGTGGGCACTCTGTGATGGCAGGACATTTTACTAACCATGCAAAGGGATTTCTATCACTCCAAGGGACTATAGTTTTAGTTTTCATATCAATGACAGGAAAGTACATGTGTTGTTTCTGCTTTTTAATATTATTCAGTACCATCAAAAAATAGCATAAACGTTTACATCATAGTAACATCGAATGAAAACAAACATCTTTGAACATCCACTAAGTTGTAGGCTCTAATTAAACATTATCCTACTTAATTCACCATTGTCAATATCAGCAAGGATGGAAAGGGGAAGTAACAGCATCTATGGAGAGTAGATCATCTCCACCATATACATCTGACCCTAAAACACTGCTATTTTAGCCCCTGTTTGGGGGGGCCACTATATTTATCCTCTATTTCTAATTTTCTGCCCTCATCCCCCCAAATTAGGAGTTTTCTTGTCTCACAGAGAACTTTCCCTGGATCCTAGATTTTTAATACTAAAAGAAGGATGGGCCTGGGCAAACCAGAACAGCTGGTCACCCTGGAAATATGATTGTCCCCCATCTCAGAAATAAGAAGACCACAGAGAGAGAAAGTAACTTGCCCAAGATTACTGACAGCTGAAAATGGAATCTGAACCTTGGCAAGATGACTCCATCCTTACATCCTTCTCACCACTGCACTGCATTGCTTCTATAGGAATAAAGTTATGAGTCCCCTTCTCCTGATTATATGACTATTAAGTCACAGATAAAATTTTATTTAACTGATAATCACCCATATAATTTCTATCATAATTGTTATAAAAACATTAAATCATGAATAAAATGTCCAATAACCCCCCTTTTTCAGGCATATAAATACATTCCAATTTGGAGTAGATAAATTTGTTGTTAATTGCTCTAACTCCCAAACTAACTTGCTTTGGAATTCAAATTCAAATGACCTTTTCTAGAGGGAAAATTCAATTTTTTCTTTAATTTTCTCTAAGTGTGATTTCAAACACTTTTGAAAGCACGACCAAGTGGGAGAAAGATTTTGAAAACTTTCAAGCCTGATAGGAGAAACTTGGAAAGGAGAAGTAGGCTTTGACAAGTTTGAAGATTTTAAAGTCTGAAAAATGAAAGTTATGGCCATGTGAATACTGCAAACAGCACACCCATTTACTTGACACCAATGAGCATGTTTATACTATAACTGCCTGCATTTTTAAATGAAATACATAAAGTGGCAACCCTTTCTTTAAACACTACAATTGAGAATAATGGTGCCAACAGTCTGAAGAGACAACACATTTTATTCCCTACCTGACTTTATTTTAAAGGCATGCATTTTTATTTAACCTTTCATCAAGGTTCCAAAAGCATGGTGGAACTTACCAGAGGTGTACATTGTTACAATTTATAGGGAACACTTTGGAAAATACAGATCTCAAGCTGCCCAAGGATGCAAACGAATACATTCTAAAAGAATATTCACTGACTCTTTTGATAGACTTTAGAAATAAATTATGAAATCTTCTCAAGATATTGAGTAAAGATGTTGAAAAAAATATTCAATGACTGGAAAAACATTTTTACAATGTGTTAAGTGATAAAAGGAAGATCATAAAGCAGAATGTAAAGTGGGTTGAACAATTATAGCAATGTATCTATAACTATATATAGATACAGAGAAAATATATCCAAACCAGGATTGAGTCCACAAGCCAAAATATTGAAATTGGTTATTTCTACATGGTAAACATTTCTTGTCGGGGGCGGTCAGAAGATGGGAGGTGAGCAGGCAGGAGATAATTAATTTCTAAAATTTCTTCAATAAACATTTTTAATATAAAAATTACTTTTTGGAAAAAAACTACATGTATGTAATTTTATTGGCTCCAAGTTGAGCCTCAAAACAGCTTAATGCTCAAGGTATTTTTCATTTAATGAATGATTTTCCCGATAGTGCTATCAAATGTCATCCTGTCATCACTGCATGCAGTAGTACGATCTGAAAAGTATCTGGAGAAAATGCTTGTCTTGGTCATTCCTCTAAAAGAGAGCTGGAAGTAAAAAGGCTGGAAGAGGCCTTTATCCCTTCTCAAGTTACAGCACATGAGCATCCAACCAAATGACCAAGTCCTTCAGCCACACAGCCTCAGCTCTTGTGTCCTCTGTGCTCCCTCAAAACCCCAAGGCCGTGTGTGCCAGTGTACAGCACGCCAGCTGCCTGGGTGGGGAGGGAGATGCTATCACTTAATGAATGACTTCTTCCTGTGTCACTTACTCCTTGCCAACTTGAGGGCATCTGTGGACTCTAACCCGGGAGAAAACACAGACAAATAAACACAAAATACTTCACACACTGAATTTCCTGAAGCAAAATTGCAGATACTGACTCAAGTCTTGGTTAACAAGTTGCCTCAATAAATGGTATCCTGAGATCTCTACTAAGTTCTAACACTGACCAAATTATCAGGATCATTGTTTTTTCATTGACTGTTGCACCTCCCACTTCTCACTGGTGGTGGCCCTTGGTGGAACAGGGTGTCCATGGCATTAGATTTCATATATGAAGCAGCAAAGATTTTAATGTGCCAGGAATTATCATATGAGATTTAATGTGAGGAGTCATCACACCTCACTGAGGTACTGTATAAAGCAGGACCCCACAGGAAACATCTGTTTATTTATAAGCATCCATTACTTAGCCAGAAACTAAGTCCTTTCCAAACACTAAAATCTTTTGAAAAACCTTGATAGATGCTTAGTCCTCTCATTAATATCTGACTTTGAGGAACTACAAGGAAGTTATTCTGAGTCATATCTAACTATGCAACAAGATGATAAAGATAGGTACTATTTTGATGTATAAAATTAATGTTTATAGCATGAAATTAAATAATAAATGAATAGGCTTTTTAATTTCATGAGTTTGCAAGCTGCTCATGGAAAAACAAAAGGTTGTATGCATGATATAAGTATATATGACATTAAAAAGACCCGGTTGTCTTATTAACTGAAAGTTAGCACTGAATTGATTGATATTGAATAATTACAACTTTAATAGTAACATGAATTCAAAGTGTTGGTAAAACATACTCGGATGTAGGAAAGCACATGATGACTGATTCGTAAGCTGATGTAAAAGGGACTACTTAATTGAAATGGGGCAGTGGAAGCCAGTGATTTGCTCAACTGGCCTTTACCACAAAGCTTCCATAAACAACCTTAGTATCTGAATCTGTAAACCACCAAATAATTAGCTTAAAAAATACAAAGGTAGACCTAGGGTTGAATACTTCCACCCTGACTTGTCATCCCAGTATGGTCTTCAATCAAAACAAATATCCTTTAACCTTTTCACTTACCCACAGGCACTTCACAGGAGCCCTTTTCTTAAATTCACCTTCTGTCCTCTCTGTATTTCATTTTATTTGGGCTAAGATATTCATCTTAAAGGGTTTTCCCTCAAGGTCTCCTTTTGAGTCATCAGTGACAAAAGACCATTTTCAGTTCTCATAACAGCAGCATTTCCCAATGATATATTTACAAAGAGACTATGGAGATCACTGAATCAACAATAGCAATGCGGCAACTGGGTGCTGTTCCCACGGCTATGAACCTGAGTCACTTTTTTAAGTTCCCAACCAGGGATTGAACTCATGTCCCCTGCAGTGGGAGCACAGCACCCTAACCACTGGACTACCAGGGAATTCCCAGAGTCACTTTTCAAATACATATATGTACATGTGCACACAGGTGCACATGTGTACACACACACACACACACACACACCCATGAACACACAACTGGTTTAAAGGGACTGTTTTATGTACACTGCCCTTCACATTCTGTTTTCTTACCCTCTCAGTTTTGTTACCTCATTTTCTTCTACACAATTTCTCAGAGAATCACTCATTGGATTTGTTCACATCTCTTCTCATAAAATTCATACATGCAAGAAGAGTGAGTCAGGGTTTTTTGTTTGTTTGCTTGTTTTGTGAATTATGATTAGTCTAGCACAAATGAATTTAAGTTTGAGATCATAAACTCAAATACCTGTAGGATCCAACAAAATTATACAAATGAATAAAGAGGATTAAGTGAGAGAAAGCAACGCAAGCATGACAATAAATGGCAACTGGACCTCAGTGTTGAGCAGTAACCGGGAGTGGTGTGGACTGTGGCAAACCAGAGAGTGCTAGCCTAGTCACCAGAGGACACACATTATTCAGGAAAAGCATTTGTTACTAGGTGGGAATGCAGACCCCAAAGATGCCAAGTCTTCCTACTGAAGAGAAGTCAGAAATGTTGACTATTTTTCTAATGCAAAATCTTTCATTTTGTAAAATATCGAGTGAGCATCTCATTTTTAAAATGCAACTTTTCTCAGGCTCCTAAGGGTCTCATTTGGCCTGTGGCAGTTAACCATCTATGGTTTAACACCAGTAATAGCCTTTGTTGACAGTACGTTTAATTATGGGATACATAATGTATACGATATAAAGAGCTATAGCAGGTGACAGTGAAAAAATGAGGAAGAAGCATAAAATGGAGAGAAATGCAAAAAGTGAGATTGGAAGTAAAGAAACTACTAACACTGATTTTTCTCAGAGTGGTAGAATTTGTCCTTTTCACTCTGTTTTACAAATTTTCTATAAATAATCAGGAAAAAATAGATTAGTTTCTATTGCATAGGATCAAACTTATTACTAAAAGTAGCTCAAAAAATTGAAAATACTCATATTTTCTCATATGAATATTATACTCATATTCATGCACAGATCTGTTTTCCACAATTCAGCCCCACAGTTTCGAACACTTTATCACAACTGAATGTCAACCAGTTCACCATGATCACATCATAAATAAAAAAAAGTGAAGTAAATGTCATGTCCAACTCTTTGCGACCACACGGACTGTATAGTCCAATGGAATTCCCCAGGTCAAAATACCAGAGTGGGTAGTTTTACCATTCTCTAGGGGATCACCCAGGGATCAAACCCATGTCTCCTACATTATGGGCGGATTCTTTACCAGCTGAGCCACAAGGGAAGACCATACACAAAAAACCTTTCATTAAAAATTAAAATGAGGAGAGTGATCAAGATGGTAGAGTAGGAGGTGAAAAATTAAAATAGCCATTTTCAAAACGAGTCATAGTGTGTCCCCAAAATTATTGATTAAGTTGTGTTAGCCATTTCTTAAAAGTTCATGCTAAACAAGACCGTTGTTATCAATTCGCATGAGAGTAACCCAAGTCTATGCCCCAACCAATAATGCCAAAGAAGATAACATTGAACAATTCCATAAAGACCTAAAAGACCTTCTAGACAAAAACCAAAAAATGTGTTCTTTTCATCATAGGGGACTGGAAAGCAAAAGTAGCAAGTCAAGAGATACCTGGAAAAACAGATAGGTTTGACTTTGGAGTACAAAATGAAGCAGGGCAAAGTCTAACAGTTTTGCCAAGAGAAGACTCTACACATGGACATCACCAGATGGTCAATACTGATATCAGATTGATTCTATTCTTTGCAGCTGAAGATAGAAAAGTATTATACAGTAAGCAGAAACAAGGACCAGAGGCTGACTGTGGCTCAGGTCATGAACTTCTTATGGCAAAATTCAGACTTTAATTGAAGAAAGTAGGGAAAACCACTAGGCCATTCAGGTATGATATAAATCAAATCTCTTTTGATTATACAGTGGAAGTGAAAAATAGAGTCAAGGAATTAGATCTGATACATAGAGTGTCTGAAGAACTGTGGATTGAGGTTCCTAACACTGTATAGGAAGTGGTGACCAAACCATCCCCAAGAAAAAGAAATGCAAGAGGGCAAAGTGGTTGTCTGAGAAGGTTTTACAAACAGCTGAGAAAAGAGGACATGTGAAAGGCAAAGGACAAAAGGAAAGATACAGCTATCTGAATGCAGAGTTCCAAAGAACAGCAAGGAGAGGTTAAAAAAAAAAAATAAGTCTTCCTAGCTGATCAATGCAAAGAAACAGAAAAACAACCCTTGTAGCTCAGCTGTTAAAGAATTTGCCTATAATACTGGAGACCTGGGTTCAATCCCTGAGTTGGGAAGATCCCCTGGAGAAGGGAAAGGCTACCCTCTCCAGTATTCTGACCTGGAGAACTGCATGGACAGAAAAGTCCATGGAGTCACAAAGAGTTGGACATGACTGAGTGACTTTCACTTTCACAAGAATATTTCATGCAAAGATGGGAATAAAGGACAGAAATGGTATGGACCTAACAGAAGCAGAAGATATTAAGAAGAGGTGGCAAGAATACACAGAAGAACTGTACGAAAAAGGTCCTAATGACCCAGATAACCACAATGGTGTGATCACTTACCTAGAGCCAGACATACTGGAATTCGAACTCAAGTGGGCCTTAGGAAGCATTACTATAAACAAAGCTGGTAGAGGTGATGGAATTCCAGCTAAGCTATTTCAAATACTAAAAGATGATGCTGTAGAAGGGCTGCATTCAATATGCCAGCAAATTTGGAAAATTCACCAATGTCCACAGGACTGGAAAAGGTCAGATTTCATTCCAATTTCAAAGAAGGGCAATGCCAAAGAGTGTACAAACTATAGCACAATACCACTTCATAGGCTAGCAAGGTAATGATCAAAATCCTCCAAGTTAGGCTTCAACAGTATGTGACTCGAGAATTTCCAGATGTATAAGCTGGATTTAGAAAAGGAAAAAGAACTAGAGATCAAATTGCCAACATCCGTTGGATCACAGAAAAAGCAAGGGAATTCCAGGAAAACATCTGCTTCCTTGACTACACTAAAGCCTTTGACTGTGTGGATCACAACAAACTGTGGAAAATCCTTCAAGAGACGGGAATACCAGACCACCTTACCTGCCTCTTGAGAAACCTGTATGCAAGCCAAGAAACAACAGAACCACACATGGAACAATGGACTGGTTCAAAATTGGGAAAGGAGTACATCATGGCTGTATATTGTCACCTTGCTTATTTAATTTATATGCAGAGTACATCAAAATGCTGGGCTGAATGAAGCTCAACCTGGAATCAAGATTGCTGGGAAAAATATTAATAACTTCAGATAAGCAGACAGTTCAGTTCAGTTCAGTTGCTCAGTCATGTCCGACTCTTTGTGACCCCATGAATCGCAGCACGCCAGGCCTCCCTGTCCGTCACCAACTTCCAGAGTTCACTCAGACTTGTGTCCATCGAGTCAGTGATGCCATCCAGCCATCTCATCCTCGGTCATCCCCTTCTCCTCCTGCCCTCAATCCCTCCCAGCATCAGAGTCTTTTCCAATGAGTCAGCTCTGCATGAGGTGGCCAAAGTACTGGAGTTTCAACTTCAGCATCATTCCCTCCAAAGAAATCCCAGGGTTGATCTCCTTCAGAATGGAAGACAACACCACTCTAATAGCAGAAAGCAAGAGGAACTAAGAGACTCTTGATGAAAGTGAAAGAGGAGAGTGAAAAAGCTGGCTTAAAATTCAACATTCAAAAAACTACAATAATGGCATCCAATCCCATCACTTCATGACAAATAGATGGGGATACAATGGAAACAGTGACAGAGTTTATTTTCCTGGGTTCCAAAATCACTGCAGATGGTGATTGAAGCAATAACATTAAAATAATGCTTGCTCCTTGGAAAGAATGCTATGACAAACCTAGACAACTCATTAAAAAGGAGAGACTTCTCTTTGCTGACAAAGGTCTGAATAGTCAAAGCTATGTTTTTTCCCAGTAGTCATGTATGGATTTGAGAGTTGGACCATAAATAAGGCTTAGCACTGAAGAATTGATGCATTTGAACTGTGGTGTTGTAGAAGACTCTTGAGAGTCCCTTAGACTGCAAGAAGATCAAACCAGTCCATCTCCAAGGAAATCAACTCTGAATATTCATTGGTAGGACTGATGCTGAAGCTGAAACTCCAATATTTGGCCATCTGATGTGAAGAGCCAACTCACTGGAAAAGACCCTGATGCTGGGAAAGATTGAGGGCTGGATGATAAGAGGATGACAAAGGATGAGATGGCTGGATGCCATCATTGATTCAAAGGACATGAGTTTGAACAAATTATGGGCGATACTGAAGGACATGGCATGCTGCAGCCCATGGGATTACAAAGAGGTGGAAACGACTGAGCAAATGAATAACAGCAAAATCAATGCAATAATAAGATGGTGTCTTACATATATGTTGTGTCCTGAATAGGTATTTTTTGAAAGATGATTATGTTAATGATGATCTGAATGTCCTTAAAAGTCATGATTTAAGACAGTAAATAACATGTCCCGTAGTACTTCTCTTGAAACTAAACTTACCCAGTAAATCAATCCTTGGATGCTCTTACAGTAAACAAGGGAAGGAAAACCAAAAGAGAAGAAACACAGATACTCCTCTGTCCCCACAAAACCCTGATATTCATAAATTCTTCCCTGACAAAAATATTTAAACTCTCCAAACAGTTTCCCCTCNAATCAATCCTTGGATGCTCTTACAGTAAACAAGGGAAGGAAAACCAAAAGAGAAGAAACACAGATACTCCTCTGTCCCCACAAAACCCTGATATTCATAAATTCTTCCCTGACAAAAATATTTAAACTCTCAAAACAGTTTCCCCTCTTTCTACACTCTGGAAGTGGGGTAACAGTCAGTACCAAACTGAGGCAAGGAGCAAGAAAAGTGAAGAGCATGTGTCATTTCTCTCTTTTAGTCATGCACTGTTGCACTCAGAACATCAGGTCACCATACATTCCCACAAGTCAGACAGAAACCTATCAGGTAGAAATGTCTCAGGGGGAATCCCAGAGCCTTATGTCATCATTGTATCTCTTTGCTAGATCTGTGTTATTTACGTGTAACCAGAAATACTTAAAAAAAAAAGTGAACAGAGGCAGTCCTCTTAAGAGCACACACAAAAGATCACAGAGAAAAGATTCCAGACAGCAGGGAACCTACAAATTACGGTGAACTATTAAATCTCCAAATGTTCCAGAATGATTGAACAAGACAGCCATCTAGAGAGGCCTCCTGAAATTTAACAAGAGTTTTGGAACTACAGCTGAATCTCTTCTGCTTCTGGGTATGGGTTTTTTGCCCTCTTGTGTATTTCTAAATAAATAAACCTCATTATTATAGAAATACATCTAAGTGTATATGCTTCCCCTCCTGGGTCCTCTATGGCCTTCTCACGCCCTTCAAGACCTAAGCTCCTGATGTCTGGCAGCATCTCTCTCCCTCTTGGATGGAGGCTGACAGCTCAGGTGGTGGAACAGTTGTGATGTCTAAGTGCAGAGTCTGCGGCTATTTGAAATGGATTACGATGGCAAAATTCTTGTCAATTTCATTCACAGTAGGTGGAAGCAAGAGATCATTCCTAAGTGAGAGTCAGGCACCACTCCTCCTGTGCAGCTTCCAGGACTGAGTGTACAGTAGATACAAAATGAAAAGACACACTCAGAAACATACACACACACACACACACACATATACACACACACTCATTCACTGCTGGAATATTTCCAGGGCAGATACTCCAAATTGTGCCCCCTCGTGTGCCTCCTATATAGGCAATACTATAAGGAATTACATACGCCCAACAGTAGGCTATAATTTTATTGATAGGCTCTGATGACATTATAAAATCCATAAGGGCAAAGAGCAAGTGATTTGCTCATGTCACTAGAAATTCAATACAAAATTATAGCTTTCATTAGAAGCCTTTTTAGAACTTTTAAAAAAATCAGTCATGATGCATAGTTATCAATATCTGTATGCCCATGATGAAAAGAAAGGAAAAAATGCCAAGCCACAGAAAATCACCCCAAATTCTTCAATAGCACAAGGAAATTACTGATTTTGCAAAATTTTATATAAATTTTGAACAATATGGCAAGCAGAAAATGAGAGCAAACTTGACTCATTGCCTAAAGATTTCTATAAGNAAGGAAAAAATGCCAAGCCACAGAAAATCACCCCAAATTCTTCAATAGCACAAGGAAATTACTGATTTTGCAAAATTTTATATAAATTTTGAACAATATGGCAAGCAGAAAATGAGAGCAAACTTGACTCATTGCCTAAAGATTTCTATAAGCACTCAATTATATGGTTCAGTTCAGTCACTCGGTAGTGTCCAACACTTTGTGACACCATGGACTGCAGCACGCCAGGCCTCCCTGTCCATAACCAACTCCAAGAGTTTACTCAAACTCATATCCATTGAGTTGGTGATGCCATCCATCTCATCCTCTGTTGTCCCCTTTTCCTCCAGCCTTCAGTCTTTCCCAGCATCAGGGTCTTTTCCAATAAGTCAGTTCTTCACATCAGGTGGCCAAAGTANGCTCCCCCGTCCCCGGGATTCTCCAGGCAGGAACACTGGAGTGGGTTGCCATTTCCTTCTCCAATGCATGGAAATGAAAAATGAAAGTGAGGTTGCTCAGTCATGTCCGACTCCTAGCGACCCCATGCACTGCAGCCTACCAGGCTCCCCTGTCCATGGGATTTGCCAGGCAAGAGTACTGGAGTGGGCTGCCATTGCCTTTTCCTCACATTGTTCTGCCCTTACTTTATTTAACATGTCATGGACATGTTCCACATCAATACATATATTACCTACTTCTTTTTAACAGCTGTACTTAACGAATACACCATATTTCATTTAACCAATCTGCTACAATGAAGGTTGTTTTCAATTCCCCAGTGTTATAAAAAATGAACCTCTTTTTTTCATTTACCTGAGTCTTTCCTGAGAATAAATTCTTAGAAGTTAGGTTGCTAGGTTAAAGGGTAAGCCAATTTAAAACTTGGATTCATATTCCAAAACTGCTCTCCCTAGAGGCTGAATATTCTCATCAGTAGTATGTAAACTGACTGTTGTCTATTCCTTACAAATACATGGATGTGACATCTTCAAAATACTTTTACCAGTTTGATACACAAAAATTTTCATTATTGTTCTAACTTATAATTGATTAGTGAAAATGAGTATCGCTTCATATTTACTGGCCATTAATGATTTTAATAAAGTAAATGATTTATACAAGAATGATTTATACATGTGTGTGTGCACATGTATGTTTGAATGTATGTGTATATTCTCTAATAAACAGGTCATTATCAATATCTTTGCATCCCTGAGCCCCTCTCCAACTGCATCCCTCTCCTTCTGCCGAAGACTTAGTTATTATGTTTTTAAATATCTTTTTCCTTTATAACTTTACCACTTATGTAACTATCCACCAACAATCTTTTACCAGTTTTAATATATTTTTCTGCAACTCGTTATTTCTTTTTTTGCCCAATACTGTGAAATTCTCCAGGTTGATATATATGCATTTCATTCATTTTTTTTTAAAACATATCCCATTGTGGAAACTGTGTTGAAGCTGAAGCTCCAATACTTTGACCACCTAATTTGAAAAGATCCTGATGCTGGGAAAGACTGCAGGTGAGTGGAGAAGGGAACGACAGAGGACAAGATGGCTGGATGGCATCACCGGCTCAATGGACATGAGTTTGAGTAAACTCCGGGAGTTGGTGATGGACAAGGAGACCTGGCGTGCTGCAGTCCATAGGGTCGCGAAGAGTTGGACACGACTGAGCGACTGACCTGACTGACTGACCTATCCTGTCAAAGGACATCTAGACTGGTTCAATTTTCTGCTATTATTGTAAAAGTTTCTATGACTATTCTAGCTTAAGAGTGTCTCTAGAGCTGCACTGTCCAACACAACATCCACTAGCCACATAGGGTTCCTGAGCACTTGAAATGTGTGTTGTAAATAGCAAAATATAAACCACCAGATTTCAAAGGAAACATCTCACTGCCAATTCTTAATATTGATTATATGTTGAAATGAAAATATTTTAAGTATATTTGTATCTAAATAAAATTTAATAAAATGAATTGTTAAAATCTAATTAAATAAAACAGACATTTAATTAATCATTATATATAATCACAATTAATCATGTTTATTTTTTTGCAATGTGGCTACTAGAAAATTTTAAATTATATATGTGGCTTCTGTTCTAATAGACAGTGCTGCTCTAGATTTATCTAGGAGTACAACTGGTGGGTCACAACATCAACATATCTTCAAAGTCGGTAGAAACACAAAATTCTTTTCCAAAGTGGCTGAACCATCTTACTTTTCATCCAGCAATGTACATGGCTTCCTGCTACTCATCTTTGGCAACAGTTGTGGCTGTTAGATATATGTTAATTTGTGCCAATCTGGCAGAAGCAAAATGGTATCTCACTGTGATTTTAAATTTCATTCCCTAACTACTAGTAAGTACATTTGACCAATGATACTTCCTTCTCTGTACATTTACTAACATGTTTACTTCTTTTGTGATTTGCCTACGCATATCCTTTGCCTAATTTCTCTTGGGATATACATCCTTTTCTTAGAGATTCATAAGAACTCTTTAAATGTAAGACTAATATCCTCATTGTAAGACGTGCTGAAAATATTTTTCTTAAGTTTTTTATCACTGTTCTCAAAAATTTTGTTTTTACTCTGTTTTTTCAGGTTTTTCTTCTTTTTCCCACTTATGTTACTAAGTCTTTCCCTGTATGGTTTCTCTTTCTATCATGAAAGAAAATCTTCCTCACTCCCAAGACTTTTTTTTAAAAAATGAAGAAAATTGTTTTCTTCTAGTATTTTTATACTTTCATATTTCATCTCTCAGTTCAGTTCAGTTCAGTCACTCAGTCGTGTCCGATTCTTTGCGATCCCATGAATCACAGCACGCCAGGCCTCCCTGTCCATCAACAACTCCCAGAGTTCACTGAAACATATGTCCATCGAGTCAGTGATGCCATCCAGCCATCTCATCCTCTGTTGTCCCCTTCCCCTCCTGCCCCCAATCCTTCCCAGCATCAGGGTCTTTCCCAATGAGTCAACTCTTCTCATGAGGTGCCCAAAGTACTGGAGTTTCAGCTTTAGCATCAGTCCTTCCAATGAACNCTCAGTCGTGTCCGACTCTTAGTGACCCCATGGACTGCAGCCTACCAGGGTCCTCCGCCCATGGGATTTGCCAGGCAAGAGTCCTGGAGTGGTGCCCAAATTTGTTACTGACACCTGAAGTTACAGAAAGCTTCTTGGGTTTCATGTTCTTAAACCTATGAAGTCTGACACTACCTCCAGGTGGTTAGTTAATATCACAAATGTATTGGAATATACCCAATAACACACNAGAGTCCTGGAGTGGTGCCCAAATTTGTTACTGACACCTGAAGTTACAGAAAGCTTCTTGGGTTTCATGTTCTTAAACCTATGAAGTCTGACACTACCTCCAGGTGGTTAGTTAATATCACAAATGTATTAGAATATACCCAATAACACACCTTTTTGGTTTTGTTTTCTTATTATCTCTGTATGTACACATGTCATAGCTTCCTAATCTACCAGAGTGTATTTCCCAAACTGCTTTCTCTGACTATCCAACAGCAGAAGGAGATCAGAGAAAAAAGTCATGGAAAAGTCTGTAGACTTAAAATTTAAGCAAATTTTACACATACACACACTCACACACATATGCACACATCATAAGCAGAAGCTATGAATGAGTATCTCTGTCAAAAAAAAAAGAAGTCAAAAAGGTAATTGCTTTGAGATAAAGCCTGTGATTTAGAATATTAAGTGAGAAATGTCAAAATGAAAGTAATAGAAAGATCAAAAAGAGAATGATCACATTTCCTTCCTACAAATTCCCTTAGAATAAGAATAGCTTATGGAATGCAACACAGTCTTGTGTAGATCACACTTCATATAAATTTAATGATTTCTTAACACCACTGGTGATATTTTGTTTTTTGGATGGAAAAATAAAAATAAAAGGTAACAGTAATTTGCCTGTGAAACTTGCTCAGTCGTGTCTGACTCCTGTAACAACATGGACTATACAGTCCATGGAATTCTCCAGGCCAGAATACTGGAGTGGGTAACTGTTCCCTTCTCCAGGGGATCTTCCCAACCCAGAGATGAAACCCAGGTCTCCCATATTGCAGTTGGATTCTTTATCAGTTGAGTCACAAGGGAAGCCCAAGAATACTGGAGTGGGTAGCCTGCCCCTTTTCCAGCGGATCTTCCCGACCTAGGACCTGAACCGGGGTCTCCTGCATTTCAGGTGGATTCTTTATCAACTAAGCTATAAGGTATGTAATGGATCATGCATTAATAAAACTAGAACCTGAAGAAGAGAATATACTGTATTATAGCACAATATAGAAGAATACTGTACTGTAAGTACTGTAACAGTTTAGCTCATAGAGAAAAATTCATAGGAATAAAATTATATATTTTGATGGATTTTCCCTAAACTCCTTTAATCAACCTAGGCTAAATAATTTAACATACACAGATTTATTTTTATATGGTGAATTCATGTAGTCAATTTATGACATGTAATAAAATCCGTACATCACTGCACATATCAGTTGAACATATGATGAAAATAATATAAAATTTACAAACAAAAGAATTCCTACATTTTTAAGAAGCCAAACTTCAGGCTAAGTCGCTTAGGTCGTGTTCTACTGTTTGCAACCCTATGGACTGTAGCCCACCAGGTTTCTCTGTCCATGGGACTCTCCAGGCAAGAATGCTGAAGTGGGTTGCCATGCTCTCCTCCAAGGGATCTTCGCAATCAAGCATCTGAACTTGCATCTCTTACATCTCCTGCCTTGGCAGGTGGGTTCTTTACCCCTAGAGCCACCTGGGAAGCCCAGGAGCCAGATTTAAGAATCCTTAAATCAGAAGAGCATATCAATTAATCCTGCAAAAATTCCAATGACTTTTCACAAAAATTCATAAACAAAAGTCTGACAAAATTATTCTCAATTTTAAGGAAACTTACAATGATTGTTTATGAACACTTATATTATGCCAGGCACTTTTTATGAGGTTTCTTATAAACATTATCTCTAACCCTACCAATAATCCTTCAAAGTAAGCCTTCTGATTTCTGTTTTATACATGAAGAGCTGAATCTCAGAAAAGGGAGGAGACTAACAAAGAATATATAGCTCTGGAGTAACAGAAAGGGAAATTTTAATCCAGGTCTCTTGGCCTTCAAAACTGTAGTCCTTTAAGTTAACTATATAGGTTTTTTCCTAGTTTCTATAAATTTTGTTCCAATATTTGCCTAGGTTAGTAATTTTTATTTGGTATTAAGAGTTCTTCCATCTTTGCCTCTGGGTTAGAGCAACTTTTTAGTTGCAATTGTACAAACACATAAGGAACCTAGGAGAAAGTATCAAACTCACTATTGACCATTTGGGTCCTCAGACTCACTCATGTATGTGGTAAAATTCTTCTTATCTGACAGAAGGTAATTTGTTAATTAACTAATCAAAGGTTAAACACTCAGTTAATTCTGCTTCATTCTGCTCCACACTGACATTTTCAATGATAAATCCCATTCTGGTATCTCACAAATGTATCTCCCACTCAGTACAAGTAATCTGAATAAGGAAATTAAGTGCAGACGCAACCACAGGAAATGGTTACCTCCAACTCCAAACATCTATTCTACTAAGTGTCATGTTCACATTTTAAAAAGTCAATATTTTTCTCTGCTGTTCTAATGGTATATTCTTAAAATAGCAATTAATTAAGTCTGACTATACACTCCTTTAAGTCTCATTTTATAACAAATATGCCAAGCATTATTTTTATTCTTTATAAAGGATTATATGTCACGATAAGATTTTAAAACAAGCCTTCTATAATTATCGGTAGGAAGGAATATGAGATGATAAAAAGGAATCATCTCAGATAAACAAGAGACAGGTGGCAGCTTGAGTTACATCTGGTATTAATCTGTTTCAGAGGGAAAGGAAAGAAAGACAGGAGGAGAAAATCATAAAGGGATTTGTAAGGCACACTGGAGCTACACATTTGTATCTGTTAAAAGCTTCCTTTCTTTCTCTGCCCTGTAAACTAAAAATAATTTATAAAATAGCCCAGAGTAATTATCTTGTCAGAAGAATCTTGTGTGTATTGTAGTCAAAGAAAACTGAACTGAAATTCATCATGAGAAGAAGATACTGGGCTAGGGGTCGGGGCGGAGGGAGACAATGAAAACATAAATTAACATTGAACTGTCATATTTAAGGATCAACCCAATAGAAGTGAAAAATAAACCCATGAGTTATGATACACAGAACAGGTATTTTCTTCTTTGATCCCTTGAATCCTCTGCTACATTAACTAATGTTCTCTTTGGGGAATGTTATCAGATTCATTATAGATTTTGTTTTTAATCTGAGAAACCAATGGAAATAATGAATGGAGGAAGTGTCATCACTAAGTGACATCTTTTCCAGGACATATTCATTCTGTACCCTTGGGTGGCCTCACAAAATCAACCCAAATAAGACATGATTTTCTCCAAAGAATATATTTGTATGTATAATAATGCCTCTTGCATCATCTCTAAACAATGTTGTAATGCAGAAGACAGTTTCCTTGAGAAGTAATATCTTGCATGCAAAGGAATCAACTTATTATACGATTGTCAAGAGTCATAAAAATAATAAGCATTCTATTTCATAAGATCTCTAAGTTTAAAGATTGTATTAATTAAACAGGATTTAAAGGCTTCAGACAAAATTACTTTGAAGAATAGTCTCATACTGGCAACAAAATACAACTGAATTGCATCCTTGGCATACCTTGATATGGTATGGGATGAGCTGTGGATAAGCAGCAGAACCTGAATGCTGCTATTTCATTGTGGTTCTATTAAACTGAAAAGTTCTCATAACAGGTCAATATGCTCTTGCCAACAGATGCCAGTGTTGATTACATCATCCTAACAATCGAATTTATATAATTTTTCTGCATCCCTCCTAATCTGACATTCTATTACCACCAATCAGTATGAATGAATGTGAAGTCGCTCAGTCGTGACTGACTCTTTGTGACCCCATGGACTGTAGCCTATCAGGCTCCTCAGTCCATGGAATTTTCTAGGCAAGAGTACTGGAATGGGTTGCCATTTCCTTCTCCACGGGATCTTCTCGACTCAGGGATTGAACACAGGTCTCCCGCATTGCGTGCAGACGCTTTACCATCTGAGCCACCAGGGAAGCTCAGAAATTACCATATTATCTCTTTGGTCCAACATATGTATGACCCTCCTTTTATGACCCCTGTACCTACTCACATCTTTTTCAAGAATTAACNTTCCAGGCAAGAGTACTGGAATGGGTTGCCATTTCCTTCTCCACGGGATCTTCTCGACTCAGGGATCGAACACAGGTCTCCCGCATTGCGTGCAGACGCTTTACCATCTGAGACACCAGGGAAGCTCAGCAATTACTATATTATCTCTTTGGTCCAACACATGTATGACCCTCCTTTTATGACCCCTGTATATACTCACATATTTTTCAAGAATTAAATAGGCCTAATAATTTGGGGAAGGTGATTGTTTTAAACAATAATTCCCTTGCCATTACTCTTCCACATTTACAAAGTCTAAAAAGTTCATCTGTATACAGGTCAGGAAGTAGCAGTTAGAACTGGACACAAAAAACTGGTTCCAAGTCAGTAAAGAAGTACATCAAGGCTGTACATTATCACCCTGATTATTTAAATTATATGCAGAGTACATCATGAGAAATGCTGGGCTGGATGAAGCACAGGCTGGAATCAAGATTGCCAGGAGAAATATCAGTAGCCTCAGATATGGAGATGACACCACCATTATGGAGAAAGTAAAGAACTAAAGAGCCTCTTGATGAAACTGAAAGAGAGAGTGAAAAAGTTGGCTTAAGACTCAACATTCAGACAACCAAGATCATGGCATCTGGTCCCATCACTTCATGGCAAATAGATAGGAAAACAGTGGAAATAATGGCTGTCTTTATTTTGGGGGGCTCCAAAATCACTGCAGACGGTGACTATAGCCATGAAATTAAAAGAAGCTTGCTCTTGGAAGGAAAGTTATGACCAACCTAGACAGCATATTAAAAAGTAGAGACATTACTTTGCCAACAAAGGTCCATCTAGTCAAGNTTTTTCAATGATCCAACAGATGTTGGCAATTTGATCTCTGGCTCCTCTGCCTTTTCTAAAACCAGCTTGAGTATCTGGAAGTTCACCGTTCAGGTACTGTTGAACTTGGCTTAGAGAATTTTGAGTATTACTTTGCTAGCAAGTGAGATGAGTACAATTTTGCAGTAGTCTGAGCATCTTTGGCATTGCCTTTCATTGGGATTATAGTGAAAACGGACCTTTTCCAGTCCTGTGTCCACTGCTGAATTTTCCAAATTTGCTGGCATACTGAGTAAAGCACTTCCACAGCATCATCTTTTAGGATTAGAAATAGCTCAATTGAAATTCCATCACCTCCACTAGCTTTATTTGTATGATGCTTCCTAAGGCCCACTTGACTCCACATTCCAGCATGTCTGGCTCTAGATGAGTGATTACACCATTGTGATTATCTGGGTTGTGAAGATCATTTTTATATAGTTCTTCTGTGTATTCTTGCCACCTCTTCTTAATCTCTCCTGCTTCTGTTAGGTCCATACCATTTTTGTCCTTTATTGAGCCCATGTTTGCATGAAATGTTCCCTTGGTATCTCTAATTTTCTCAAAGAGCTCTCTAGTCTTTCCCATTCTATTGTTTGCCTCTATTTCTTTGCGCTGATCACTGAGGAAGGCTTTCTTATCTCTCCTTGCTATTCTTGGAACTCTGCATTCAAATGGGCATATTTTTCCTTTGCCTTTCGCTTCTCTTTTCACAGCTATTTGTAA
The DNA here is from genome assembly GCA_006410875.1 of Neotragus pygmaeus. Lineage (NCBI taxonomy): Eukaryota > Metazoa > Chordata > Mammalia > Artiodactyla > Bovidae > Neotragus > Neotragus pygmaeus. The sequence continues at coordinate 121,614 of SJYV01000524.1, read as the reverse complement.
GGCCTCCTCAGACAGCCATTTTTCTTTTTTGCATTTTTTTTTCTTGGGAATGGTCTTGAACCTTGTCTCTTGTACAATGTCATGAACCTCTGTCCATAGTTCATCAGGAACTCTATCAGATCGAATCCCTTAAATCTATTTCACACTTCCACTGTATAATCATAAGGAACTTGATTTAGGCCATACCTGAATGGTCTAGTGGTTTTTCCTACCTCAATTTAAGTGTGAATTTGGCAATAAGGATTCATGATCGGAGCCACAGTCAGCTCCCGGTCTTGTCTTTGCTGACTGTATAGAGCTTCTCCATCTTTTGTTGTAAAGGATATAATCAATCTGATTTCGATGTTGACCATATGGTGATATATATGTGTAGAGTCTTCTCTTGTGTTTTTGGAAGGGTGTTTGGTATGACTAGTACATTCTCTTGGCAAAACTCTATTAGTCTTTGCCCTGCTTCATTCTGTACTCCAAGACCAAAGTTGCCTATTACTCCAGGTGTTTCTTGACTCCCTACTTCTTAATTCCAGTTCCCTATAATGAAAAGGACATCTTTTTTGGGTGTTAGCTGGAGTAGCCATCATAGTCAACAAGAGTCCGAAATGCAGTACTTGAATGCAATCTCAAAAACAACAGAATGATCTCTGTTTGTTTCCAATGCATTTGTATGGTACTATGTGGTAAATGTAGATTTATATGCTAACCTGCAAAATCAAGTACAGGGCTTTTATACTGTGTGTTACAAATGAATATGCATAAAGTCCTAGACAATGTGTATGAAAAGCAGAAATAAGGAAAATAATGTGCCTCTATTCCGTGTCCATGTGCTCAGTTTTCATGGAGCTCAACAGGCATTGTGCATCCTGACTTGGCTAGCACAGATTTGTTTGAGGGGCTTCTACTGCCTCAAGATCCACCCATCCACACATTTTCCCAGCATCAGTTTAACAGATGCTTAGATGGGGGCAGAGGTCATATGGAAACATGTCAGTGCCAGAAAAATTCTACTGCTCCCAAGAGGGAGGGATTTTCTATTGAAAAGTAAAAAAGAGTTTCCTTCCTCTCTGTGCTCAGGGTACTTGTATTTCTAGGCAGAAAGAGGTTAAGCCATTTAAGACAGTTCCCCATTAGTAGTTCATACTATCAGTGGGAAGTGCTAGATGGAACCAGTGTGTGTCTATGGGTGATTTGTAAGCAGGTCTAGACTAAAGTGATTGACAGATCATCTGGAGAATAAGTAGACTTAATTAAATTGGTACAGGTGGTCCACATAAGGAAGCTATTCAATTTAAGAGATAATATGACTAAGGAAATCACAGTTATTCATTACACTCAAATACTGATCTGTAAGTTGTAAGACCTGGGTTCTGGGCCAAGCTCTATGGTTTCAGACAAGACATTTAATGTCTGACTGTGTTTTCTCACCCGAGAAATAAAGGGAGTATTCTCTAGGATACTTTTCCCCTTAAGGATTCTATTTTCACTTGTGGTTTTGTCACATAACACTAGTGGAACTGCTGGGAATATGTCTGATGTTCATTAAAGGTATTATCCTTCTTCTTTGCAGTTTTAAAATGCTGTGTCCTCCCTCCACTTTCGTCCTTCTCCCTCTTGTCAGCCTGTTAGAATCTAATACAGTCACAAAGCTTCCAAAAGTAAATACACAACTCGATCTTTGTGTAGGATTCAGTGAGGTTGCATGGTTATTAAACTCACGGACATCACATGCAAACTGGCTTAACTAACATCCCTGATTAGTAGCAATGAAATACTCTCGTTTCCACTTTTCCAAAGGAAAGTCTGGGTCTTCTCCAGGACTGACAAAGCAAAGCACAAAACACTTACCCCTGAGTTATAGATAATGAATATCAACCGTCTAAACTAAAAGATGAACACCGTTTATATAAGAGCTATAGCTCCTTTTCAAATTTGAAAACTTTTTTTTCACTGGTGGGTGGGAAAGGTTCAAATGATGACACAGTCTGCATTTTTTAAAGTTTGCCAGTTTACTTTCTTTTTATCTTCATTTAAATTTATTTTTAATTGGAGGATAATTTGCTTTACAATATTGTGTTGGTTTCTACCATATATCAACATGAATCAGCTATAGGTATACATATGTCCCCTCCTTCTTGAACCTTCCTCCCACTTCCCACCTCATCCTGTCCCTCTAGGTTATCACAGAGCACCGGATTTGAGCTCTCTGTGTCATATGGCAAATTTCCACTGGCTATCTAATTTTACATATGGTACCTGCTTAGTTTCTTGGTACTGTACAATGTCCTAGAACATTCTCACAGGATGTTAAACATCTAGAACAAGGAATCCACAAACATGTTAGATGCTGTTGAGGATTAGGCTAAAGCCAAATCAACCCATTATCTTTATGAGGTGAGCATCAGTATTTCTGGTATTGTGTAGAAACCAGTGCAGTACTCCTATCTGCCCCCAAGGTAAGTAATATTTATACATTTTTCAGTCTGTTTGTGTCACTAATTCCACGATTCTTCCAAAATATAGGCCTGAATCACACAGGATGATCTGGTCTGTAAATGACATGAAAACAACCACTCTAAACACCTCCAGTACATATAAAGCCGTTAAAAACATCACTGGCAAAGTAGCAATACAACCAGCAAGACTCCAGTGAATGACATGACTCATGTCTTCTGAACTCACTCAGAGGTACGTGAGTATTGGAATCATATCAAAGTGCATTATTCTTTCACGGACACATAAATCTGATCTACTGTTAATAATACATACTATACCCACAAACAACACAAGCAGGTCCCAGTGTGTAATGTCTGAAATTACTTTAAGTACTCAGAAAAAAACCAGCAAGCCCTATGAACCACATGTTAAATAAAATCTTCTGACTGAAATGGACAGAGAATTGTTAATAGGTAAACAGTGTTTATATTCATTTCACTTGAACTTTTGCAGGCACAAGCAACACATCTTTAGGAGCTCCTGGTCTTGATTTGTTAGTGAAAAATATGAAGCAACCTCATGGGCTGTACCCTGCTAGGCTCCTCTGCCCATGGGATTCTTCAGGCAGGAATACTGGAGAGAGCTGCCATGCCCTCCTCCAGGGGATCTTTCTGACCCAGGAATTGAACCCACATGTCTTGTGTCTCCTGCATTGCAGGTGGATTCTTTACCTGCAGAGCCATTGAAGAAGCACCAATATTAAGCTCAAAGTTCTAGAAAGTCCCAAACTATAAGTATTCTAATCTGGGATGAATAAAGGTAGAAGCTTAGATGAAAGAGACTACAAGCAAAAAGGAAGAACCTGTACAAAGAGCTATTATACCTGATAGGCTCCATGCAAGACAGTTGAAATGTGAGTTTCAGTATTCAAAATATAAAGGATACAATCATATGTCTGGTTAACTTACAGGAAATAGTTCCAGAGACAATTTTACACTAACTACAGTGATTTGGGCAATTTTTTAAAATAATACCAGCCAATTTCTCTCCATTATACTCTGCTGGCAGAAAATAAAACATTTTTCTTTGAAATGATTGCCTTTGGTTTTGTTAAATCATGCATTCTGTCAACATGTGGTCACCATTTTTACATGATCTTTCTGCTTCCCTAGAAAAAGAATGAATTCACAGTCTGAACCCTGATATAAATATGTAATCTTGCAACTGTTAAGGCTTCTTCTATTACTGCAAAATGAAGAGATAAGAAATAGATGTGATATCAAAAGAAATGAAACAAAAAAAGAAAAAGAAATGACCAAACAAGTTTCAAACTCAGATTCTTACATCTACTTCATAGATAAATGAAGAAAATGCCTGTGCTGATCATTTTTGGTGTAACACAAAGGGACTGCATGTAGTTCATCATTTTAAACTACTAATATTTGAAAACAAAATTGAAAACCCTACTAATGCCAAGAAAAGTGTTCCAGTAACTTCACTGTAGCTAGTAAAGGTTCTAGTAGCTAAGGCTATATTAAGGTCTTAAAAGAAGAAACATTACCTTTTCATTAAATAAAAACTTTGGGGGTTTTATTAATTACAAAATGAGTGGGCTAAAACTGCTTCCAGTCACTATGTCATCCTCCAAGATGGAGATCCTTATCTTTGCTTCAGCCTGTATGTTTTTAAAACTTAAATTACTTTGGAAAAAGTGTACGTATTTCTTTTGTTGCTGCCCACCTGGGCTTTTGCTTAATGATACAGTGAGACCATCCTTCTTTTGAGGATAATCACTGCAATGCTGTATCTCCTAGCAGTGGGATTTCCTAGAGTAGGCACTCAGAAAGAATCCTCGACAATGCTGGTTTGACTTTACACAATAGCTTGGGCATCTCAAACTAACTCATAGAAACTCCCACAATGTTAATACTATGAAATACTACTAACAGATGTTTCAATGAGTAAAGAAAAAAAAATTCAGATGAATCTTCAATTGGATAAAAATATAAAGGGTCAAAACAAAGTGAGAACTTGTTTAAATGAAAGAGACGGTAAAAGAGAAGGCTCTCACACTCAGAAAGACAAGAACTACTAACTTGACCAGTCTCAGAATAAGTGTTTTAAGAGCATGGGTAGAGAAGACAATCATTTGTTCCCTCCCTCTACAGTTAACATGTAAAGTAAATTAAAATGCAAACCCCGAGGATGCTGCTTAAAAAGAACTTTTACCACTGAGTAGCAAATGAGGCAAATGTTTAGATAAGATTTCAATTGAGGTGACTCTCTGCTAGTGACAGAATGGTCTGAGTCTCAAGAGCACAATCATTGTACAGAGATCATAGGGAAATGAATGCTACTTCTTTGTCAAGGTAACATCTCAAGTTACTAGAATCCAGTCGGAAATTCCAATTTAATCAGAATTATTTTTGTACTCTTGATTTCTTAGGTGACAAAAACAAAAGGAAATCACCAAAGAAGCCAGTAGTAACAGATTTTTTATTTTTATATCAACCACAATTCTCAGACATTTTATGAAGTGGATACACATTCACCCCCATTTCCTACACTATTTGTATCTCCATTCTATAGCGGCTGATTTGGTTCAGAAAAAAAAAAAAAAAAAGACTTCAGTATTGGCAAAAACCTGAATAATTAAAACCCAGTCTCTATGAGGATCCTGTAATTAAAGCATAGGGAAGCACTGATTCCTAGGAGGAAGCACAGAGTAGAAAAGGCAGCAGTCAGACCTTCTTCTCCCTGGGTCTTCTAATTTATAAGATGGAACAAAAGGTATTTACTAAAGCATCTAAGCATGCCACCCCCGCCCCCATCAATTCTAATATCCATTTCATTCTAAGAATTTCATCAAGGAGGTTAAAAGAAAAACATGATTTCGCCTAACCCAGGACTGACTAAAATATAACTATGTAGAATGCCATATTTTCTAATCAGACATCTGATAGCAATGCCGTGATACAGAATACTAGCATCATCACTGATTTTAAAAGGAAGGCTTCCAACGGCCTGGTTGGTTTTCATCTGATCCATACTGGAAAGACCCATCTGGCAGCATCCACTCTGAAGTGTTGGTGTCCAGGCTATACCACATGTTAAACTGTGGAACATACACCCACATCTAAAGGCTATCTCATTCAAGAGAATGCTTCCTAATCATTAAACTATGTGACCTATTTTTTTAAACATTTATAAAACTTAAAGGAATTATAGTCCATTCCTTGTATGTCCCACTGGCCTATGTTTAAAAAAAGAATTTCATAAAAGTAGCTAATAACTGAGCGCTTACTATGTTCTTAGTGCTGGGCTAATTAATTGCTTCCTAGGGTTTTTTCTCACCAAATCCTTAAACAGTATGGTTATGTATTCACAGATGAAAGCAGAGAAGTTTTAAAATGGTCACATTATTTACCTAAAGTTTCCTAGCTAAGTACTTGCACAGCCATGTTTAATCCCAAACTGATCTGTTTGTCAAAGCACTCCTGTTGAACCACTATGGTCAACATGTGGCAGATGAGCTGAACCGGAAGAAAAGATGTGTATATCCTAACCATTGACAAGGAGGTGACTCTTAAATCACATACATTATTTTTAAAAATCTCACCAACAAATTTAGAGGACTTTGTAAAATCCAGGATTTGATTCTGGGACCTAGGATTGTTGTGGTAAAATTGAGAAGTCTTTTTTTTTTTTAATTTATGAGTTCAGTTTACATAAATTTGGAAATAAAATAACATGGTTGCTTTGTGTGGCCATCTGCCACTCTCACAAGCTTCTCAAGCTACAAAATTGAGAATACTGGTAGTTTCGCTGTGGAGTTAATTGAAGCCTTCCTAAGAATAATTTTAATTCAGTGTTTTAGAGCCCAAATCTGCTTTATGATCCACATTTCACTTAGTATTTCTGAAAACTAGAGCAAGCCAAGTGTCTGATTGGCGTTTTCAAGTCTTCCAGATTAAAACATGATCCAGCTATTTTCTGGTATTCATCCAGTGCTGACCCCAACACTTGTATTAGTGAAAGCAGCTTTCCAAGTGCCCCGTAGGCATGACCTACGAACCCGAACAGAGAACTGGCCCAGAAGAATTTAAACCATCTTTTTATCTTGATCATTATGCTGTTGCCTCGCTTAATTACAATTATCTATGTTCTCTCTACCTTTAATTCTGTAATAAAAGGGCTAAATGTTCCTCAATAAATTTAGAAAGCTTAACATTAGTTTGGTTACAAATTACAAAAATATATTACATATGGCTTTAAATTACTGTTTCAACCCCGACACTCTCTTCCATGTGAGAATCATCTTTTAAAATTTCTGCTTAAAAAATGCTTTTTTAAAAAGTGTTTCCTCAGTTAGAATTCACTTTGTGGATAAAGGCAGTATCTCTCTTCATACACAATAAGATGCACTCATTCAAGCATTCGCTGGTGACTCCGTATACGTCTTAATTCAGTCATTGTCTGAAAAGACTCAGTTGCTTTCTCTAAATTTAATTTTTACCATTTACCGAATGAGATTTAAGACTCGCCAATATTCTGAACACATTATGTAAACTATGGAAATAAAACAAAGAATTTGGAGGGAAACTCTCTAAGCATCCATTATTATCATAACAAAAATATGACTATCCATTAGAAAGAGAGGGGAGGGAAGTGAACAAAAGTAATTATCCAACGCATAATTCAGCTCTGACAACAGAGTACACTTTTGCAGAGGAAAGTCTCTATAATGACGAGCCCTAAAGAAGAGGACCACAAATACCAGCTTGGGGAGAGGGGTTGCCAGGACAATATCCTAAGACTAACTGCAGGAGCGATAGCATCCTATACACAGGGGTCCCACAGATGTGTCATCTGCGAGATCCTGGAAGACATGGAGAGTGTGTGTTAATTGTGCCATGAGAACATTAAAATATATACTCTATCTCTGCCACACTTTCCACTTGCTTGTTTATCAAATGGCTTCCAGTATGAGAAACAACCAATCCAAGAGTTTAAGATTCAATTTCATGTCTAAATTAAAATACAAATATTTTATGATTTTCTTTAAAAATGTAAACAACATAGAAGAACACAAAGGCAAAAGCAAAAATCCACTAGCCTTAAGTCTTTCCACTCCCCCAAATCATCATTATAAATTATTTCCTGTGTATTTCTCAAAAAGGGATATAAACTCCAAAAACATACACATGTTATTTAACACCTTATTCACCTTATTTACATGAATAAAATCATCTTGTTGACATTGTTCTGAAACTTGGAAATACGTATCATGAACTTCAATACATATAAATCTATCACAATCTGTTTAAATTTTACCCAGCATTTCACTCAATGAATATAATAATTTATTCAAATCCCTAAAGAAACATATTTAAGTTTCTCCCAAATATTTGATAGTAGAATACTGAAATAAACATTTCTACACATTTTCATGATTTTTTGTAGGAGTTTGTCAGTAGAGGTAGAACTTCAGTGCAAAAGAACATGCATGTTTTAAAAAATCTAGAATAGTATCAGCACTTAGCACAAAGAAGGTAAAACATTCTTCACCATTTGTGAGGAAAAAAAACTTTTATTTTTTTGACGGTGAAAATAATATAGATTCATGAATCCACTTGTATGTATAGATAATAAAAAATTGTGTTTGTATTGTTTTCTGCTTGTCTTTGTGACGTGAAGTGAAGTCACTCAGTCGTGTCCGACCCTTTGTGACCCCATGGACTGTAGCCCACCAGGCTCCTCAGTCCATGGGATTCTCTAGGCAAGAATACTGGAGTGGGTTGCCATTTCCTCCTCCAGGGGATCTTCCCGACCCAAGGATCGAACCCAGGTCTCCCACATTGCAGGCAGATGCTTTAACCTCTGAGCCACCTTTGTATTGTAATAGAATTCCACACATTAATTCTAATTTTTTGTAATCATGTGGAATTGAAATACTCTTCCAAAGAGTCATATCTAAATAGTTATTAATGTGAATGCAACATATTTCAAAATGTATAAAATGACCATATGTTACAAGATCCTGCTATATCCCAGCTGCTTTTCTACAAAGTAACTTAAACATAATATAAGTGAAAGTATATGAAGAGATTGAGCGCTGGTGGCCCATAAACATTCATTTGTTTTGGCCTAGAAGTATTACCATTAGGCACAATTTTCTGAGGTAAGTTATGTCAGTAGTCAAAAAGGCCATTGCAATTAGTAAAAATATCCCCCCTTTTGTGTTCTAAGGTGTTTAAGTTCTGAATCTACACAACAATAATTAATTTCCATCCCACTCAATGTTCCCTCCAGGGCCTAGCTCAATGTACAGTCCAGATAACAAAAGCCACTATGGAAATTTCTGAGCAGCCAATCACGGTGAAACATGCTGTATCCCCAAGTGTTTAGTACACAATACATGATTTTATGAACCTCTCACCTCTAGTGTATGAACATGTCCCTAAAAATTAAAGTGTGAAATTCAAACACCTTTGTCCTTAAAACAAGCACAATCTGCCAAAAATGCTCTCTTCTGTGAACTTTTGGCATTGCCAGGGCAGAATGCAATATCCTTTGCATTCAGCTGCCAAAGACATGAAACTACATCCAAAAGGAAGAAGCCAGGTAAATGGTTTAGGCCCCTGACCTAACATTCTCCTTGCCATAAAAAGATTTATTCGTTAGCTTTCCAATAAATGTAGCCAATTGGAAAGGCAATAAATTCATTATTCTACACACAGTGAGTAATTCAGATAAACAACCTCCAATGTTTAAAAACTGTTTTCTCATTTCTTAAATTTTCAAGGCCAGCATATAAAGGAATTATCCTTCAATCCTCTCTGAAAAATGATCACTAATTCTTAAACACAGACTAAACCAGAAATAAAGAAAAATTATACCCATATACCTCTCTCTATCTTTATTTTTCAATCAGGTATGAGGTCTATTTTCCTTATCACTTAGAGTAAGTCTATAAAGATATGCAGGAAAGTTCAGTTGCTATTTTTCTGAAGACAATTGGGAAATAAGAACAACTCAATGGCAAAAAGTTTTATTACACTGTTAAAAAATATTTCCATATATAACATTTCCCCATAAGAATAGTGGGTCTTGAACAAAGCTGGAAGTACTAGGGTGATTCACAAGTCAATTACTCCAACATATTTATTGGTGAAACCACTATGGAAAACACTATGAAGTGCCTCAAAAAACTAAAACAGAACTACCATATGATCTAGCAATTCAATTCCTGGGTATACATCTGAAGAAAATGAAAACTCTGGTTCAAAACAATACATGCACTGCAATGTTCATAGCACAGTCAAGATATGGAATCAACCTAAGTATTCCTCAACAGAGGAATGGACAAAAAGGATGTGGTATATCCAGTTCAGTTGCATCTGACTCTTTATGATGCCATGGACTGCTGATACATATACATACATACACACAATGGAATATTACTCAGCCATAAGAAAGAATGAAATTTTCCCATTTGTGCCAACATGGTTGGACCTGGAAGATATCATGGTTAATGAAATAAGTCAAACAGAGAAATACAAAAATGCACATTATCACTTATACATGGAATGTGAAAAAATGAAACAAACAAAGGAATTTAACAGAAACAGACTCACAGATATAGAGAATTAGTGGTTCCACCAGGAGAGGGAGGGAAGAGGCAAGAGGGAATTTGGATTTGGGAATTAAGAGGTGCAAACTCTGTACAAAATAAATAAGCTACAAGGATATATGGTACAGCATAGGGAATACAGCCAATATTTTATAATAAATTTAAATGGAAAACAATTCATAAAAATATTTGGGTCACTATGCCTTTATATCTGAAACTAATATAATAATGTAAATCATCTATATTTCAATAAAAAAATCTTGTTTTAATTTAGAAATATTTTAAATTTTTCTAAAAAATCAGAGAGACAATCAGAAAAATCAGAGACACAATCCTCCATGATAATACTGGGCCCTAAAAATAGCCTTAAGTGCTAGGGTGAGTCAAGAGTCAATTAGTCTAACGTGTATGTACTGAGTGTCTTCTATACAATAAAACCATAGTAGGTACTAGGGGTTGCAATGCCATGTATGTGGGAAGTTTATAATCCAGTGCAGAGACAAAAGACAATTACACAAATAAAAGTTATAACAAAGCATGGGCAAGTGTCTCAAGAGAGGCAGAAACCAAGCATACAAGACAAATCTTTGTGACATCAAATGACAGGACTCCAATTTCCCTTAATAGTTCCTTTCTTCATTCATGTATTCATTTATTTAGTCAAAATAAAAACACTTACTACCTGGCACAATGCTAAGAAAAATGGGTACAGTGAGAAACAGAAGACAGAAGTCTAGTGCTTCTGAAGTCTTCTTTTCAATGGAAGAGACAGCATGAAATAATTATACAAAAAGAGAAACAATAAACATACCAATAATAATAACTGACATTTATTCAGTGCTTACTATACATTAGTGAGCTACATGTTTGACATCTATATACTCTTGATAATCCTCACAACAACATTATAATGCAGGAAAGCGCTGAATTGAAGCAGATCTGGTCCATGGCATCAGACTGCCTGGATTGGAATCCTGACACTATCATTATCTGTTATGTGATCTTGGGCAAGAGACTTAATCTCTCTGTGCTTCAACTTCCTTATCCATAAAATGGAATTAATACTATGTTCTGCCAAATTTAAGATGCCATTGACAATAAGACACAACCTAATTTCAGAGACATTGAGGAAAAGGCATCTGAGACTCTACTAAATAAGGTAACAATGTACAGTAACAACTACCACAGATGGTTGTTGTGAGGATCAAAGAAAAATACAGAGCGCCTAGAAGGGTGCCTGGCCTAAGTGTTAAGCTATTTTTGGCTATTATTATTTTATGTTTACCCGTTTTTAAAAGAGAAAAACAGATTTACAACAATATTAAGTGATATAACAAAAGTCCAGGTCTATTATAATTCGTAACAAAAAATTAGAGTTTAAAAAAGCACTACTCAAAGTACACAGATATTCAAGTTACAAACTAAAGAATGAACAAGTGGAATTAACAAGACAAAGGTTGGGAGAATTCTGTTCCAGGAACAGAAGAGTATGTGTGAAAGTCATAGGCAGGAAGACCAAAGCATGGGCAAAGACGAGGGGAAAAGCCGCTACAGCTAGAGAACAGAGAGCAAGCTGGCACCAACAGGGATGAGGGCTGGAGCAGCAACCACAGCAAGACCCTGCAGGGCCCTCCCTGATGAGGAAGTGTCACTTTTATCCTGACACTAGTGAGAAGTCAGGAAGGGTACCGCAGCTTAAGATTAACTGCAGGAAGGGCCAACCGCAGTTCAAGGGCTAATGTGGTAATTTAGGAATGAGAAGATGCTGGCCCGGGCTAGAGCAGGTATTCTCAACCTGAGCATGACTGACAGTTGAAACTGGACCATTCTGTATTTGGGGGGCTTTCCTGTGCATTACAGAATGCGTAACAGCATCCCTGGTTTTTGCCCACTGGATATCAGTAGCAATCCCTATGATAGCCAAAAATGTTTCCATGTCTCTAGCTGTTGCCAAATGCCCACCTGGGACACAATTGTCCCCAGATGAGAACCACTGGACTAGAGTGATTTCAAGGAAATATGAGAGAGATAGACAGACTCTGGAAACACTAAAGAAAAAAGGCAATGGAGCTTACTGATGAACTGGATACAGGATGAAGGAGAAGCAACAAGGAAAAATACATTCCTAGCTGGGATTTCTGATTGTATAACTCAATAGGTAGTGATGCCATGCACTCAGATAGGAAACACTGGAACCGGATCAGATCTAAGTGGCAAATCATGAGTTCAGTTTCAGAGCTATGACACTGAAGTGGTCCTGATGCTGCATACACACTTTGATATTCAGAATATCAGAAAGGAAATCTGGTGAGAGAGCAAAATACTTGAGAGTCACAAAAAGAGATGACAATTGAAGGTATCCATGCAAAAAAAAGTTTCACTTAAAAAACACTTACATTCTTTTGCTTCATTGCTGGAGACCAGACATCTCTACAGTAAAATTATAAAAGCCCTTCAGTATTGCAAGATAATGTCTTACAAAACTATTGCAGTATTTTCAGCCAAACAGGTCTCCAAATGCACAGGCACAACCAGAGTGTACTTACACTGGAGAGAGAGAGTTAAGCAAAATATAACTGAAAAGGACACATGGTTCACCTCAATCAAGGATACTATTTTAGAGACTTAATTTGCAAAGCAAAGTTAAAAACAAAGATCAAGAGTGACTTTTTTTGGTCTCTACTTGTCTTTTTGCAGAAATCAAGGATCGCCTATCCCAGCATCTTGAATTATATTCTGATTGCAGCTACCTTGACTGAGGCCCCAGCATTCCTCATCAGAGCTCGGATTCACTTGATTTCTTCCCTAGTGGTGTATGATAAACATAAGAAAGTTCAATTCTTAATCACTTCAGACTTCTAAAAATTTTAAGACAGAGTCCATGACCTTGGGGATGGCTTGCTGAAAGAAAAGAAAAGAAAAAAAAAAAAAAAAAAACCTAGCTTAGTTCTATTCTTTAGCTCCCAAGCCTTAACCTTGACTCACACTGTCCCTCACTGCCAAAGGAACCAAGAACATCTGCTGTTNGGGTGTGCTGAAAAAAAAAAAAAAAAAAAAAAAAAAAAAAAAAAAACCTAGCTTAGTTCTATTCTTTAGCTCCCAAGCCTTAACCTTGACTCACACTGTCCCTCACTGCCAAAGGAACCAAGAACATCTGCTGTTCTTCAGCGGCTCTCTTCCAGAGTTTTGTTGGCCAGCATTATAACAGTCCAACGAGGCCCTTATATGAGACAAGTGTGTGTGTGCCTATGACTTCTCAAAAAATTCTCCATTCAGTCAAGAACTCACTAGGCTATCTTTGAGGCAATGTTATTTTACACAAGAATCTTTACTACTTTTCTTTTAAAATATCTAGGGATAATGCCAGATTAACTTCAAATGAATATAATACAATTCCTTTTCTCATTATGTAGGTAACTGTACCTTGCAAAAATCTGAACTTCTTGGAGTTTAAAACCATAGTCATTTTTCATCTTCTGAACATTAACACAGGTAACACAAAATAGGAGTATCTATGTGAGAGCTTCATTAAAGTCACAAACAAACTGAATCTTGGGAAGAAACAGTGAGAGCAGTACCAACTTGGGATCAGAAAAGATTTGCTTATAAACTCTGACGAGGGAAATGGCTCCTACCTTTATCTCTGATATTTTAGGGTGTATTCTTGTTTCCAGTTCTTCTGTTATACTAGAAGTGTTCATGATAAGAATTCTGAAAAGGCTAACAGGATAATCTTGATTGGCTACAAATTCTAAATACAACCCTTTGTGGAGAAGAATAGGTAGGGAAGGTCAACCTAGAGAGTATTTCCTTTTCATTCATTCATTCACTCACTGAAATAGTTCTTGAAAACCAATTGTATGACAGTCACAGGCATTCAAGGATGACTGAGACATGATAAAAAATGTTACAACTCAGTAAAAGGCAATAAACAAGTCAGACTGTCTTTTAGTTTCAGATTGCCTAGGAATTATCCTTATTTTCACATCACACAGAAACCTCAAAACACAAAACCAAGATTTTCACCTTCCCCGGCCAGCTTGACGCTCCCTAGTGGTATTTGCTCTTGTTAAATGGCACCACCCACTGTCCACACCAAAACACTGAAGCATCCTGGATTTCTTTCCATAACTTCCTCAGATATCCAATCACTTACAAATTCTCTCATTTCTAATCATCTCTATAATTGACTTCTATCCATGTGGGCTATCAACTACTATAAGCCACCATCATCTTTCCTGAATCACTGCAGTAACCTCCTAACTCCTCTCTTTGTGGCCCATTTCTAATCTTTTCTCATCACAATAATCAAAGAAACCTTTATCTGCTCAGGTTTCTCTTCTACTCACACTTACATGTCTCCCCACTGCTATTAGCATAAGCTCCAAACTCATCAACATGTTGCGAAGGCTTTGCATGAACAGATCCTATTTTTTCTCCAATTCCACACCCTGAATTTACACTCCAGCCATAGGAAGACTGTCAGTTCCTCTCTCCCTCAACTCTTCAGGGCCTTTCCTCCTGGAATCATTCCCATTTCCCTCTTCTCCCTTTCCTGGATAAGACCTGCTCATCCTTCCAATCTCCCACCAGCAATCACTTCCTCTTAAAGTCCGAGTCAAGCATCCTTTTGAAATGCTCTGTGGCAACGTAGTCTTCCCAAGTACCAATCATACTAAGTTTGAATTGCTTGTTTAAACTATGTTGCTTACTAAAGTATAAGCTTCAAGAGGGCAGGAAAAGCAGTTCAGGATACCATGAAGCTACAAAGAAAATAATGGTTAATTATATCTCAAATCAAGGACAGCATCATTGGATAAGGAGCCCTTCAGACAAGTCATTAAAAGTGAGAATTCTCAAGGATACTGGCAGTAATGAGGTGGGGGTGTTGGACAAAACTAGCATCCTGGGGAAAATGCTAAATCATAAAGCAGTATGGAAACTTACAATGCACACACACACATTTATATATAATGTGAGGAGTGGAGGAAGACTGTGAGGCTGAAAAATTCATCAAGGGTCAGAACACAGAACTGCTTAAAGCTAATCCAAGGAATTTCACCATTGTATTTTGACAATGAGGAGTCATTAAAGGATTATAAGCGATGAAGAGACGTGAGTTTTGTGTACTCTAGGAATACTCTGAATTCAATGCAGAGTACAATTACAAGATTACCAGGAACACGTCACAGAGAGTAAAAAGGACACTGCACACTTTGGCCAGCAGATCACATGGGTCTGAACTTGGCACAGAGAGATATGATAAGGTGGATGAAAAAGCATCTGATTTAAGTCCTCCTGGGCTTAGATGAGCTGTCAGAGAGAGCATAGAGTGAGAGAGCAAAAATCCACGGATAAATTTCTTAAGTTCATCAAAAGACACAGAAGCACTAGGGGGAAAGGGACTCACAAAGGCAACTTAAAGGGAGGTGGTAGGATTCCTGCACAGTGGAGTTACTGAAGTCAAAGGAAGAGAGGTTTTGTGGTAGAAGGTACTTGTCCACAAAGTCAAAAGAGGGGCGTTAAACAGCCTGTGGGATGTTGATGATAAATGGTCAGTGCCCGAAGAACTCCCTGAAAGGAGAAGGATGGGAGACAGTGGGGAACCAAGAGCCAGATTCCCATGGAGCAGCAGAAATTTAGAGCATTCATTGTAGTTTTGCGAAACTTGGCTGTGAAGGAAAGAAAATATAACTAGAAATGGACACACAGTGAAGAGAAGCTGTCTTAATGCTGGGAAGGTTTGAGCCAGCTTACATGTTGGCATGAAAGAGAAGAGGGAGAAATTATAAATGACCACTGGATGAGAGCAGATCCCCATGTGGACGATTATAAACTGAATATAAAGGAAAGAGTTTGGAACCCAGAGCAGAAAAAGTTTCAAAATGATTATATGCCTAACATTGTCAAATTCAAGGGTAATAAAAGTTAAATATAAGAATAATAAAATTATACTATAACAGTTGGTAATTATTATCTAGTAACACAACTATATGCCCACTCATTTTACTGCTACATTTTGTGTTGCTGCTATCTTTAAGTTTGGTTTTCTAGGGATATTAAAATGATGCTACTTATTTAAACTACCTGTAAAATAAAATATGCCATGAGATATTGCTTAATCTGATGTAACTGAAGAAAGAGCTTGAAAAACAAAGGGAGCCGAGAGGGATTCCAGAGAAAAGTGCTGAAAATATCAAACTACTCACATATTTGTTACTGTGAAAAGACAATCAGGAAACATATTAAATTTATTTTTAAAAACTAAAACGACAACATTTTCAGTTAGTAAATTTAAAATCTAGACCCAGCATATGAAATTGCCATCTTCCGAAAAGGATCCATGTAATTTATTCATTTAGTCGATTTTTCACTCATCCATCATTCATTGATTACTTATTGAATGCTCTGTATACATACTTATACCTGTGGGGAGAGAGAGAGATTTCAAGAAGAAAGCTCTTATAGGTTAAATAATTTACTATATTATTGGTTGGAAAGCCATACACACACATGGTAGCCACAGCAGAACCACAGAGAAACAAAGAGATAAATGAAGAGCATTGTACAGTTTGTCTGAATATATGTTAAAAAGGAAAGAAATGGTTTTAGATAGGAGGAGATTTTGGAAGATTGTTCGTTTGCTTTTCACATGCAATGAAAACGGGCTGACAGAAAGTAAAAGGAGAATATTGGTAAGGAGGAAGCCTGCACACAGATATGTGTAACCCCAGACAAAAGACTTTTCCTTTTTGTCATTTGAATCACTAATCACATTTTATAGTAGCCATTTAATTTTAATTTTTTCCTCACTGACATTAAATAAAGATGTTAACAAGTTACCAATTAGACAACATAAAAGCATTATTAAGCATACCCTTCCAAACTACTCAATGTTTAAAAGATAAAATTTGAAATTACATTAACAATTTCTTCAAATGATATTGCAGAAATATGAAATCGTGAAAGAATTTTTCTTGAATCAAAAGACAGTAATTTATATTATGGGAGGGACTTTTTGTCCCATTATCCCACTAAGTAAGATTTGGATATTCCCTTTTCCTATTTAACGTCTGTTCTCCATATCTGTACCTAGACAATCTGATTTTCTGACATCACTTCCTCCATTTAGTGTCCAATCCTTATTATGGATAAGTTCAATATTCATGTGAGTAACTGAAAATACATCCTTCCTCTGCCTGCCCCCCACCCATTTTTGTGTTGGTTTGTTTCCATAAATATATACAAACCATGTACTTTCTTTTTTTTTCTTTTTTTTACTTTATTTTACTTTACTCTATTGGCTTTGCCATACATCGACATAAATCCACCACAGGTGTACTCGAGCTCCCAATCCTGAATCCCCCTCCCACCTAAACCATGTACTTTCATTATACGTCTACACATTCATACTAATGACCTTGCAATCTTTAAGTACTCAAGTTTCAAATTTATCTAATTTGGTTCCCCGGTTGTTCAATCTGAAATCACCACCATCCCAGTCTGTTTCCCTCAATCAGGAGAAAAGAAATGCCATGTGAGTCAGCTTGAAGACTTAAGGCTTAACATCCAGCAGTCTTTTTATTTGAGGAGTATTCTCACAGTATTAAAGTGATGGCAAAATGAGGTACATGCAAAAACATTCCTGTATTTCCTGACAGACCTGGTAACAAGCATATGAAACGTGCTAGCTTCAAGTCTATAGCCATATCCTTATACAATTACCTCAAACCTACCAGTTCTACTGAACTCAATAAAACATTTCACTCACCCCTCCCCTGTTCTTTACTTGAGGGTTAAAACATGGAAGGTTATTTGCTACATTAAGAATATGTACACTCTTATAAACTGTAAGAATTAGCTACAAAGATTAACTGCGTTAACGGAGATAACCCAACCTCCAGGTAAAATAGTTCTCTCCCTTTTATCAACAAAAATGATACCTGTCAGTCATACTCAGTGACTCAGACTTCAGCCTCATCTGAGAGGACAATATTTTTAAACCAAGTTTGCACAAGAGATTTTAAGATGCCAAAACCATCAAGAATTCTCTTACTCTCACTCCAGTCTTGTATTAGAAAGAATTCTCCACAAATATCCAACTCACCAGATGGCCTCTGTTCTATTTATGTCTTCTAACTTCTCTGACCATCTCTCAAAATCCCCTGCTTTGACTTTTCTTTCAGCTCCCATCTTTATTCCAGACAAATTTCCATCAAATATTCAGCCACTCTCCCCTCTTATTACTTTTCTCCCTTTCCTTTAATCTGGCTCCCAATACTTCTGCCTACTTAAGACTGACAGTTAAGGTAACCAGGACATGACAGAGGAATCAAATCTAAGAAAACATACTTCTACTCATTTTTTTCTCTTCTCTCCCCACTCTGTGAGAAGCACGGTGTGCCTCAGTATACTGTGTGCTGGGGCATCACTGAAGAAACTACTGTCCACGTGTCTGCTTCAGGCTCTCACTGTCCTGCACAGCTGATGCTCATAATGCTCTCCCCTGACATCTAGAACTATATTAAACATTGCTGTGCTCAGACACTCAGTTGGGTCTGACTCTCACCCCATGGACTGCAGCCCACCAGGCTCCTCTGTCCATGGGATTTTTCAGACAAGAATACTGGAGTGGGTTGCCATTTCCTCCTCCAGGGGATCTTCCCGATCCAAGGATCAAACCCATGTCTTATATATCCTGCCTTGGCAGGCAGATTCTTTCCTCAAAGTGTTCCCTTATCATCTTAACTGCTTTTTTTCTCCTCTTTCTCTAGTCCCCTCTGAGTGACTCACTGCAGTTTATTCTAGGTTATCAGCAGCAGTCCACAAACGATATCCAGCAGGACGAGAGACCAGGATGGAAACCCAAGAGCTCAGACTGAGAGTGACTAGACGAGAGCTGCAGCATCAGGGTCTCCCGCAGAGCTGCTGCTGCTGCTGTCACTTCAATCATGTCCAACCCTGTGCGACCCCATAGACGGCAGCCCACCAGGCTCCCCCGTCCCTGGGATTCTCCAGGCAAGAACACTGGAGTGGCTTGCCATTTCCTTCTCCAATGCATGAAAGAAAAGTCAAAGTGAAGTCGTTCAGTCGTGTCAGACTCTTCGCGACCCCATGGACTGCAGCCTACCAGGCTCCTCTGCCCATGGGGTTTTCCAGGCAAGAGTACTGGAGTGGGGTCCCATTGCCTTCTCCAATTCTGCTACTCAAAAAGATAAGACTTACTGTGCATTGGGAAAATGGTGGCTTCATGCATATATAATACCTAATACAGGTATATTTCATAAAAGTACATAAGTTTATTTATTGAAATGTTTCATTTATTCAAAAGGAATACCCTCATGCCTCTCAACTACACGAAATAAATTTCAAAAGAATACTTCATCTTTCTCCTTTCCAAAGACGTCACTACTCTGGAACATCAGAGAAGTGACATCTCTGGAATGATGGAACAAACAGTGCCATCATTACTGGAAATGTAGGAGTGTAGAAAACTCTAGATAGACTCACAAATTTAATAAAATACTGCTATATTTCCATACCAGTTTTTAATTAATCTCATCCCTGCCTCCACCTAGTGCAACATCTTAGAAGGGCCTAGGACACTCCTCCTGTGGCCCATGTTTCGATAAGTCCAGTGTCCAGGCTAGTCTGCTGTTAAACCTTTGAACATCACTCATGGATGGAAATAATCCAGTTTTCAATCAGAAGGCAATACATTTTTGAAATACTTGCCTATTTTTCCACTTCCTATATCTCATCTATTATCTTCCCAAGTCTGCTGTTTTATTTTGACGTTGTCCATGTAAAGGACAGTCTTTCTAGGAAGGTTCTTAATTAACTTTAGCTGTCTTCCACCAACCAACACAAATTCAGGCCCAAACTGGTCCCATCAACACACTCTTTTAAAGCTCAAATTTGATTCTACACCTTTATTACTTGATATTTTGATTTCATCCTGCCCTACTCTATTTCCTTTTAGGACCAAAGATGTCACCCAAAACCTGCATATGGTCAGCATAGAAGGGATAAGTGTAAAGAGAAAGAAAAAAAGAAAAAAGAATAGGATTTGATGCAAGTCTTTTAGACACTAATTTATTTTAAAATGAAAATCAGTATGTTCCATATCTTTTACCTGACCCTGTATCCTATAAAGACCACAACTTCAACAAACAGAAAACTCAGCACTTCCAAGTGCCAGTGCTCAACACAGAGGGGTGCATTCACAAGGATGGTGAAGCAAGAAAAGGCTTCTTCAGGCTGATTAACTTTGCCAATTTTCAATACTCATAATATGACTATTCTTAATATAGTATAAGAGCTTCCCTGGTGGCTCAGATGGTAAAGCGTTTGCCTGCAGTGCGGGAGATCCAGGTTTGATCCCTGGGTTGGGATGATCCTTTGGAGAAGGAAATGGCAACCCACTCCAGTATTCTTGCCTGGAAAATTCCATGGACAGAGGAGCCTGGTAGGTTACAGTCCATGAGGTTGCAAAGAGTCGGACATGACTGAGTGACTTCCCTTCACTTCACTTCAATATAGTATAAAAGGAATCTTATCCAATGCCCTATTGTTAAGGCTGCCAACATCCCGTCCCAGGAGAGAAGCATCTTCCCATCTGGGAAGGGCCTGCTCTTCAACCAGATGTGTTACTATTTGGAGTTCAACAAGGGAGAAGCTGAACTAATTATGGCAGTGAAATGAAGCCTGATGATCAGTGGCATGGCAGATGTCACAGTCCAACTGCCCCCATACTCTACTCTGGAATAACTGGTCAGTGACATGAAAACATTAAAGTGTATATCATTTTCCAAAGAAAATGTAATATATTCAGATATATAGATGAAGCCTTTTTTTTTTCTATGTCACTTGGCTCATGGAATCTTAGTTCCCTGACCAGGGATCAAGCCCAGGTCCCATAAGTGAAAACATCGAGTACTAACTGTGGGACCACGAGGGAATTTCCTCTATGAAGCATCTTCATGAACCTCCTAAGATTTGCCAGTTGGAAATGGTAACAAAGCTGATTACAGAACAGGAACTTTCCCAAGTGAAGAAAAGCAACTGTTAGAGTTGGGGTAGACTGTATTGAAATAGGCACTTGAAATATTTGCAAGTAACACAAACTTATTTTATTATCTCTTTTCAATACTGAGCATTTCCTAAGAGCCAGCCATTAAAGAGTGTACACAGGTTACACTGTTAAACAAAATCCATTCTCTGCCCTCAAAGAACTTACGGTCTTAAAGGGATGGCTAGTAACTTCCCCTTGTGGCTCAGTTTGTAAAGAATCCACCTGCAATGCGGGAAACGCCAGTTTGATTCCTGGTGGGGAAGATCCCCTGGAGAAAGGAAAGGCTACCCACTCTAGTATTCTGGCCTGGAGAATGCCATGGACTGTATAGTTCATGGGGTCGCAAAGAGTCAGACACAACTGAACGACTTCTATCTGAGTAAACAGAAAATTGCAAACCAGGGTGATACTGCCACAAAGGGGTAAGAACAGGGTGCTATGGAAAGACTTAGGAGTCAGTGACTAATGAAGGCTTAGAAAACCTAGGAAGACTTCTTAATGGAAACATGACCAAAGAGATTTAAAACGCATTATCCAGGTAAAGGGGCTGGGGATGGTGAATTCATGATATATTGTACAATATTCTAAAATACTAAAAATAAGATTCATTCAATGAAAAGCAGTGTCAGTCTCACTATTCAAGATAGGGTATGCAGCTATTTCTGATGTGGAGAGAAAAATAGAATGCCATTTTAAAAATCACATTCAAATATACCCCAGGGCTAACATCTTCCTGGGATTCACGCACAATTATTTATTTGTTGCTTGGCAGAGTATCTTATCACTAGCCAACACACCTGTTATGCCACAACATTTACATAGAAAAATCACGTTGTTTTACTGAGAAATCTTGCTGTCCTTTAAAATGCCTAAGATGTTTAGAAATGATAAAGACTGATTCATAAGCGTTTAGATTATAAAGATTTTATTCATGCCATTCTTGAATTTCTTGTAATATTTTTCTATCAATTCTTCCACTCATCTATAGTATTTGAATATAGCACAATAATTACAATTACTCTAGTCCCGTGAATTTCTGCTGCATTCAGTTATTACTGTGTTTGAAGAGTTCTCAACTAGGGTAAATGACATGTAAGCAAACCCATCATAAGGTATTCTGTGGTTACAAGCACTACTATTCTTTTTTTGCATTGTTGAATCAGATTCATGTCTCAGGTTAGACATTATAAACTTAGGAGTCAGGAGTAAAGGACTAAAAACAGGAGCTAAAAATCCTTGCTTTACCATTTACTAGCTCCAAGCTTCTATGTCCACATTGTGAAGTAAGGACACTAATAGTTACTACTTTTTAAAGCAATGTATAAAGTGTTTAATCCATCATCTGACACCTAATAGATACTTCATAAGTATTCCCAATGTCACAGATGAAACTGTTTTTGTATTATTTAAATACAAAGGCCAGTTATAAAAATTTAAGTAAAAATTTGTTTTGATTCACTCTGACAATGTTTTGCTGAAGCATGCATCCAAGAAAATCCAGTCTGGCAATCAATAAAATTCACATAACCAGTCCTCAACAAAATACTAGCCAGTCAAATCCAAAAGTGTATAAAAATGACTACATCCAATGTGAGCTCCGGATTCAACTCAATCTCTATAAAAATTCTAACAGCCTCTTGTGGAGAAATGGAAAAGCCAATCCCGACATTCACTGGAATGTTGAAGAACCCCAGATGATCAAAATAGTAGTTGGAAGACTGATACTTCCTGGTTTCAAAACTTACAATAAAGCATAGACATCAAAAGAGTGAGGTACTTGCATGAGGATAGACATATGGACCAGTGGAATAGAACTGAGATTTCAGAAATAAACCCATTCATCTCTGGCCAGCTGATTCCAGATAAGGGTGACAGGTCTACTTAATGGGAAAAGAACAGTGTTTTCAACAAATGGTTCTAGAACAATCAAATGCAAAAGAAAGAAGTTGGGCCCTATTATCATACCACATGTAAGAATGAACTCAAAATGGATCAACAACCCAAATATAATAACTAAGATTAACAAACTGTTCAAAGAAAACAAAGGAAATTCTTTATGACCTTCAATTTGGCATCATTCTTAAAAATGACACTAAAAGCAAGAGAAACAAAAGAAAAATTAGAAAAACTGGACTTCAAAACCAAAAACTTTCACAAACTATAGGACATTATCATAAAAATATCATAACAGTTAAAAGAAAACCTAGAAAAAGGAAGAAAATATTTATAAATCATTTATTTGATAAGAGTTTAATATGCAGACTACATAAAGAACTAAACAAAAANTTAAGCCCCTGTCTCTTATACACATCTAGATGTGTATAAGAGACAGCTATAGGACATTATCATAAAAATATCATAACAGTTAAAAGAAAACCTAGAAAAAGGAAGAAAATATTTATAAATCATTTATTTGATAAGAGTTTAATATGCAGACTACATAAAGAACTAAACAAAAAGACAACCCAGTGTAAAAGAAGGCAAAGAACTTGAATAGACATTTCTATGAAAACAAATATAAATAGTCCACAAGCCCAAGAAAAGATGCTCACAATCATTAGTCATTAGGGAAATGTAAATTCAAACCATAATGAGATATCATTTCACACACACTGGATGGCTATAATCAAAATGAAAACAAAACATGGAAAATAACAAGTTCTGGTGAGGATACAGAGAAATTGGAAGCCTAATACTTTCAGGTGGGAATGTAAAATGGTACATCTGCTATGGAAATAAGTTTGGCAGTTCCTCAAATACCTAAATGCAAGATCGCCACATGACCCAGCTATACTACTGCAAGGTGTATACTAAAAAAAATTAAAAATAGGACTGAAACAAATACTCATACACCAATGTACAATGTTCATTGCAACATTATTAACAATAGAGAAAAGTTGGAATTAACTCAGTGTCCATTAACACAATAAATAACATAAATATGTGGAATAGACATGCAGTGGAATGTTATCAGCCATAAAAAAAAATGATGTTTTGATACATGCTACAACCCCTGTAGTTCAGTTGGTAAAGAATCTGCCTACAATGCAGGAAGCCAGGGGTTTGATCCCTGTGTTGGGAAGATCTCCTGGAGAAGGAAATGGCAATCCACTTCAGTATCCTTGTCTGGAAAATCTCATGGACAGAGGAGCCTGGGGGAGCTGTAGTCTATGGGGTCGCAAAGAGCTGGGCACAGCTAAACGACCAACTATACATCTACCAAGAAAACATACTAAGTAAAATAAGCCAGACACAAAAGGACAAATATTATATGATTCTACTTATAAAATATCTAGAATAGACAAATTCATAGAGACAGAATATAGAGTTTACCAGGGAGTAAAAAGTGGGGCGGCAGTGGTGGGAAATTACTATTGAATGGGTACAGAGTTTCTGGGGTCAGGATAAAATTTTGGAAATACATAGTGGCAATGGTTCTACAACACTGAGTTTAACTAAAGCCACTGAATAGTGTACATAAATGGCTTAAATGGTCATTTTTATATTATGTGTGTATGTGTTTCCAGTAGTCATGTATGGATGTGAGAGTTGGACTATGAAGAAGGCTGAGTGCCGAAGAATTGATGCTTTTGAACTGTGGTGTTGGAGAAGACTCTTGAGAGTCCCTTGNAATGTCTGTTTAGTTCCTGTCTCTTATACACATCTCCAACCAGTCCATTCTGAAGGAGGTCAACCCTGGGATTTCTTTGGAAGGAATGATGCTAAAGCTGAAACTCCAGTACTTTGGCCACCTCATGCGAAGAGTTGACTCATTGGAAAAGACTCTGATGCTGGGAGGGATTGGGGGCAGGAGGAGAAGGGGACGACCGAGGATGAGATGGCTGGATGACATCACTGTCTCGATGGACACAAGTCTGCGTGAACTCCGGGAGTTGGTGATGGACAGGGAGGCCTGGCATACTGTGATTCATGGGGTCACAAAGAGTCGGACACAACTGAGCAACTGAACTGAACTGATACACACACATATAATCATACCACAATTTTAAACAATTTATACAGCTAAAATGTGCTATTGTTTGGCATTTGCAACGTAGGTACCATTTGTCTTCACTAAGCATGTATAAATCACAATTATGTTGATAAGTTTCTAGATAAATAAGACCTTTTATCTATTTCCTCTAAAAATAGAACAGATATGTAATAAAGTTAAGTGAATGAACAAATAGCAAATTCATAAATGAATGAACACATGATGATAAGTAATTACACTAACCTTTGATTTTGTTGCTCTTCGAAAACCATATTCCAATAATGCTGATTCAGCACTGTCAAACAATTTGTTTTTAAATTTAGAGATCGAGTAGATCAAAGATGATAGTGTTAGTTGTTCAGCCATGTCTGACTCTTTGTGACCCCATGAACTGTAGACTGCCAGGCTTCTCTGTCAATGGAATTCTTAAAACTAGAATATTGGAGTTGGTTGCCAATCCCTTCTCCAGGGGATCTTCCTGAATCAGGGATCGAACCTGGGTCTCCCACATTGCAGGCAGAGTCTTTATCATCTGAGCCACCAGGAAAGTCCAAATCAAGGATAACACTCCACAAATACTAGAATGCCTTAACTTGGTTTGTTGCTAATTACTTTTTTAAGATAATACTCTGCTGAATATGATGCCATCCCATTGGGATATTGCACATTAAGATCTCAATAAGCCCAAGGCAATACCTTATGAATTAAATTCCATTTTTTCACTCAACTATTCAATA
Source organism: Neotragus pygmaeus (assembly GCA_006410875.1). Lineage (NCBI taxonomy): Eukaryota > Metazoa > Chordata > Mammalia > Artiodactyla > Bovidae > Neotragus > Neotragus pygmaeus. The sequence continues at coordinate 95,746 of SJYV01000524.1, read as the reverse complement.
AAAATGAATATACTAGCATGTATTGCCACTTATTAAAACACAAAACACCTTTGAAGAGAAGCAGATTTATCACTATGCCAAAAAGTTAATTGCTTGTTACATTGTTAACAACTATGAATAAAAAACCATTTAAACATCTTTTCCATTTTATTTTGCTTCCCATTGAAACAAGTAGACATGCTTCCTAAAGGAAAGAAATCTTTGAATGGTCAAATTTCAGTTTCAACTTGGTCAGTATGTCAAAAAAATAAAGAATAGTTTTTGTACAACAGTTTTTTAATGAGATTATTTTCAGAAATGAAAAAAACAGGCTATGTAAGTTCTAAAATTTTAGGCAATATGAATCTCATCTGATGGCAACCCTTCAAATTCTGGAAAAGCACAGGAAGAACTTTTTAGAAATGTATTTTGGGCATAATCTGATAACATACAAGGATTCTGCCTTTATTATCTACATTTTAAATTATGTAAATAAACATCTGTCAAACACATCAGATCAATTATGGCTTTTTGTATTGATTCTTAGATATAAAAAATTTGTATAAATATCAGAGAAAAGCTTCAATAATTTAGGATCATTAAAGTATCAGCAAAGACAGAATTCTTTTCCCCAAATGTTTCTTCTTGTTTTCTTTTTCACATCAATCTACATATAAGTCACATGAAATGACCAGTGAAGTAACCAACTTTCCCTGCTTAGCATCTGTGGCCATTACAGTCCATATGCTTCTCTTGCATCTCCTCTCCATGGAAACTCCTGACACACAACCTCAAATCCTACCACCCCTGCTAACTCTTCACCTGAGCTGTCTCTAAGGCCCTCTATTGTCACTCTATCCTGATTATTCTTTCTTGCTTCCCCTCTCTTCTCCAAAATCTTTAATCATCTCTGTACCTCATTTCCATAACCTCCATTCAGCCTCTGATTTACCTGTAAAGACATTCCATGGAGATCAACAGACCCTTGGATTGGTGACCAACAAACAAATTGATGGGGCCCCGAAACAGGATGGTGATTGTACATGTTAAGACATTAGTAGTGACAGAAAACTAACTAAATCCACAGGGAAAAATAAGAGATGGCAAACAAGAACATTTATGTCTCTTTCTCTAGATCCCTGGGTATTACCTTGTAGTAAGTGTTGTTAAATAAAGGAATGAATACATGCATGTATGATCTATGGTACCATTTTCAAAATCATCCCAGGAATAAATTATTTGGCATACATGCAAAACACTTTAGATGGAGTAATCACCAGGATAACCATACCAGGGATCTATCACCTGTGAGACAAGGACATTTTTAAATTTTTCATTAAAATCCTATGCAAGTACAACAGTAGTTCTTTAATTCTTTTGGTTAGCAGCATACTGAAGCATAATGTACAAAATAAGACAAATTGATGGCTTGTGATAGCACCTGCACCCACAACTCCTATGAGTTGTAACCTCTTAAAAAGAGTGTGACACAGTATTAATATTTTTACAATAAACTATGTCTGAAAAAATATAAAAACCACTTAAGTCCCCCCTCACATAGGCATTTGTTCAGAATCTTAAAATATTAGGAAAGCCCAACAAAATTTTCCTGATCACCAGTGGATTCTTCGGGTAATTTCTATATATTCATCAAATAACATTTCCCAGCAATGCTCTGCAATCATGTTTTATTATAATTAATTTATCAAGAAGAAACATGTCCTGTTAATTATTGCCTTAATATAATCTTATACACACTTCTGAACATATTGCTGCTACAGTTTCTGAAAGGAAGATAATAGCACCTGACTTTAATAATCAAAAAGGCACAAAAGGTACAAATTGATCAGAGAATAAAAGCACATTCAAAGTGTAAGAAGTCAATGCTTTTCTATAATTCTTCATAGTTAAATATACACTGTAATTATTTTCTTACATTCAGTATGACACTATTGGATGCTAAAACATTCCAAGAGTTCTTAGGATAAATCTGAATCTGGAACTATTCATCTTTTTTTCAAATAGCTGACATATTGCATAAACAGAAAGTTTGTGTAGTTTTTTTAAAAAATAAACAATATACCATGTGAACTTTGATTTATTATATAATTTATCTTTCTGTCTTTCTCTGCTATACATAATTCAGATCCACATGAAATAACTTCTATACCATTAATATCTTCCAGCTCTTTTAGGTGGTAAGGCTATGATCATTTTTAAATGTTTCAAATGTATGCCATTTATCATTAATATTATAGTGGCATCATTGCTATTTAAGCTATCATATCTGCGAGTTCATAACTTGGCATATAAAACTTGCTAGATGATGATGAAACTTATCTTGCTATTACCCAGTCTGGGGAAAATTGTTCAAGAGAAAAAACAAAATGCAGCCTAGTAATTTCCAAGTCCAAATATATCTGAAATATTTTTAAATCCTTTCATATACATGTGAAATTATTAAGAATACTACAATATCATCAGGCTAATTTCTTTTCCTCAATTTTTTAAAATCCAGTTTATAGAAAAATCAAAACAAGCAATTTTTAAAACATTAAAACTTCCCAAATTAAAAAAATATCTTTCTATCTGGAAAATATACTTTTATATGACATGATTAATAACAACATTCTTTTTAAGAAATTAAGGAGTTACATATGACCCAAACTATTACCCAAGGCCTATGAGGCAAATAGTCTCTGCTAACAAAATTATTTGTAGGTTTATTTAAGTAGACAACTTTTGTGATAACATGAATTCCATTTGACACATCTGTTCTAGATGCATCTAAATTTTTGGATAAGCCCTTAGAAATTGAATGAATGAATGAAAAGAAATCAATAGTTTTTAAATGTCCATTCATTGATTTTCATTCACTCAATTTCTAAGGGCTTATCCAAAAATTTTTAAAATGTATCCAAAATACTAATAGCACAGGAAACTCTAAGGCACTGTGGTGACCTGAATGGGAAGGAAGTCCACAATGGAGAAGACATATGTATATATATATGGCTGATCAATTTTGCTGTACAGTAGAAACTAACACATTGTAAAGCAACTATATGCCAATAAAAAGTAATTTAAAAAATTAGTTTTTGGAATGTCCATTATATACCAAGTGTTAAGTTAGACTGAGAATACAGAAATGAAAAGACTTCTACCCTCAAGTAAGTCTCAGTACACCAGTGAGCTTTTATCATTTAATTTATATAATTTTAGAATTATCATAAATGTGTATTTTCTTCCAAAGATTCAACAAAGCTCATCTTTCCAGCAATGTAACACTCCTAGAAACTGTACTGGATTTTTTTTTGTTTTAATAATGTGAAAAAAATGCCCAAACCACAGAACTACAAGACATGTTAGAAGTTATGTCTTGCGCTACCCTTCACTGATGTGAAAAGTCTTCCAAATAGGTGCTGTGACCTCTCCAGAATCATGTATCTACAGGGTGAGAAAACAGACTAAAACTCAGGTCTGACTTCAATTCAATGTTCTTTCCTCAATGTCAAATTGCTATCATACAAAGACTTGTGACTGTTCATTTGCATAGCATAGATGCAAAGCAACACTCTGAGATCCTAGCAGCCGTTCTGTATTCAGAGCCCACAGATGTCTCACTTGCCCCCTCCATTTTAGATTCCTGTGATTAATCACTTAATAAAATTGTAACAAAAATGGAAAACATAGGCAAATGTTTAATAAATACTGCATACTTTATTCACTCCCTGAATTTGAACCAAAGTTGTTTATATCAATGCAAAAATGTAAGCATTAAAAACAAATGCTGAGCTACTTAATCACAGATCTCTGAACAAAATGACTGCCCTCAAATCAAAGAGTGGAAAAAAATTTAAGTGGGTTATTCAGTTATATTGAAAACAGTTAAAATCTATAGTCATCAAATATTTCCATTATGGTTCTCTTGACACTCCACCAGAGGGCTACAAAACTCCCAAAATGCTCTCTTACAAAGTTTTTAAGTTTTCAATTGTATGTTAAGTATTCCTTTTATGAAAACATGATTTTGGAAATATAAAAATATTCTTTAGGAGAAAGGTCTTCTATTACAATGTAGCTTCAATCAGAGTACAATGGGATGAACCCAATTTTTACTTTATTAAAATTGGGACTGCCTAGGAGTTCCAAGATTATCAGCAGGAATTCATGCTTGAGAGGAAGCAGGAGGGAAGCAAAGGTAAATGGTGAGAAGGAAAAAGGGAAATAGGGTGTGGAATCGGTGAAGGAAGGAGCTGAGACACAGAAGGGAACCAGAGAGGCAAATGCAATCTGCAAGTGTCCTGTTGCGCCAGCTGGTCCCACCAGGGAACTCCAGGCCAACCACACAGACAGGACAGAGAAACGGGACAGCAGCTAGAGATCTATGCCGTAAGGTGGCATGATTTTTAGTGTGATTCCTATTTACTCTTCAGGGCTCCAACTTGGAAATGATTCCAAGTAAGCTCAAAGTCCTTCTTAAAAATTGTAAAATATTTCCCCTCTCTGACGAGACTCATGTCTTTGTAAGAATGCACTTCTCAGAGTTTTGGTTGAGTTGTTTCATCTGAGAGTTCCCAGGACACTTGTCTGGCATCTTGTTTTCCTTGTGACCTGAAATACCCCTCAAGGCAAAGACCAGTCCTGTTAACCTTTGAACACCCTTTAGGCTTCACACTATGTCTTGTATATAGCAACTGGTCTCTAAAATATACTAAAGAGAGTTGACATTGTCTCAAGATTTCTGGTATCTGAGTTCATCCCAACTTTAATGACTCTATTTAGAGGCGAATGGGTCCCAAATGAGCACCACGGTCCAAGTTGAGTCTCTGTAAGCAATCATGGGCTCCTCCATGGCTGTGCTCTCCTAAGTGTGCTCAGAGAGTCCAGTGAGCAATCCATGAGAAGAGAAAATACGTAAAGAAAAGAATGCCAAACAGAAAAACAAGCCACAGAAATTAGGCAAGACAATCATGGCCCTCCACCCCTCCTCTGAGAGAGGTAGGAGCCACTGAGGCTGAGTGTGAAGCTTGGGTAAGACAACCACACTCCCGGGATATGGCACCCTCCCAGAGAAGTTTCACTTACTTTTAAGCAAAGATTTTCACAATCACAGAGCATGTTATCCCCTGTACATGCGTGGCACAGCCACTGTCTTAGACTTCCCATATTCAAGTATAACCCTGGTTTTGACATGGGAGCAACCTAAATGTCCCTCAAGAGAGGAATGGATAAAGAAAATGTGGTACATATATACAATGGAATACTAGTAGAGTATAAGAAAGGAATGGAACAGTCATCTGTAGTGATGTGGATGAACACAGAGTGTCATACAGAGTGAAGTCAAATGAGAAAAGCAAGTAGCGTGTATTAGTGTGTCCATACACAGGGAATCTAGAAAAGAATCTAGAATCTAGATTCTAGAATACTAGAATCTAGTACAGACGAACCTATTTGCAGGGCAGGAATAGAGACACAGACATAGAGCGCAGACGTGTGGACACAGTGGGGGGATGGAGAAGTGGGAGGAACTGAGCGAGTGGCGCTGACACATACATACCGACACGTGTTAAACGGACAGCTAGCGGAAAGCTGCTGTGTAACGGGGAATTCAGTCAGTGCTCTGCGAGGACCGAGGGGGCGGGATGAGAGGCTCAAGAGGGAGGGGCCATGTGTCGACATATAGTGATTCACATTGTTGTACAGCAGAAACAAATACAACATTGTAAAGCAGTTATACTCAATTAAAAATAATCAGAAAAAAAAAAAAAAAAAAGAATAACCCTGGCTAGAAGTTGGGCTTTACTTCTAAATGTAGCAGTTAGGTATTCCCTTTTATAACCATGTGTCAAACTGTGTTTTGTCTAACTCTTCTTCTTAAAGTCACACTGTTCACAAATGTGTATGTGTGTGTTAAGTTGCTTCAGTCATGTCCAACCCTGCTCACAAATATGCACCCAAAAGTGGACAAGTTCAGGACCTAAGACCCTAATCTGTATGTAAATACATAAATCTATTTTCAGAAAAACAGCATCATACTCAATAGATATATTTTATAGCCCAGAGATTTTATATTCAACAGTACCAATGCATGTTCAATAAGATTTGGTTTCCTTATAGGCTGGCTTTTAAATTTAGCTTTATAATGTGTGGCTGTGTTTTATGTTCATTCCTGTTTCTATTTCTCATTTATTGGTTCTTAACTTGTCTTGAATGCTTTGGGAAGATGCTTTGGGAGCCCTCTGTCCAGAAATTCAAACACCCCAAGACACATTTTCCTACAGTTGGAAAGAGTGTACTGGACATCCAGAGTCAGTTATGGCCCCTCTGCTAAACATGCCTGCAGCACAGCAAACTGTGTTCTCTTCTGTGGTCAATCAACAACCCTCTGAATATCTATATGAGTTGTGAAACTGCTAGGGTTCCACAGCCTGTGCAGACAACAAGCGCTGCAAATTCTATTCCTCTAAGAGGTTTGGGGCACCATATTATGAAATGTTCCCTGTATGAAAATAGCACTTGTGAACCATGCAAAATTAAAATGATTTAAACTATTACAACATCTTACTCAAATTATGCTAAAAGGAAATCCAGGAGCAGTATGGGAAAGTTTGGTGAGAAAAGAGGATTGCCTTTAAATCTCTACTTAGTGATATGCTAAGCGAAATGAAAAGCATTCACTTTAACCTTAGTTAACCTTTTCCTCCTAAGCTCAATTTCCATATTCTTCAAATGTCTTAAAATTAGTGAAATGATTTCATTTATATTTTCTCCACCCCACATTTATAAGTGAGGCAGAATCAAATGTGTACCATCTCATCACACTTGCCATTTGACGGAAGCCAGCACCGTAATTCAACATCAGAAGAGAACAGAAATGAAGGCAGTATGTCTATCAAAGGGGCCTTATATTAAATGTAAATTTCTTTACTCTTTCAGATAAAAGGGCAAATTATTTAATTCACTTCAATTCAACAAGCATTTATGGAACACTGAAAGCCATCTGGCTAGGATATGGAGGGAGAAGAACAGGAAGATTCGTTGAGGGCACCCGCCTTCTCTCCAAGAGCCCACCTTGGTGGAAGGAGACAGGTGTACATAGTGAGCTCAGGAGGGTGCCATGCAGGTTGTAACTGAGGGACACACACAGGGGAAAGACGCTCCCATCTACAAAGCAATCAGAAAGCTTCGCACACGAAGCAGCACTTGAGCCGGTCCTTGAAGGAGGCAAGTTCTCTGGTGCTGGGGGTAGCAAGGGAGAAAAGGCTCATACAACTAGGACCGCCTACACGATTTGTACAAAGAACCCAGTGCAAAATGAAAACGTGGGGCCCTTTGGTTCATCGTCGTTAAGAATTTGAAGGGAATGACGGCAGAGGATTAAACCCAGTGCGGGGCCTTCTCTCATTCACAGGTTGCAGGCCTGGCCTATGAAGCAGGCCCTGCAGACAGGCAGCACCGTAGCCAAGGCCGCATTGGTGGAGACAGAGGAGGCCTGGTTGGGAGATGGCGACAGTCCTGCTGAAACAGGCACTCAGGATGGCAGCCACCAAACATGTGATGTGACTAAAGACTGGACGGTTCTTCCACAAACAAAGTCAAGGCGCTCTCACCATGCCTGGGGATGCAGGAAACCGGGTGCTTAGAGGATGCAGACAGAAGGTAGGAAGCAAACAAACCTATCCCAGCACAGGGGCATGCCTGATGGCTCAGTGGTAATGAATCTGCCTGCCAATGCTGGAGACATGGGTTCAATCCCTGGGAAGATCTCCTGAAGAAGGAAATGGCAACCCACGCCAGTATTCTTGCCTGGGATATCCCACGGACAGAGGAGCCTGGCGGACTGCAGTTCATGGGGTCGCAGAGTCAGACACAACTGAGCGACTAAACAACATCATCCCAGCACAGGGGTTCCTTTAATCCCTACAAGTCTAAGTGGAGAGACTTTGTTACTGAAAACATCGCTCCCCTTGCCAGTTACTTTGTGTTGTGGAGTTGAGGGAGTTAGAGGAGTGAAGAGCAATTTCTCTTTCTTTCCAATTTCCCTCCAGTTGAAAGACAACAAAAATTAGAGGGAGTAAGTTTTAAAGGGAGTGAAGAAGCAGGTATTCACATTTTCAGCATGGAATAATATTTCAAATTCCCTTTTTTCCCTCTCATTCAACAATAAGAGATTATCAACCAATGCTCTGATAAGGCCTCCAGATGAGCAACAGTTCTACTGACTCTGTCTTAGTTACAGTACACATGCTCTCAGTTTTACAGTTCAGCAGCAAGCAGAGCTACACAGCTCCTCACATTAGCCCTGGAGCTACTCTGAGCTACAAGCGGCTGTTCTGTAAGCATTGGAACGAATTCTCCGTAGTCCCCATAGAAATCCCATGGAATGCAGTTTCCTGCTGGTTTGTTACACTGCAGCAGAATAATGAGAATACGAGGAGTGCCTGCTAGATTATGCAACGGAACAAAACTCGCGCACCACGGTCCACCCAGAGAGACTGGAACCCTGTTCTCCTGCAATTAAAGCTTCCTATTTACATCGAAAGTTGTTTGTGAATAATCCCACCAGGGAGTCGGCTCAACAAAAATAAATCACCCAGTGCTTTCCGACAGGCCAAGCCCAGTGCTTGGCACCCAGTACAATAAGTATTTGTTGTACAAATGGTGAATGCTGACCCATTTATACTGATTGAGTTTTTTTCCGCCCCAAACCTAACTTACACTCTGCTAAATGTGCCGCTCTTGTGTCTTTTACAGAACACTCTGAATACGTTTTTTCCACATTTTAAAACAATTCCCTTAAGAATTTTCATGACTCTGTATCAAAACTTCTATTAAATTCATAATGGGATAACCATGAAAAGGAAAATTATTGTATTAAGTTCCCATCACCAGTATAGAGGACAGTGAAGGCACTGACAGCCAAAAAAAAAAAAAAAAAAAGTCAAGTATAACCAGTTTGTCTCCTCTGTGTGCTCTGTTACAGTGGAGAATGAGCACTGGGGTTCTTAGAGTCAGCATCCCATCTCTGCCCTGACAAGCTCTGGCACTGGTAAAGTTATTCAGCCTCTCTCTGCCTTGATTGGCTTCTAAGTAAAATGGGGATGTCTTATGGAGTTACTGTGAAGATAAAGTAAGACACCGTGAAGTACCTGTTAGACAGCAACGATTCAATACTACTAGTATTACCACTGGAGAAGGAAATGGCACGCCACTCCAGTGTTCTTGCCTGGAGAATCCCAGGCATGGGGGAGCCTGGTGGGCTGCTGTCTCTGGGGTCGCACAGAGTCGGACACGACTGAAGCGACTTAGCAGCAGTAGCAGTATTACCAGTATTCTACTAAAAGCAGGCGACTGCACCTCTAATTTTTTTAATGATCAATTTAAAGAATATTTTAAAATATTTAATAACATTTTAGAATAACAAACATGAATTTAAGAGACAACCAGGAATAACATGTTACTACTAAGAATTTCTTCTGAAACATAAGATCTTAAATCATAATTCAAGACTGATGGCATAAAACACATGTTTTCAACTTGTTGTGTTGCAGTCATATAGTCACTAAGTCATGTCTGACTCTTATGCGACTCCACAGACTGTAGCCCGCCAGGCTCCTCTGTGCATGGGACTCTCCAGGCAAGAATACTGGAGTGGGTAGCCCATTTCCTTCTCCAGGGGATCTTTCCAAATTAGAAATGGAACCCTCATCTCCTGCACTACAGGTGGATTCTTTTACCACTGAGTCACCAGGGAAAGTCAGCAGTTATCTTGAGTCACTCGGTAAGTTTTCTATTCCATTTTCTAATAAGCGAAACTTAACAAAAATGAAATCTTTATAAAACTCTTTTGCAAATATTAAAAGTAGTTTAACATTTACTGATGGGACTTGAGAGTGTTTTAATATTTTGTCTTATAAGAGAAAATGGTAATAAGAATACCACTGGCTCTCCTTATACAATATCCAAGCTTTAAAATACCAATCAGAGATCACATGGATTTTCACAAGTGCTGAATTCAAACCTCACATCAAAACTTATTATCATTTTGAAATATTTGGCTGTGCAAAAACCAACAGACAAGCTCTTTCTGAAGGAATTCTGTCATTTCTTCACTGCCTATAACCCTGCCAGCTTCCCAACGCTCCTTTGACAGTATAATCAGTCAATTCAATCAGAGAAATTCTAAAATACAATGGTAATTTTCTCTCACTTTTTTCTTTACACTGTCAGTTCAAGCCACCTGCTGAAAGCACTGATGTGGAACAGCTCAGTATTAGCTCTGAAATTAGTACCAGTCCCCAGTTAAACACCTGGCACATTCTGTGTAGGATAGACTCTTAATGGCATATAAGCCCATCAGCAGAACCTGCACAATACTTAAGCTAGCCTTTTTGAAAGTAATTCATATTGGTCATTGTTGGTATCATGACACAAGACTGAAAGAAAGACAGAAAAGGAAACTGGGTTCAAGGACAAATACAACAAATATGAAAGACTGATATTTTCATAAAAATATTTTTTAAGTGTGATGTCACTAGGTATACTTGAAGCAAACTTCTAAATTCAATATTCAGCCTATAATAGCTAAAATACCGAATAAGGTCTCTACAGAAGGGAAGATTGCACTTGAATCATTTCCCTTACATTTCAACCCCAAATTTGCTACTGTGTGCACATCTTTCACATGCACACTTAAACAGAAAAGGAAGTGCAATTACCTCTGGTATCTTACATGTTCCAGCACCTTGCCTGGCCTGCCAAGCTCAGCAGGTAGGTCCATGAGCACTGACTGAGGCCGCAAGGATGAAAGGCATTTACTACAGCTACTCAGAGGGTCGTCAATGGACAACCTGTACAAGATTTATGCTTTAAATAATAAATGAACTAAACACCTTGAGGTAATTGGCTGTGTGAAGCTTCACAATAGGCAGATTGCTTGTCTGAACAAAGTAAAACATGATTAAATAATGAATGAGGAGAGCAGAGAATTTCAAGCCAAACTCATACTGCATAGTTTGTTTGTTTTTAAAGTGAAAGTAGTTGGTGTGTCAGGTTTTTATGGTTTTAAGAGGTGTCATTGGGACTTCCTCTTTCTCTGTCGAAAGGAATTATTTCATAGATACATGTTTTTCTAGATTTCCAGTGCTGGGTGCCTAGCAGCCAGTCCTGGCAGTTCAAGAAATTGCCTGCTGAGTGATAGAAGTTTGTCCAAAGTCTACCCAACACTCAATTCTACTTGTATTTTATACAGACAGAATCAACATTCAGTGATGTCTGGGGAAAAAAAAAACATCAGAGCAAACTTTTGAAAAATAATGTTTCTGACACATGTACAGATTTAATACCATCTGCCACCACAGAGATCAATAAAGAGAGGTTCTGTCAAGTAACTTTTCAAGTGAGTTGCAGTATAGACACTCCTCTCAGGCTTTTTCTTTAAACAGGAAGTTGATGAAGTTTGGTTGGTCCTTTTGTAAAGAAACTGTAGCCTTTGGATAGTCAGGTCATGAGCCTGAGAATAGTCTAAAAGGAAACAGAAACCTAGACGTAGATCCAGGTACACGTTTTCATAGATGTCAATTTCTTCATAATTTTTTAATGAGTCATACTTAAGCTTCTGTATTAAATGTCTTTAAAGATCAGAAGATTAAATAATCATTGCTAGTTCTAAGAATAATAATTTTCTGCACGTGTGCATGCTAAGTCACTTCTGTAATCTACCCTTTGCAACTGGATGGCCCATAGCCCACCAGGCTTCTGTGTCCATGGGATTCCCCAGGCAAGAATACTGGAATAAGTTGATATGCCTTCCTCCAGGGGATTTTCCTGACCCAGGGATTGAACCTGAGTCTCTTATGTCTCCTGCGTTGGGAGGCGGGTTCTTTACCACTAGAGCCACCTGGGAAGCTATGTAAATAAAAATGCCCTCACCAATGAAATATGCACATTGAGGTATTTATAACTGTAAAGAATCAATGTCTGAAACTTGCTGGAAAGTACCAAAGGAAAAAAAAAATGGAAGTGGAGGTTCAGTTCAGTTGTTCAGTCATGTCCGACTCTTTGCGACCCCATGAATCGCACCACGCCAGGCCTTCCTGTCCATCACCAACTCCCGGAGTCCACCCAATCCCATGTCCATCCAGTTGGTGACGCCATCCAACTATTTCATCCTCTGTCATCCCCTTCTCCTCCTGACCTCAATCTTTCCAAGCATCAGGGTCTTTTCAAATGAGTCAGCTCTTTGCATCATGTGGCCAAAGTACTGGAGTTTCAGCTTCAACATCAGTCCTTCCAGTGAACACCCAGGACTAGTCTCCTTTAGGATGGATTGGTTGGATCTCCTTGCAGTCCAGGGGACTCTCAAAGAGTCTTCTCCAACATCACAGTTCAAAAGTATCAATTCTTCAGTGCTCAGCTTTCTTTATAGTCCAACTCTCACATCCATACATGCTGCTGCTGCTGCTAAATCGCTTCAGTCGTGTCCAACTCTGTGTTTCCCCATAGACTGCAGCCCACCAGGCTATGCCATCCCTGGGATTCTCCAGGCATGAACACTGGAGGGGGTGCCATTTCCTTCTCCAATGCATGAAAGTGAAAAGTGAAAGTGAAGTCCCTCAGTCGTGTCCGACTCTTAGCGACCTCATGGACTGCAGCCCACCAGGCTCCTCCGTCCATGGAATTTTCCAGGCAAGAGTACCAGAGTGGGGTGCCATTGCCTTCTCCATCCATGCATGAAAACTGGAAAAACCATAGCCTTGCCTAGATGGACCTTTGTTGGCAAAGTAATGTTGCTGCTCTTTAATATGCTGTCTAGGTTGGTCCTAACTTTAGATAAAATAATATTGGAAAAAATCTTAATATTTGTTGACTCCAGATATGAGAACATGGAGATCCATTACTCTATATTCTTGCTTGTTGTGTATTTGACGTTTTCTATAGTAAAAAGCTTACTTTTCAGAGATTAAGTATAAATGCCTTACAGTTCTAGATTGAAAGAGATGTACTTAAGTTGATGCAAAAGAAAATCCTCTCTTCAGAGCTTTGCAGAATTTAGTCACCTTGAAGGGTCTACTCTTAGCCAACTATGGTGCCCATTCTGTTGCAGTAATGAGAAAGCCTGGGGCTCGTTGCCCATCTCTGCAGAAGAGTGGCCATTTCAGGCTTGTCCTGATAATCAAGGGTTGCAATCAGCTCTACGACCTGCTCTTCGGTGCCTCAGGCTCAGGTTAAATGTCACCTCTTTACAGCAGCCATTTCTATTTCCTGCATCTTATCCTTTCACCCTATTGGCCTCTGCCCAACCCTGGGCTGTTTCCTTTAGAGTACCTAAACACTTTATAATTACTTCAATTTTTCAAGCCCTTCATTGTCTCCATCTGCCGCTACAGAGCAAACAGGAACCCTGCCTTTCCTGTTCTCCCCCATATTTTTGGCTAAAGGGTTAGCAACTATTGATCCCTCTCCACGTAGAGGGTGTATGTGACACCTCAGGTTGTATTCGAAGATAAGGGTTCTTGTATATGAGGACATTCTGGTGTCTTGGTCGTACACTTTGTCTTAGTCACACGGTTCATGTCACTGTGTGGTTATACAATCATTGTCAAAGGAGTTAGAGTTTAAATTAAAAGAATTCATTTGTCGTAATGACTGATCCTCTGTCACTTGACCTCGAAAACCTAGTCTGTGTGAACCCAAAATTTCAGATATTCGACATTTAAACCCCTTCTATAAGTCATAGAGACTAGGAACGATGGAAGTAGATATTTTACCTCTCCCATCATGTATTGAGTGTCCCAAAATTCTTCAGTTTTTAGTATATACGTAGTCTCATTGTATATTATCATATACAATGTGAATCCTATCACGAACCATGTATTATCCGTAAGTTAATTACACGGAACACATACACAGGATTCTACGAAATTGGTACAGGTTGAGAACCACTGGGATACATGGTCTCGGACGGTCCGAGGAGACAGGTGCCCTAAGAGGTCCGTTCTCATGACCTTACTCGACGGTAAGGGAACAGGTCTCCTATTAGACTGAGTCCCTAACTTGAGTGAAGAGAATTCAGAGGACGTGTCCGTCCATCCAGGAAGTGATGATCACGGTGGACCCTTCGGGGTATACACAGAACACAGTGAGTCGACCCGGGTTGAGAAACGTTGGGATACCTGAGATCGGTCCGAGGAGGTATGTACATTAAGAGGTCCGTTCTTATGACCTCATCCAACGGTAAGGGAAGAGGTCTCCTAAGAGGGTTTGGTCCCTAGCTTGGGTGTAGAGGACGTAACGTCCGTCTGAGAAAATGAAGACTCAGTGGTCCCTTCGGTTTGTACACGGAACGATGACCTGCTGCGCTAAGTCGCTTCAGTCGTGTCTGACTCTGTGCGACCCCATAGACAGCAGCCCACCAGGCTCCCCCGTCCCTGGGATTCTCCAGGCAAGAACACTGGACTGGGGTGCCATTTCCTTCTCCAATGCATGAAAGTGAAAAGTGAAAGTGAAGTCGCTCAGTCATGTCCAACTCCTAGCGACCCCATTGGCTGCAGCTCACCAGGCTCCTCCGTCCATGGGATTTTCCAGGCAAGAGTACTGGAGCGGGTTGCCATTGCCTTCTCCGACATGTGCCTTATGCACCTAATATTCTCCCCTTCTAATACTTTCAGGAAAACTGATATAAGAAATACTAAAAGTTTAAACTGAGGAGATAACTTTGGTCTTATATCTGTTAAGTATATTTAAATTATCTTAACATTCCCTAACTTGCTATGCTGTCACCCAAGTTGTATAAACATGTGCTGAAATGTTGGTTTTCTTCCAGGGTTCACTGTTTTTGAATTATGTGTATTTAACTCAAACTCTCCAAAATATGCTCAAGGACATATTCCTTCAATATGCACTACAATAAAGACTAGTCAGGAGCATGCATGAACTAAACATGTCAGTTAGAGAAGCTAGAAAAGAAATGTCTCAAGGGCACACACAAGCTGCCAAGGGCACACTGCAGGACTTCCAAGATGAAGTCAAAACTGTGGGAGGAAATGACTGTAGGAAGCAGACTTTAAGAGCAGTTCCTAAGGTTCTATGACTTTAAAAAAAAAATGTTTTAAGTATTCAAAAAGTCATGACCTTTTAAAATAGTAAGAGTCTATATTTATAAGATGGATGGAACCACAGGCTTTTCTTTGGCTCACAGACTATTAATTCAGACTTTTTAAAAACGAAATATGAAATAATAAAAATTACTACTTTTTGGTCACCTGTTCACTTGTTTAAATGGTTTTACTATCTCAAAATTGGGTTACTAAACCTAGAAAGATAGATTTTATATTACCATTTTATAGACACTAAAATTAAGGCCCAGAAAATGTGACTGCCTCAATTCTGGTAACACTAATAAGTGGACAAGCTGAGATTTGAGCACAAGTTCTTCCAAAAATATGTTTTTCCTTACCTAGTATATAGTCACCTTAAACATGCTTTTCCTTACCTGTTACTTATCCACTTTATTATGTAAAGATTAAAAAAGGAGAGCTTTTACATATTACTATCAGTCTTGCCACAGTTTAAGTTAAATTTAATTATTTACAATTATTTTATAACATACACAATAATGTAGTTTCACTTTTCAAAATCTAAAATGATTAACTTGTTTTAAACTTAGGAAAACTTGCCCCTTGCACATAAAATTGTAAGTCAGTATTGTAATTACAGTTCTGTAATTGTAGAATAGAATAGAAGGCTAGGAATAGAGCCTTATTTAAGGCCTCTCTATCATATGGCCTTTGCACTCGGTGTTCCATCTTCTAGCATTGCCTGTTCATCTCTTTATTATTTATGGTTCTCAAAGTTAAGTTTAACCTCCGGTGTCATATTCACAAATCTTCTAAGAACAGCCTCTCCAAGGGGTTGCCTTGTACCCCCAATCATTCACCAGCATCACTTACTTGTTTTGTTTTTTTTCACACTTTTATCACCTGAAATTCTTGTTTTTAGTGCTTCTTCATATATTTCTTATGTGCCTGTCCTCATAAGGGATGTCCTCTAGAGATGTCTATCGTGCAGGTTCTCTCCCTATTACCTACAGTAAGTATAGTGGGCCCTCAACAAACACAGGCTTAAGCCAGGGGCCCTCGAACTTCATTGTGCATCATATCATCATCTAGAGGGATGCTGAAGATTTCTCAGGCCCACCCAAAAGTTTCTGATCGAGTAGTTCTGAGGTTGGGACTGAGAATTCAATTTGTAACATGTTCCTAAATAATGTTTGTGTAAGTAATTCATCAATCACAGCTCATAGCATAATTCACTGACGCTCCAACTGCTTGATGATTTTGAACACTAAGCTTCAGCCAAGTAACAGATTCTCTCCCAAAGAGATAAATGTGACTATGAAATTTTAAAATTTTAATTTCCAAGTATAAGCTTTAAGTCTTTCTTTCACATTTTACATGTGATTAGTATCATTTTTTAACACCTAACATTTACTGAATACTGATTCCTGGTGTCAAACATTATCCAAAACACTTTTTTTATATTATCCTGCAGTCACCTTCTCAAAACAACAACAACTCTACAAAGACTTATATATCCCCATCTTACAGAGGAGATGACTGAATCACAGAAATACCAGGTAACTTGCCTTGGTTATTTGCAACTGGACAGGAAGAAATTTAAAACCAAGAAAACCAGCTCCAGATTTCAATTCTTAAATATGATGGTGCAGTCTTAAATAAGATACACATTCTACCAATAGTAGATATGGGAAAGTTAATATAAAATATTGTCTACTTTTCTGATTCATGGTTCACCTGAACACAAGATTTTTTTTTTTACAAGCTATTATTTTTTTCCCTTACCCACCAACAGAATAGGAGATAAATAATGAATTCTATATTTATACTACCAAAGGGAAAAATGAGATTATGATACCTTATACCAGACAAAAACAATATATGTGTGTGATGTATTGGCTAGCTCTGCTTGTGAATGTTCCTGCAATGTAAGAATTTCTTTATCCAAGGACAAGTTCTTTCACCTTCCCATCTGTCCTGTGAATTTTTAAATGTCTGAGGCAGGTGGCCTGTTGGAAACCTAAAATCCTGTGGGTCTAAGATATGATTAAAATCTGATGTTAGTCTCTCTGATAAAGAAGATACCTATGTTTAGGCAAGAATTTGTAAGTAACCTGCAAAATGTGTCAAAGATAACTTGAACCCTTACATAACCAACATCTCTTTAATTCTAGAATAGCATATGTCAGGACAAACTTTAGCTTGCTCAATTTCCCCATAGAAAACTACAGCAATGCCTCCATGTCACTGACATGAAGGAATAGAATGTAATCAGATAACTAATTTTTTATGGTTTGGGGGTTTTGCCCTTTTCTGAATTACTGGTGGTTTTAGCAACAATGCATTCTGCTCGCCTTAAAGAGTTCTAGCATAGTAGTAGTTTATCAGTTTTCTTCTTAAGTCTCTCTTTAGTAAATGTAACTACAGTTCTCCCAGCAATATTTATAAATACTGCATTAATGATAGTTAATAAAATCAGTTAATAATGCAGGCTGAGTTCCATAATTGCATATTACAGAGCTCACTGCAAAATATATTACTCAAAAAATCATAACCATGATTATACTTCACATAAATGCCTAGTGCATTGTGACTTCTCTGAAAACTAAAATGCACATGAATTAAAAGGCTGTTTGCCATGAACCACTCCCCAGTTTATATTTGCCAATGAAAAGTATAATACAATTTATTAAACACAATCCATTTCTTTCCTAGTAAAGCTGGGAGGAATTTAATTGAAATCTATTTAGTGAGAACTTAAATCTATGTTGAGTTTAAAGTTTGGCACAGAATACTAAGCAATGATCAGGCAGATAATTAAAATTTAAAATGTTAAATGATTTATCATCTAGTAAATAATTAAGGGAATTTAAAAATCCAAGTAAGGAAATGTTAGAGAGAATATATATTACCAATCTCTTTTTTTCTAGAACAATAATATATGAGTGTACGTTGCCTACATTCTGTTCTTGGTAATGTCAGAAGTGACTTTAATTTAAAAAGCTTTAGCAAACTTAATGAAATTAACCTAAATTGATTGGCATTCTGATCCAGCAGGTATTAAACACATCAAGGTAAAAACAAGGCCACTGTGACAAATTCAATAGATCAATCTGCAGTGATGCAAAAATCCAATAAATTGAAATTTAACTAAAGAATATTGCACAAATGCCAATCCCCTCTATGAAATAAAGGAGTATTCATTTGAGACTATATTACTTACTGTAACTACCATGAAATCTATAATTGTGTTGTTCTTTGATTCTACAGCCTTTGACTGGTTTCCTTCATTTTTAATGTTCCTGTTTTATTATTTTCAGTGCACAGAGTGAATCACTAGGCCTCCTCCTTGTACTCTGTTCATTCAATCATAAATCTTTACTAAGTAGAGATCTTTGCCAAAGAAGAAGTTTTTTAAAGAAGTTTAAGTTAATGAATAAATTATCAGAAGAGAGCTAAAGAGACAGAAGTCTCTTTACAGTTGTGAAAATATGGTAGTATTAAATATTTAAAACCAAGCACTAGTACTCACTATTGTGATGTTGCTGGCATCCCCCAAATGGAAATAAATGCAAGCAAAAGAAAGTGCGTGTATTTGTCATCTACAACATCAAGTCGGGGGAAATACCTACCCAATTTCTGCTGACACAACTTCTGCAGATCACTTTCCTTAACCCTATACCTAGGACTATCTTGTTGACTTTCAGCAGAAAGAAAAAAATCTCTTCCGTGACCGTGTTTCATCTGTAAAGGAGCTATGTCCCTGGTTTATATTCCTATCTCTTAAGCAACTAGTACAGTGTGTAATATATAGTCTTTATTCAAAAAAAACTTGAAATTATTTGAAAATACAGAGGAGAAAAGTAAAATAATAGGAGGAAAATGGTTGGGAAGGAGAGAAAAGGGTTGTCAAAAGAGGTACAAAGAAGTGCCTTGAGCTGGCTTTGAAAAATTCTTCCATCAAAGCAGAAACCTGAGCATGACCACCTCTATTCCAAACAGTGTTGCTACACCAAGAGACATTCAGTTTATCATCACAGGGATGAAATCTGGCAACAGGGGAAAAGCACTCTAAACTTTTAAACTGGGGTCAGCAAACAACTGTCTGTGGGGCAAACCTAGCTCACCATCAGCTTTTATAGATGCATGAGATAAAAACAGCTTTTACATTTTTAAAATAGTTTTTAAAAGTCACAAGTATATTTTATGGCATGTGAAAACTGCGTGAAATCCAAGTTGCAGTATCCAGAAATAAAGTTTTATTGGAACACAGAAACCTTGATCAGAAACACAAATCAACTGCCCATATCCAATCTGACCGTACTAACCTACAAGGCAAAATTCCGGACAGAAAACCCTTGGAAGAGGCTTTAAAAAGGTCCGTTCCCAGGCAGCTCTTAGAGTTCTCCTTAGAACAACAGTATCAAAATCAATTTGAAAACAGTGCAAAATAATTTGGTCAATATCTTGCATGTTACTAGTTGTCCTCCTGGTTAGTTGGGAAGCAGAGTAAGAATCAAGAGTCCTAGAATGTTTTTCTGCAATTAACTGAAATAACTGATGTCATTGTATTTTAGGTACCTTTTCTAGCAAGTATTATCTTTCTTTACGAGACCAACACCTTTAGCATCTTGAAAAGATGAATGGTTTGAGGTTTGTAAAAGCCTTCAGAATCAGTGAAGGAAAGTAGCTTCACAAGTACAGTGTCCCCTCAGTGGTAAAGAGAAGTCAATGAGCTCGTGTCCCTGTGTAAAGGTTGGTCTATAAACCACTAAGAGGAGACATCTGGTCCATGGGCTTCAACTCACAGCCTCTGACCACCAAATGCTCACAGACATTAACCTAGGTTATTGGCATAGCAAACATTTTCAAAAAGATTATGCACATGTCCTTTAGGATCAAAGGTGAGTTAATGAAAAGTGTAGTCAGGAGCATAAAGTAAGGGCAAACTCATGCAAGGCCAATGAATTTCATATGGCTAGTGTCACGGCCATCAATAGAGTTGTCAGTGCAGCGAACTGGAGACCTGGCTTTGCTTTAGAAACAGCTCTAGCGGCTTACAACCAAGGCTCTGGGAGCCAGAGTGGAAATCCAAACTAGGAAGTAGCAGCAGCAAACCATGATGAGAAAAAGGCCATCTCTACAATATCCTACCATAATGGAATCTCTAAGATTCACACAGCTAAGATGGCAGCCTGGACCAACACGGAATGCTCTCTTGATACCACACTGAAATTACAAGAAAGATTAGTTTTCAAAAGTCATAAACCCATGAGGATAGGGAAAAGAGAAGAAGAGCTATCAGCCATAAAATTTTTCTACGTAGTTAGAAAATGGATTAGCGGCA
This sequence comes from Neotragus pygmaeus, assembly GCA_006410875.1. Lineage (NCBI taxonomy): Eukaryota > Metazoa > Chordata > Mammalia > Artiodactyla > Bovidae > Neotragus > Neotragus pygmaeus. Next base: position 75,343 of record SJYV01000524.1, on the reverse strand, counting down.
ACTGATTGAGTACTACTGAGACGAAGGAACGGAAGCCAATAGGGGAAAAGGCTGACCTAAGCCAGTCTACCACAGAAGTCACAAAGGTTTTAGGACTTGGAGTACCAGTGACCTAACGAACAGGGAGAGAGTGTGCTGTTGCAGGGAAGTATGTAGTTAAAATAAGCCAGACTGTATGAAAGCTGCTTGAGAAGGAATTAGATGCCAGTCCAGTTGCCAGGACTACTTCTGGAGAATTAGGAGTGGGAGGTCTTGGAGGTTTATTCTCTGGAGATGGATAAACTAGGGGATAACCAGAAGCAGTTGAGGACCCCAAACAGGGAGGTTAAGTAATCATACACACTCTGGAAACACCACACCTTTCCCCAGGGAGATTCCAGAACACCTGCAGCCCTCCGAGACAAGAGGTAGAAAGTTCTATCTTTGAGGAAGCTGACCAGTCCAAGAGGAGAAATTTAAAGATAACAGATGTTGAAGTTCCCTATAAGGTTCACCTCGACTACTCAATGATGAATTTCAAAGTCAACAAGCCCAATTAATTCATTCAGAATGTCCAATCCACTTACCCAGAAATTGACAAGCAAAGGTTACAAGACAGCTGACAAAGTCTCTAACATAGAAGACTAGATGAAACACACAAAAAATGGTAACTTGGAAGAAGCAGGATAATCAAAGAGAAGAAAAGTGAAAAACAAATGCTTTCTTGTTATTAGTTATAAAAAACAGACTGCATCTAGAAACTGGAACAGAATAAAAAGAACATTAAGAGAACAAAAAGTTCTTAAAAATTAAAACTATAATATATATGAGAAAAAAATCAATAAAATTAATGGCAAAATTCTGAAGCAACCTCCTAGGCAACAAAAAGATAAAGTAAAAATATAAGAAAACAAATATTTCACAAATTCCAAAATTCAAATAGGCATCCCCAAATGGAATAACAGGAAAGAATTAGATAAAGTTATTTAAGAAGATTTTCCAGAACTGTAGGATAAGTTTTTGGATTAAGAGTCCACTAAGATTCCAACATACTGAAAAAAAGTAGATACAACCATGACACACAGATCAGCGGGAAATTTCAGAACATCCAGGGGAAAGTCTACGTACAAACAATCATCAAAATGTCTCAGTATCTCTGAAAACTGAAAATAGAAGCTGTATGATGATGGCGAAATAACCTCAAATTCTCAAGTAAAATTATTTCCTCCCTCGAATTCCACATAAAATATCAACCAGATGGGAAGGTGAAATAAAACAGAAAACATATTTAGAAAGTCAAGTTTGCCCCAAGTTTACTTTTCATACACCCTTTCTCAGCAGATTACCAGAGGATGTGCTCCATGAAAATGAGAAAAGAAACCAAAAAATTTGGAACACATGTGGGAATACTGACAAACTATGAGTACCATCTTGTCATCTCCTGTTTGACCACTTCCAAATTGCCTTAATTCATGGACATACCATCCCAGGTTCCTATGCAATATTGCTCTTTACAGCATCAAACCTTGCTTCTATCACCAGTCCCATCCACAACTGGGTGTTGTTTTTGCTTTGGCTCCATCCCTCCAGTATTTCTCCACTGATCTCCAGTAGCACACTGGGCACCTACCAACCTGGGGAGTTCATCTTCCAGTGACCTATCTTTTTGCCTTTTCATACTGTTCATGGGGTTCTCAAGGCAAGAATACTGAAGTGGTTTGCCATTCCCTTCTCCAGTGGACCACATTCTGTCAGACCTCTCCACCATGACCCATCCATCTTGGGTGACCCTACAATGGCATGGCTGAGTTTAATTGAGTTAGACAAGCTGTGGTCCATGTGATCAGATTGCCTAGTTGTCTGTGACTGTGCTTTCAGTCTGTCTGCCCTCTGATGCCCTCTCTCAATGCCTACCATCTGACTTGGGTTTCTCTTACCTTGGACGGCTCTTCACGGCTGCTCCAGCAAAGCAAAGCCACTGCTCCTTGCCTTACATATGCCAGCAAATTTGGAAAACTCAGCAGTGGCCACAGGACTGGAAAAGGTCCGTTTTCATTTCAATTCCAAAGAAAGGCAATGCCAAAGGATGCTCAAACTACCACACAACTGCACTCATTTCACACGCTAATAAAGTAATGCTCAAAATTCTCCAAGCCAGGCTTCAGCAATATGTGAACCGAGAACTTCCAGATGTTCAAGCTGGTTTTAGAAAAGGCAGACGAACCAGAGATCAAATTGCCAACATCCGCTGGATCACGGAAAAAGCAAGAGAGTTCCAGAAAAACATCTATTTCTGCTTTATTGACTATGCCAAAGCCTTTGACTATGTGGATCACAATAAACGGTGGAAAATTCTGAAAGAGATGGGAATACCAGACCACCTAACCTACCTCTTGAGAAATCTGTATGCAGGTCAGGAGCAACAGTTAGAACTAGTCATGGAGACTGCTTCCAAATAGCAAAAGGAGTACGTCAAGGCTGTATATTGTTACCCTGCTTATTTAACTTAAATGCAGAGTACATCCAGAGAAGGCAATGGCAAGCCACTCCAATGTTCTTGTCTGGAAAATCCCAGGGACAGGGGAGCCTGGTGGGCTGCCATCTATGGGTCACAGAGAGTCAGACACGACTGAACCGACTTAGCAGCACCAGCAGCAGAGTACATCATGAGAAACACTGGGCTGAAGGAAGCACAAGCTAGAATCAAGATTGCTGGGAGAAATATCAATAACCTCAGATATGCAGATGACACCACCCTTATGGCAGAATGTGAAGAAGAACTAAAGAGCCTCTTGATGAAAGTGAAAGAAGAGTGAAAAAGTTGGCTTAAAACTCAACATTCAGAAAACTAAAATCATGGCATCTAGTCCCATCACTTCATGGCAAATAGATGGGGAAACAGTGGAAACGGTGAGAGATTTTATTTTTCTGGGGTCCAAAATCACTGCAGATGGTGATTTCAGCCATGAAATTAAAAGATGCTTATCTTTGGAAGGAAAGTGATGACCAACCTGGACAGCATATTGAAAAGCAGAGACATTACTTTGTCAACAAAGGTCCATCTAGCCAAGGCTATGGTTTTTCCAGTAGTCATGAATGGATGTGAGTGTTGGACTATAAAGAAAGCTGAGCACTGAAGAATTGATGCTTTTGAACTGTGGTTTTGGAGAAGACTCTTGAGAGTCCCTTGGACTGCAAGAAGATCCAACCTGTCCATCCTAAAGGAGACCAGTCCTGGGTGTTCATTGGAAGGACTGATGTTGAAGCTGAAACTCTAGTACTTGGCTACCTAATGCAAACAGCTGACTCATTTGAAAAGACCCTGATGCCGGGAAAGATTGAGTGCAGGAGGAGAAGGGGACGACAGAGGATGAGATGGTTGGATGGCATCACCGATTCAATGGACATGGGTTTGAGTGGACTCCGGGAGTTGGTGATGGACAGGGAGCCCTGGCATGCTGCAGTTCATGGAGTCACAAAGAGTTGGACATGATTGAGCAACTGAACTGATGAGTACCATATTTGTAGTCATGCTAAAGAGGCCAGCTAAGTACAATGAATGTCAGGGGAACTATTGCTGTGAGATACATAATAACTACAGTTCAGCATGGAGACTGAGGATTAAAAATGGTGATGCTTCTTATATGAATGTCAGCATGGAAGCCTGGTATCGCTATGGATTCAGTAACTTGGAAAAGCCTTCTGATCCTTATGGACCAGTTTCCCAATCTTGGCGTCACTGACTTGGGACCAATGAAGTCATTTTTTCCTGGGCAGCATAGAGGTGTTCCTGAGTATTGCAGGATATTTGGCAGAATCTCTAGCCTCTACCTGGTAAATGTAACAAAGCCACACATGCTTGTGACAACCACAAATACCTACAGACAGTGTCAGATGTCTTTTGGAGGCAGCTAAATTGCTCCTGAGTAGGAACTAGTACTAAAGAGTAAATGAAGAATAAGATAAAAATATTCCTGATAAAAGGTATCTATGTAATATATCTATCCAACACTCATATCACACATGCCTATACTTGAAAAAGATTACAATCAGCTCTATTTCTTTTTTTAATTTATTTAATTAGAGGTTAATTAAATTACAATATTGTATTGGTTTTGCCACACATCAACATGAATCCACCACAGGTATACACGTGTTCCCCATCCTGAACCCCCCTTCCTCCTCCCTCCAAGTACCATCCCTCTGGGTCATCTCAGTGCACCAGCCCCAAGCATCCAGTATCATGCATCGAACCTGGACTGGTGATTCATTTCATATATGATATTATACATGTTTCAATGCCATTCTCCTAAATAATCCCACCCTCTTCCTCTCCCACAGAGTCCAAAAGACTGTTCTATACATCTGTGTCTCTTTTGCTGTTTCGCATACAGGGTTATCATTACCATCTTTCTAAATTCCATATATATGCTCTATTTCTATTGATCGTTGAGATACTTCATTCTTTCCTCATTTTAAAGGAATTTTGTATTATGAACATAGATTCTTTCTCCAAAAAAACTGATGAAAGTACACACTCAAAAATATAAGTGAGCACATCTTCACATACAATTATACTATTAGGAATCTAACCTCCTAAAGTATGCTCCCAGTTCAGTTCACTCGCTCAGTTGTGTCCGACTCTTTGCGACCCCATGAATCATAGCACGCCAGGCCTCCCTGTTCATCACCACCTCTCGGAGTTCACTCAGATTCACGTCCATTGAGTCTGTGATGCCATCCAGCCATCTCATCCTTGGTCGTCCCCTTCTGCTACTGCCCCCAATCCCTCCCAGCATCAGAGTCTTTTCCAGTGAGTCAACTCTTCGCATGAGGTGGCCAAAGTATTGGAGTTTCAGCTTCAGCATCATTCCTTCCAAAGAAATCCCAGGGCTGATCTCCTTCAGAATGGACTGCTTGGATCTCCTTGCAGTCCAAGGGACTCTCAAGAGTCTTCTCCAACACCACAGTTCAAAAGCATCAATTCTTCAGTGCTCAGCCTTCTTCACAGTCCAACTCTCACATACATACATGACCACAGGAAAAACCATAGCCTTGACTAGACGGGCCTTAGTCGTCAAAGTAATGTCTCTGCTTTTGAATATACTATCTAGCTTGGTCATAACTTTTCTTCCAACGAGTAAGCTTCTTCTAACTTCATGGCTGCAGACACCATCTGCAGTGATTTTGGAGCCCA
>SJYV01000524.1:0-68146 GCA_006410875.1 Neotragus pygmaeus | reverse complement strand
GTCTTCATAAAACCGTTCAACTTCAGCTTCTTCAGCATTACTGGTTAGGGCATAGACTTGGATAACTGTGATATTGAATGGTTTGCCTTGGAAATGAACAGAGATCATTCTGTCATTTTTGATATTGCATCCAAATACTGCATTTTGGACTCTTGTTGACCATGATGGCTACTCCATTTCTTCTGAGGGATTCCTGCCTGCAGTAGTAGATATAATGGTCATCTGAGTTAAATTCATTCATTCCAGTCCATTTTAGTTCGCTGAGTCCTAGAATGTCGATATTCACCCTTGCCATCTCTTGTTTGACCACTTCCAATTTGCCTTGATTCATGGACCTGACATTCCAAATTCCTATGCAATATTGCTCTTTACAGCATTGGATCTTGCTTCTGTCATCAGTCACATGCACAACTGGGTATTGTTTTTGCTTTGGCTCCATCCTTTCATTCTTTCTGGAGTTATTTCTCCACTGATCTCTAGTAGCATATTGGGCACCTACTGACCTGGGGAGTTCCTCTTTTGGTATCCTATCATTTCCCCTTTTCATACTGTTCATGGGGTTCTCAAGGCAAGAATACTGAAGTGGCTTGCCATTCCCTTCTCCAGTGGACCACGTTCTGTCAGCCCTCTCCACCATGACCCGCCTGTCTTGGGTTGCCCCACAGGCATCGCTTGGTTTCACTGAGTTAGACAAGGCTGTGATCCTAGTGTGATTAGATTGACTAGTTTTCTGTGAGTATAGTTTCAGTGTGTCTGCCCTCTGATACCCTCCTGCAACACCTACCATCTTATTTGAGTTTCTCTTACCTTGGGCATGGGATATCTCTTCACGGCTGCTTCAGCAAAGCACAGCTGCTACTCCTGACCTTGGACAAGGGGTATCTCCTTACCGCTGCTGTTCCTGACCTTCAATGTGGCCACACACATATAAAATTATGTGTTCAAAATTATCATTTGTGACATTGATTTTAACAGCAAGAAATAATCTAAGTGTTCAATAATAGAATATTGTGAAATCAATAGGACTTCCCAGATAGCTTGGTGGTAAAGGATCTGCCTGCCAATGCAGGAGACACAGGTTCAATCCCTGGGTCAGGAAGATACCCTGGAGAACGCCACTCCAGTGTTCTTGCCTGGAGAATCCCGTGGACAGAGTAACCTGGCAGGTCCTCAAGGTTGCAGAGAGTTGGACACAACTGAGCAACTAAACACTCATGTGAAATCAACTGTGTCATATCTTTAATTAATAGCAAGCAGCCATTTTAAAAAAGAGTCAATTTTTTATATACTAATATGGAATGATTTCCAAAATAAACCATGACGTTAAAAAGGTAAAGAGTAAAGCAGTATACATATTTCATGCACACACAAACAAATTCACATTCTTCCCACCGCCTTTTCTTTTATACAAATTGATGGAAGTGGTTGACTCACAAATGGGGAACCCAGTTGCAGAAGGCCAGCGTTGGGGGTAATTGATATGTTCTTTTGTACCTTTTGAATTTTAATCATGTGAATATCTTATTCATATCAAAATACAATAAAAATTTGCACCATGTGAATTTTTGTGCTCCAGTAGTACTCTAGGGTGACTGTCTTAAGATGTAACTAGCAACCAGTGTCTCAGAAGGCATCCTTGGGGAAGCATTGAAGCCCCACTGCCATCTTGTAGAAAATGTTGCTCCTACAAGGATATGCTTCAAGGAAACTTGACAAAGAGGACCACTATGCCTCTGAATGGCATTTTAGACTGAATAGAATGAAACAGTTATCATTCTTCCTTTTACCCCCAACAGAGATTCAGTTTCCTGATTATTAAATGTCAGGAAAAAAATGAACATAATTCAAAAAAAACCCACCAGTCCTATGAATATTATAATAGAACTAGATTTAATAAAAGGAAAAGTTTTCCCCAGATTAGTAGGCTATAGAAGTCATTTTTGTAAGAGTGAATATTCTCTGCTTTGAGCAGAAAGCCAGCAATGAAATTGACTCAGAGAAGAAAGGGCCAGCAGGGAGGTGGGAATATGACTTCATAATCCAAAATTTGACTTCTCACTTAGACTGCTCTTAGGTTAAACTGAAGAAAAGAGCATGAGATCAAAGACAGGGGTAGTGAGTTGTGGCTTAGCTGTACTCACAGTGTAATCTTGGGGAAATCATTTAAGCTATTGTCAAAAGAGGACAATCCCTGAATGCAGAAATGTGGGGAGGATTAACAAGCAAGAAACCAACAACAAAGGGTATGTGAGGATTAAAGCTGAGAAAACAAAAATTTCTAACTTTAAATATTGAGTTCATGAATTCAGAGGCAATCTCTAAAGAACTAAACGTATAGGAAACTATGCAGCATTGTCAAAATACTAACTAAATGGTCAATATTTGATGAGCTTATTTTATAATAAGAATAATGTTTAAATTATAAAGCAAAATGATGCAGCCTAATCAATCAATCAAGTTATTGCTGATACAAGCATCCTCAATGGTTTGCTCATGTCTTTAGGTGAATTCTGATGTGTGACACCATAAAGTCAAAATAACTCTGATAAAGGATGAGGATGGAGGAAGTACTGTTAATCTCTTAAACCTCAGCAGGTGTTCTTTTAATTCAATATTTTTTAGAATGCCCTCTATGTTAAGACATAACCAGACCAATGAGATGGAGCCAAGGTAAATAAGCCAGTCACAGGCTAGAGATATAATTTAAAAGGAAAGGCAGACCAAAGGAAAAGAAATAGCACATTAAAGCAAATTATGATAAAAACTACAAGGAGAAGCAAGTCATGTGCATCCAAAGACCTAACGAAGTACACTATTTACATCTGTAGACATTTGAGAAGGTAGCTAAGAGAAGGTATAATTAAGCATGTCTTTGAATGACAACTTTCTAGAAACAAGGTTTTAAAACTATTTACGAATCTTGGTCCTCCTCATTTACAGGAAGTACAAATACATTCTAATACTTCAGCATAAGAAGGAAAGTCACAAAGGATATTGTTTCCAAAGTCATTTAAAATACAGACTGTTCTTTTCTTTATATGTCTGCATATATTATGTTGATGGCTAAAGATAAATAAAAGTCTGTTGTTTCATATATGCCACAGATGACTCACAGATAAGAGCTATCAATGAACCATCACCATCAGTGCATTTATGTACAGTGCCAGAACTGTCACATCAGTACTTAACTGACTTGCTTAGGTAATATAATGCAAACCAAATATGCACAATGACCAAGACATGGATACAACCATGTATGTCCATCATACATGTCCATCAACAGATGAATGGATAAAGAAGAGGTGATGTGTGTATATATACACAACGGAATACAACTTAGTCATAAAAAAAGAAGTAATGCTATTTGCAGCAATATGGGTGAACCTAGAGATTATCACACTACGTGAAGTAAATCATAAAAAGAAAGGCAAATACCATATGATTTTACTTATATGTGGACTCTAAAATATAGCACAAATGAACTTATCTACAAAAGAGAAGTAGACTCATAGAGAACAGGCTTATGGATGTGAAGGAGGAAAGGATTAGGAATTTGAGATTATCAGACACAAACTATAAGATATAAGATGAACAAACAACAAGTTCCTGTTGTAGAGCACAGGGCACTATATACAGTATCTTATGAAAAACCATAATGGAAAAGAAAATGAACAAAAAAACATACGTATAATTGAGTCACTCTGCTGTGTAGCAGAAAACCACAAAATTCTAAGTCAGTAACACTTCAGTAAAATTTTAAAAAGAAACATAATGCAAGTCACATGAGACATTTTAAATTTCTATTAGCCATATTAAAAACTTTAAGGGACTGTTCAGTCACTCAGTTGTGCCAACTCTTTGCGACCCCATGAATCGCCACACGCCAGGCCTCCCTGTCCATCACCATCTCCCAGAGTTCACTCAGACTCACATCCATTGCGTCAGTGATGCCATCCAGGCATCTCATCCTCTGTTGTCCCCTTCTCCTCCTGCTCCCAATCCCTCCCAGCATCAGAGTCTTCTCCAATNTAATATTAAGGTACACCAATGTACTGAAGTAGTATTTTCCAGGAAGACAAGAGTCAGAGAAGAGAGGAAGAAAGACTCTGACTGTGGCTTCTGGTGTTTATATATATTTTTCTTTCTAAAAAGTACTTGCAGCAGTTTTTTTTTTTTTTTTTTGCTTCCAAGAATAAGATCTTAGCTGATCATGTGAATTTCTGAACCGGTTTAAAAGTCAGACCCTGCAAACTAAAACAAAGCTATTTCTGTAAAAGCCTGGTATTAAAGCCCATGAATTCTGCCCCAGCTTGATTAATGTGTCTGAGAAGGTAGTGACTTCAGGGATTTGCCAAGGCCTCTTCCACACTGTCTAGATTCTGATTCAGCACTTACTGAGCAACTACACAACATGAGAGGCAAGGTGCCAAGCACTTTCACACACCCAGCTTCAGTCTGAATTCTTTCACGTTGACATTCATAAAGATGTTGAAATAATAATGTATTCTTGAATACTTCTGTTAAAAACTGCCAACATTGTCCATTTCACAATGACCATTACACAGTTTTCCAAACAATGTCTATTACCACAGCATCAGAAACTATCCACACAGCCTGATTGTAACTCAGTATTCCTCACTACAAAGATTGTTCCTGCAAGCTTTTAGATTCTTTTCCCATAATTTCATTAAGTGTCAATGGAGGTGTCCTCTCACAATACTAGTTATTAACGTGAATGCAGGGAATTTATTTAATCTCCATGAGACTCATTTTCTTAGCTGTGAGGTGGGGAATAAATACCTATTGCACAAGGTTGCTGTGATAATTAAATAACGTATATAAAATCCTAACACATTGCAGGTGTTACGGAGAGGTGAATCAGAATCCCGTATCTGTTGAAGGCAATTTACACAGTGATAGCAAATTTAATCCTCCCAGTCCTCAAATTAAGAACCCCTGATGATTGCCCACTGATGGGAAAACTTGAAATTCGTGAATTTCCCACACCTAGAACAACATACTAGATGCAACCTACTTTTTCTAGCTTCATATCCACTTTCCCTCCTCAGCATATAAATTCTTCATCCTATTCTGAGAAAATGTTCTTCAAACCTGCCACAGTCTTTCAAACTTTAATGTGCTTATACATATTAATTCTTGCCTAGAATGCCACCACTCACCTTGACACTTCAGTCTGACGAACTCTCATTTAAACTTTACTGCCAAATTCAAACATTATCTCTGCTGTAGGCTTTCTCCAACTCCCTAGATTTACTTTACTGTCCCCTTCTCTTTGCTCCAAAAGCACTTTCACTTATCTATATTACTGTACTTACTCCATGCTGTCCTTATTTGTTTACATATCTTTTTCTTCCCCATTAGACTATATTACTTCAGCAACTCCAAAATTAGAAGCACACATTCTTTGAACTGACCAGAACTATGGCCTTTTCATGGTTATTTCCCTGAGCATGGTGCCAAGTATACAACAGGTCCACAATAAATGAGAAAGGCCCAGGAAACACTGAAGAAATTAAGGTGGCTCTAACACAAATAACAGCAGTAAAGGAGAAAAGTGTGTGACACTGTAGTGTGAATCTTCTTGGCTGCTACTGCTTTAGCTCCCACCAAAGGACTGGTTTCTTTGCCCCTTGTCATCTAGAGATCTTTGTCCTACCTATCCAATACGCCTTCATCCCAGCTCCAGAGACACACTCAGCAAATTCTGAAAATAGACTTCTTTTCAAAGTTAGATATGTCCAGCTATAATACTTTGTAAGCAATGACTATTAGCATCCATTAATATGATCTTTGTCTTAATCTTTAAGACTGGACAAAAAAAAAAAATCCTGAATACATCACATCACAGTTTAGTTCAGTTTAGTTGCTCAGTCGTGTCCGACTCTTTGCGACCCCATGAATCGCAGCATTCCAGGCCTCCTTGTCCATTACCAACTCCCGGGGTTCACTCAGACTCACGTCCATCGAGTCCGTGATGCCATCCAGCCATCTCATCCTCNGATATTTCTCCTGGCAATCTTGATTCCAGCTTGTGTTTCTTCCAGTCCAGCGTTTCTCATGATGTCCTCTACTGAGTTTATTCTGCTGATTTTAAAGGACTAGCTGAGTCTAAATTTTTAAATATATTCATTTGAATCTATTCAAAACATTATTTCAATATGGAATCAACAGGAAAATACTGGAGATAGTTTATATTCTTTTTTTTTAATTTTTGAAATCTAGCATATATTTTTGTCTTTGCAGCATACTTCACTTCTGACTAGGAGCATACAGAGTGGTCAACAGGCACAAGTGTCTAATGATTCTAAGCTATTATTGACACATCAGAATAGTGTCCATAAGGCTAGCTCATAATAAATATGTGAATGAAGAATAGATGAATGGCAAAGTGACATAATACTCTTACAAACTCTCTTTCCCTTAGGTTAAACCATTTTAATATATTTCTAAATGAAGATGAAACAATACACAAAATCTCCCAAAATAAAAAATACAAATTTTGATAAAAGTATATTCTATTTAATGCTGAAACAAAACTTAAATACTCAGGATATAGTACACCCTGGGCTACTCATATTATTGTAAATACCCTTCAGAGAAGAAAAGTGGCAAGGACAGATTAACAAAAAGTAGACTTTCTACTGTTCATTCATATTTCAATTTTTTTCTTAAGAATTTTGCCTCTTGCTATTTATTCTAACTAAATATATTCTTATGTTATGACCCAATTTTGAATTAGAATTTATTTAGGGTGTACCAATATACACAGTGCCCAAGGAGCGGTGGCTGTGCAGGTGCAAGAGGGCCGAGAGGAGCTACTCCACGTTCAAGGTCAGGAGGGGCAGCCATGAGGAGATACCCCTCCTCCAAGGTAAGGAGCAGAGGCCGCGCTTTGCTGGAGCAGCCATGAAGAGATACCCCATGTCCAAGGTAAGAGAAACCCAAGTAAGACGGTAGGTGTTGCAAGAGGGCATCAGAGGGCAGACACACTAAAGCCATAATCACAGAAAACTAGCCAATTTGATCACACGGACCACAGCCTTGTCTAACTCAATGAAACCAAGCCATGCCATGTGGGGCCACCCAAGACGGATGGGTCATGGTGGAGAGGTCTGACAGAATGTGGTCCATTGGAGAAGGGAATGGCAAACTACTTCAGTATTCTTGCCTTGAGAAGCCCATGAATAGTATGAAAAGGTAAAAAGATAGGACACTGAAAGATGAACTCCCCAGGTCGGTAGGTGCCCAATATGTTACTGGAGATCAGTGGAGAAATAACTCCAAGAAGAATGAAGGGACAGAGCCAAAGCAAAAACAATACCCAGCTGTGAATGTGACTGGTGATAGAAGCAAGGTCTGATGCTATAAAGAGCAGTATTACATAGGAACCTGGAATGGTAGGTCCATGAATCAAGGCAAATTGGAGGTGGTCAAACAGGAGATGGCAAGAGTGAATATCGACATTCTAGGAATCCGTGAACTAAGATGGACTGGAATGGGTGAATTTAACTCAGATGACCAGGAAAGTTATGACCAACCTAGACAGCATATTTAAGAGCAGAGACATTACTTTGCCAACAAAGGTCCATCTAGTCAAGGCTATGGTTTTTCCAGTAGTCATGTATGGATGAGAGTTGGACTGTGAAGAAAGTTGAGGGCAGAAGAATTGATGCTTTTGAACTGTGGTGTTGGATAAGGCTTTTGAGAGTCCCTTGGACTGCAAGGAGATCCAACTAGTCCATTCTAAAGGAGATCAATCCTGGGTGTTTGTTGGAAGGACTGATGTTGAAACTGAAACTCCAATACTTTGGCCACCTCATGCAATGAGTCATTTAAATGACTCATTGGAAAAGACTGTAATGCTGGGAAGGATTGGGGGCAGGAGGAGAAGTGGGCGACAGAGGATGAGATGGCTGGATGGCATCACCGACTCGATGAACATGAGTTAGGGTAGACTCCAGGAGTTGGTGACGGACAGGGAGGCCTGGTGTGCTGTGATTCGTGGGGTCACAGAGTCAGACACAACTGAGCGACTGAACTGAACTAAATATACACAAGCTTTATCTGATTCATTAAAGTGATTCAATATTACATTATTGTGAAGTGAAATTTTTCTTAATGTATTTATATGAGAATTGTTTATCCATTTGGCTATATAAATCTATCTACATCGAAATAGGTGTTATTTTATGCCCCACTTTGATGAACTATTTTGAGTCTGCTTCTGTAATTATTGGGGGAGTTTGCTAGGACAAATTAGTGATGCTTGTCATGGGTACAGGAGGGCATTTTCCCAGTTCATGCACTACACTTGCGTCCTGGCTAACCTGTTAGAAAGGACAAGAATAAATAGAGTATTCACAGAAACTGTTATGGGTTGATTACATCACTTCTCAGCCTTCTAAATTCGTATGTTGTAGTCCTAGCACCCAGGACTTCAGAATGTGGTCTTATTTGGAGACAGAGTCCTATAGATACTATTTGCTAAGTTGAAATAAGGTCATAATGGAGTATCACAGGATGAGTATCCATATAAAAGGGCCAATCTTGAATTTCATGTTTTTAAAAAATGACTGCCTAGCACCTTCAAAAAGCCTAACAGTTATAATTATCTATAATTTAAAAATCTTAAGAGTCATTTTCATTTCTATCTCAGCATACTATTTGTAATTTACTACCCTAATTATAAGATAAATTTGTCATTAATATTTCTTTTTCCTTTCCTCCCAGAGAATTTTAAAGCTGTAATAGAATTTAGAAATACTCTAGTCCAAATGCCATATTTTGCATATGGGGAAACTGAGTACTGGAGAAATGACTTGAAAAGATCAACTGACTTCATAATGACTCAGTCAAGTCTTAATTTCCAATGAAATCTACATGAATATGCCTTCTTTACTCACTTCAGTAAGGGGATTTATATATTTAAAAATGCTTCTTTATTCTCTATAGAATGTGGAAGAATGAAAGATTAAATTCAATCAATTTCTCATTCAATTACTGTAAGGATGTTTTTACTTATTGCAAAGATAGACCATTGTGACTATCCTTTGAAAAAAGAAAAAAAAAAAAAACCTGGGATACAAAAATCTTAACTTGCTCCACATATAAATTAGGGAGTAATTATTTGCATTACAAAAGATTTCATTTTACCAAAAAGATATTGTAGTAAGGTTCCTTGAAATATCAAGTCTCTTGGTAGGGCACAAATTTAATCCAATTTACAGAGGGAAGAGGGAGGCAAAAAGTTTAGCTTGAGTATAACTTCTGCTTAAAAACCTTTCCTGACAAAATAATGGTCTTCTTCTGTGCTCCTCCTACCTGCCCTCTGTTTAACCTCTAACCTGGCTGTTTCTCACTTAATGCATCCTGGTATTCATAGAATAAATTGCTGATTCAACCACGGTTAAGGGGCATTTGGAGGTCAGGAACCATGCCAAGTACTGGAGTAAAAAGGTAAATAAGAGAAGGAGAGTCTCTCTCTAGTTCAGTCTTATTATAGGATATTATCATTATTGCTAGTTTCCTTTTCTGCATACCCTACTAAAATTTGCATTCCTTGGAGGCAAGATATGTTTTACTCACAGCTGAGTCTCCAGGACATAACATGGTACCTGATTAATAGCATTCAGTAGATGAATACTGAGTAAGTAAAATGCTGCCATATTCCAAGTACTGTTCTACGTTCATAATGTATCCTCATCTCATTCAACCCTCAAGCTACCTAGAGATGGCACTTGTACAGAATGTAACATTCAGGCTCACTTCAGTCGCTCAGTCGAGTCCAACATTTTGCGACCCCATGGACTGCAGCAGGCCAGGCTTTCCTGTCCATCACCAACTAACAGAGCTTGCTGAAACTCTTATCTATCGAGTCAGTTATGCCATCCAACCATCTCGTCCTCTGTCTCCCCCTTCTCCTCCTGCCTTCAATCTTTCTAGCATCAGGGTCTTTTCTAGTGAGTCAGTTCTTCACATCAGGTAGCCAAAGTACTGAAGCTTGCATCTCCTTGCAGTCCAAGGGACTCTCAAGAGTAGTTACCAAAACCACAGTTCAAAAACATCAATTCTTCAGTGCTCAGCTTTCTTTATAGTCCAACTCTCACATTCATACATGACCATTGGAAAAATAATATAGTTTTGATTAGATGGACACTTGTAGGTAAAGTAATGTCTCTGCTTTTCAATATGCTGTCTAGGTTGGTCATAGCTTTACTTCCAAGGAGTAACCATCTTTCAATTTCACGGCTGCAGTCACCACCTGCAGTGATTTTGGAGCCAAGAAAATAAAGTCTATCACTGTTTCCATTGTTTCCCCATCTATTTGTCATGAAGTGATGGGACCAGATGCCATGATCTTAGTTTTCTGAATGTTAAGCTTTAAGCCAACTTTTTCACTCTCCTCTTTCACGATCATCAAGAGGCTCTTTAGTTGTTTTTTGCTTTTTGCCTTGAGGGTGGTGTCATCTGCTTATCTGAGGTTACTGCTATTTCTCCTGGCAATCTTGATCCAGCTTGTGCTTCATCCAGCCCAGCATTTTGCATGATGTACTCTGCATATAAGTCAAATAAGCAGAGTGACAATATATAGCCTTGATGTACTCTTTTCTCGATTTGGAACCAGTCTGTTGCTCCATGTCCAGTACTAATTGTTACTTCTTGACCAGCATACAGATTTTTCAGGAGGCAGGTCAGGTAGTCTGGTATTCCCATCTCTTTTGGAATTTTCCACAGTTTGTTGAGATCTACACAGTCAAAGGCTTTGGCATAGTCAATAAAGCAGAAGTAGATGTTTTCCTGGAAAACTCTTGCTTTTTCAGTGATCCAACAGATGTTGGCAATTTGATCTCTGGTTCCTCTCCCTTTTCTAAATCCAGCTTGAATTTATGGAAGTTCACATTTCACGTACTGTTGCAGGCTGGCTTGGAGAATTTTGAGCTTTACTATGCTAGCATGTGAGATGACTGCAATTTTTTGGTAGTTTAAACATTCTTTGGCATTGCCTTTCTTTGAGATTGGAATGAAAACTGACCTTTTCCAGTCCTGTGGCCACTGCTGAGTTTCCCAAATTTGCTGGCATATTGAGTGCAACACTTTAATAGCATCATCTTTTAGGATTTGAAATAGCTCAACTGGAATTCCATCACCTCCACTCGCTTTGTTTATAGTAATGCTTACTAAGGCCCACTTGACTTCACATTCCAGGATGTCTGGCTCTATGTAAGTGATTATCTGGGTTATGAAGGCCTTTTTCATATAGTTCTTCTGTGTATTCTTGCCACCTCTTGTTAATATCTTCTGCTTCTGTTAGGTCCGTATCATTTCTGTCCATTATAGTACCCATCTTTACATGAAATGTTCCTTTGGTATCTAATTTTCTTGAGGAGATCTCTAGTCTTTCCAGTTCTATTGTTTTCCTCTGTTTCTTTGCACTGATAACTGAGGAAGACTTTCTTATATCTTTTTGCTATTCTTTGGAACTTTGCATTCAAGTGAATATATCTTTCCTTTTGTCCTTTGCCTTTAGTGTCTCTTCTTTTCTCAACTATTTGTAAGGTCTCCTCAGACAACCATTTTGCCTTTTTGCATTTCTTTATCTTGGGGTTGGTCTTGATCACTGCCTCCTGTACAATATCACAAACCTCCGTCCGTAGTTCTTCAGTCACTCTATCAGATCTAATCCCTTGAATCTATTTGTCACTTCCACTATACAGTCATAAGGGATTTGATTGAGAGCATACCTGAATGGTCTAGTGATTTTCCCTACTTTCTTCAATTTAAGTCTGAATTAGGCAATATGGAGTTCATGATCTGAGCCACAGTCAGCTCCCAGTTTTGTTTTTGCTGACTGTATAGAGCTTCTCCATCTTTGGCTTCAAAAAATACAATCGATCTGATTTCAGTGTTGACCATCTGGTGATGTCCCTGTATAGAGTTTTTTCGTGTGTTGTTGGAAGAGGGAGTTTGCTATGATCAGCGTGTATCCTCCTAAATTCTGCATTCCTTAAAGGCAAGATATGTCTTATTCAAAGCTGAGTCTCCAGGACCTAATGTGGTACATGATTTACAGCATTCAGATGAGGAATACTCAGTAAGAAGTATGATTTCTCAGTGCTAACATATTCCAAGTACTGTTCTATGTTCATAAATGTATCCTCATCTCATTCAACCTTCAAGCTCCCTGGAGATGGCACTGGTACAGAATGTGATACTCAGGCTCAGAAGTTACATAAGTTGGTGAAGATCACACAATTCAAAAGTGATCAAATAGCTATGTAAACTCACATCTGTAAAACACTCTGAAGCTCATGCTTTCCCCACTGTACAAACTAGCAAAATAAGATGTCTGTGGAACTCAAAAATATAAGCAAATGTGTTAATCACAAACACAGAGACGAGGCAGGTAAAAAGTGAAATTTCCCCATCTTTATTACTTCATCTGTTTCCTGGAAAGACACATTATATATTTATGTACAAGATGACGCTCTAATAGGTACATAGTATCTGCTATATGAAATTGTAAAGCATCTATGAATCTACTTTGTGAGTCATTTATAAGATAAAGCTTTTGATAACCAAGGTTTTCATGCAAGAGCATTCTATCATTCTTAAGTTATTTTTATAAACATTATTTTTCTTTAAAAATAACTTAAAAACTACAAGAGCACAGTGTGCCATCATGTAGGTCTGGGGTTATACTCTGTTCCTCCCATTTCTGGGCCATGTAGTCTTTGAAACAACTTTAAGAAGACAAGTAAAGACAAGAGTTGAGAGATTGCAAAGAGTTGGGCATGGGAAGGAAGAAAACAACATGCAAGAGGAAAAATAAACTACATTACATATTACAAACTGTACAATGAGCACTGCAGAAAATCAAAGCACTAAATGGAGGGCAATATTGCATTGCTAATTCAGAACTTTGAAGAAAAGAAAGTGAATCAAAAATAATGAGAGGATTATTATGAAGAACAGAAAACAGATGTACCTTTTGAATCACATATATTACAATGGGAGGGTTAAAAAGAAAAAAAGAACAATTGGAATAAAAGCAGACTCAAGGACACAACTGAAGAAAAATTTCAGAGATTTAAAGACAAATCTTTAAGGAGGCAAAGAGGATGCAAATCAGGAGGAACATCATGGTCCACAGGAAAATAAAGAAAAATTCTCACACACATCTACAAACCTCCACACACCCTGGATAAAGATTTTTAATACAGGGCCTGGTGGGAGGGGGAGAACAAAACTCGCAAACCTCTGAGAAAACCAGCTTATCTTCAAAGTAACAAAATTCTTGTTGGCATCAATATCTATCTTGCCATTTTAACCCCATGAGAGAGACAAATGAGCAACACTGATTTAATTAAGAGGGGAAAGTCTATAAGCCAAGATTTTTGTAACAAGCCAATAATATAATAATAATTATTATTATTATTATTTTAGTACAATAGTACAATAATAATAATTTAAAAGTCAGAGATTCAAGAGCTCAGAAAGTCTAGCCAAAAATCCCTTTAAAATTACTTAAATATATACTCCAGTTAACTGAGAAAGGATCAAAATTAATGGAGATGCTATGGCATAAAAGAACTTAAAGGCTGAATGTTAAACATAAATGTCTCAGTAAATGATGAAAACATTACAAATGTACCTAAATCTAAAAACTGTAAAATAATTTAGTCTCTGTAAACCAAATTCAAAACAAAAGGTTTTGCCCAAGAGGTACATTAAAATACATTCAACACCACTCTTCATTGAATACAAATCAAAACTACAGTAAGATACCACTTTATACCTAACAAGAGAGTTATAATTTACAAACATAGAAAAACAAAAAGAAAGTAAGTATTGGCAAGTATACAGAGAAACTGGAATTCTTGTATGTTACCAGTGAGGACATAAAACAGTTTAGCCTCTGTGGAAAAGATTTCCCTCAAAAACTTAAACAAAGGATGACCATAGAGCCCAGCAATTCCACTTGTAGGTACACACACACACACAAAGTTGAACACAAGTATGCAAACAAATACATGTACCAACATGATTGCAGGAGCAATGTTTACAAGAGTTTAAGAGGTGGAAACAACCCAAACACCGATCAATGGGTACACAGATACTCATACTTTCCTATTATATAATGTATATTATAGGTATATACAGGCAATGGAATATTATTCAGCCATTAAAAGGAATGAAGTAGTGATATGTTCTACAATGTGGATGAACATCAGAAATAGTATGCTCAGTGAAAAAAATCAGTGACAAAAGATGGTATGTGGTATGATTCCATTTGTAGGAAATATCCAGAATAAGCTAAATCTACAGAGACATAATATAGATTGGTGGTTGTCAAGGGAGGGGGCAAGAGAAATGGGAAGTAAACGCTTAACCAAAAGCGTTTTAATGGAGAGATGAACATATTTTAGAACTGGATAGAGGCTAGCTGCATGACATCATGAATATACTAAACGCCACTAAACTGTTCCCTTTCAATTAGTTAATTTTTTTAAATAGTTAATTTTATGTTCTGTGAAAGTCTGTCTTAATGAAAAACAGGTTTTAATAAAACAACTAGAAAGCAAAGTAGGGAACAGAAGGATAGTTTTTCAACCTAACAAACTAAAGTGGTAAAAGCGTTAAGTATCATATGCTTAAAGAAGCAGGTAAGATTTAAGAGGCACTTTCATTAAATCTTAAGAGAATCCCTAAATTTTTCTCAGGGACATAAAAGAATGCTTGAATATATACATGTGTACATACATACACACAGACACACACATACACGTATGTAAAAGAACTATACATTAATAGTTCTCAGTGGGAAGATGAGGTATTTTAGAAATACCAATCCTTCCTAAATCCTAATAAAAAGGCAAAGTGGATATTCAGTAAGTTGACTAGTGATGACAAAATTTCCCGAGAAAAGTAAATTGGTCAGAATTTCAAAGAAAATTTAGAAAAGTAAGGCCCCCCACCTCATACCAGATACTATTATACAAGTATAGTAATTAAAGCAGTATGATTCAAATACAAATACTGACATATGGCAAACCAAAAAGCAAGGCCTGAATCCTAGTATATGCTACGCAATCATTTGGGATGTTCAATTTTCTCTTTAGCACCCACTACATCCCACATATTGTCCTAAGGATGAGAGTCAACATCTCATTAGACATCAATATAACTTCAGCACTATGGCAAAATTAGGAGGAGAAAATAAAATGTTCCAACATATTTTAAACTGTTTGTGTATGTCTCATCTTCTGTAGGGAAGACTTACTTCTCCACTGGAAAAATAATGAAAAAATTCCAAAAGGAAGCATGTACAAAGTTAACACATAGAAAAAGAAAAATGCTTATATCCTAAAATAAAAACAATTAGAGAGCAAAAGTAAAACTTCAGAAATTATTAGGGGTATAAATGGTAATACCATTAACAGTTTACAGCAGTCAATTAAAATCACTAAAGTTCTAACGTAAAAGTAGGCAGAGTCCATTAAATGACAGAAGAATGAGATAAAATTATTTATTCAGTAATGAGATACAGATACACAATTTTCAATGAAATACTTTCACTATCAAATTAAATGCTTTAAGAAATCTATTAATATTAATAAAAATATAATGAAATGATATTCCCTTTATACAATGCTGACAGAAACATTGGCACACTTGCTAGAAATCAATCTGCCAATATACATTTGATCCTTGAACAACACAAGTTTGAACTGCATGGGTAGCCTTATAAGCAGATTTTTTCAATAAATATATTGGAAATTTGGAGGAAGGTTTGCAGCAATTTCAAAAAACTTATAGATGAACTGCACTGCCTAGAAAAGTGAAAAAAATTTAGAAAAAGCTAGGTATGTCATGAATGCATAAAATAGATGTACATATGACACAAAGATTTATGTTAATTGACTGTTTATGTTTTCAATAAAGATTCCAGACAACAGTAGGCTGAGTCATCCTGACTCTGAGAAAGTCAACAGATGTAATGTTGGTTTTCAACTGCCTAGAGTTTGGTACCCGAACCCATGCATTTGATCAGTAGTCAATTGTGTGTCAAATTTCCTTGATGTATATATCTACATCATAATTCTCCCTCATATAATAATCAGAGGAAGGCAAACATTTCATATAAAATGTACCTAAAATGTTCATCACAGGTTCATGTATAACAGTAAACACACAGGAAACTAAATATCCAATCATAGAGGATTTGTTAGCTAGAGTACTGTATATTATATATTGTATACTATTTAAGCCATGCTTTTAAATAATATTTAATGATATGATTTATGGTAAACAAAATTTTTAAAGACAGTCTTTCAAAGTATACTCAGATAATTTTAAAATATGGAAGGAAATAGTTCTGAATTATAAATAGTATTGCTATGATTGGTAGAATCATCTATTTTCATCTTTATATTTCCTCGTAATTTAAAAAATCTCCACAGTGAGCTCACTTTACTTTGATAATCATGTAGGAAATAAATAATGAGGTCAGTGTGACAACTCACTCTGGAGTACATTATAAAAAGTATTATTCTGCTGTAAATGATTCCCTTAGTTATGAAATAGAAGCATTAGTAAAAGCTCTAAAGCCCAGAGATGATGTACATTAGCAAAGAATATCAAGATGCTTAACAAGAGGTATTTCATGATCAATTTCAAGCAAGCATACATTGCTCATGCAATTGATTGGCACGTCAAATTCTTGACAAAATAATAAATGACTCTAGGTGCCAATCACTGTCTCACAATGCATTGTACACTATTTGGTGTCAATGATTAAATTATGATGGCATCCCAAATACAGCAAACTGTTAAGAAATTACTCCTCCTCTTGGGAATCTGCTGTTCTGATGCTCTGCCAATCTCTGGCCAAAAAGTCGAGGCAAACACACGTACTGCTTTTCAATTGATGAGTTGAGAGCAGCCAACTTTAGAAATTCCTAGTCATGGCTGGTTATAGTCAGCAGATTTTCTTAATTCCATCGTCTACTTCCAAAGCCAGCCAGTCCTGACATCTCTCTTGACACTGCCCACCCACGACTCGTTCCAGTTCACCCTATAACTTTCACCTTCAAGAATGACCTCTGTTTCCTCTGTTGTTCCACAGCAGGAAAGGAGAAATTTCTGCTACTTTAAAAAAGGTGATGGTGGGGTACTTTTTTTAAGTGACTCTTCTGTATTGAATATCCAATGCATTGAAAATTAAGAATTATAATCCTGCATTGATGGAAAAAGCAAAACAAAACTGAAGTATGAAAGGGAAATGACACAGTGGAGGATGCATGAATTCAATAAATGAATGCAATGCAAATGAGAGAATCCACAGAAGAGCAGACATAAATACTGCCAACACCAACACTTGCAGAAAAGACAAGACACGCTAGTCAGAGAGTAACAAGAAAAGGTAACACTCTTAAACAATGGCCACCTGCTAAAGGTCTACATTTTCACCCCTATAAACAGCACAACAAGGCAAATGAGCTAAAAATAATAAGCCTTGTGTTTTCTTTTCCCTTCTTAGATTTTAGTGAAATCATCTTCCATCCTCTTGTTTCCTATCAACAACAAGTACAATCCGTTTCCTAATATCTGGGTGATATATTGGCCACCTGAGTGTCAAACTTGTTTTTCCTCATTTTCAGGGGATATTTATGTCACGATACGCCACACTTATTTCAATATAATTTATTGTGCAACAATGGTGTTTCTATGATATAAAATCAAGGCGCTGAACCACATCACCAAAGAGGAGTGGTAAAAGTACATTTCATCACAGCCTAACTGAAAAGTGTTTTAATATATACTCAGAGTATGGGAGAATTAATGTAATTATTAAAGAGCACCTACATGCAAAGGACACAAAACCCCTTAAAACTCAGCTATTTGTTCTTTTAAAAAGCAAAGACAACTATGCAGGCAGAATATTCTGGGACTGAAAGATCAGGACTGGAGGTTCAGACACAGAAAGCATCTGGATATCTGAGGTCCCAGTTATTGGTGATGTCTAATAGAACTATCTATGCTGCATGATAGAAACCTTCTATGACCTGCATTGTTCAGTATAGTTGTGACTAGCTCCATGCGGCTACTGAGCCTTTGAAATATGGCTAGTGCTACTGAGAAATTCTTTAATTTGATTTCACTTTAGTAATTAAATTTAAATAGCTACCTGGAGGTAGTAGCTACTATACTATAGACAGTAATGTACAGTGTGCAGTACTATAGGAAACTTGCATTAGAAAAGAAACAAGGTGAAACAAAGTATGAAAAAAAAAGTCTGAGGAGTTTAACTCTCCAATGTGACCACACACCCAAT
Organism: Neotragus pygmaeus; assembly: GCA_006410875.1. NCBI lineage: Eukaryota > Metazoa > Chordata > Mammalia > Artiodactyla > Bovidae > Neotragus > Neotragus pygmaeus. Next base: position 49,791 of record SJYV01000524.1, on the reverse strand, counting down.
GCTTAAAATATTTTGAGTAACTACTGCTTTAGTCCCTCCTCTGTAGCCACCATTATTTTCCCTTAGATTTGTAACTGATAAGAAAATTCCAGAAAAACTGAATTTAAACACAGCATATATATATATATTTGTATCTCTCTGACCCAAAGAGAAAACAGAACTCAAGGAAGAATAGTGATTGACTGTGAAGCTGGTGGTCAGATGTCCTTTCAGTTCTTAATTGGCTAAAGACTCTTTCAACACTTTCTAACCCTAAAGATAAACAAACCTAGTCCTTTGTAACAATTTATACATAGTCTGTCTATATGACCATGCATATATCCAAGAAATAATATCACATGACTATGATATCTGATGTAATGCTATAGATACTGATGAGACATGATTAGGATGTGGTCAGTCTTGTTTCATTACCAGAACTTTAGAGATATGACAAATTGATATCAAGAAAAGTGATGGTTTATGCCTGCTTCTCCATGACTCGGATGAAGGAAATGTCCCACCACACCTGATCTTTTGAAGAAGAAGAAAAGCTTATATAAAAAAGCCCTCTGCACCTGCTAGATCATTCTGTTCAGAGATTTGTACCTCCTCTTTCTCTCTACAACCTACTGAGAATCACTAGGCTTTTTGACATCAGACATCCAAATTTGAACGTAGATTAAGATTCTTCCCAACCTTGCAGTTCATACTATAATATTTAAGATATCACAAACCCACACATTTTTTCTGTTGGACAATTATATAAGATATTGGATCATTACTGATGTGTTAAATTTAAACAAACTCTAGAACATATTGACAGTGTTATAAACTCTGGCCTAATTGTTATAATAATGTAACATGGATTAGGCTTTTTTTAAATTTATGTTAAAATTTCCCACTAATTTTGATTTTAGCTGAAGGCTCAAATAGCTATATGTATCCATTTGTACTCATACATATATTGACTTGGAAATTAACTTCATTTAAAATAGCATGAGTTATAATTTACTTTAAAAAATACAACAGACATTATAAATAGTGGTGCATCACTTGCTTTAAGAAAAAAATAATAATCTGGGTTGACGGTGAATCAAGCAAAATTTCTTCCATAATAAGATGCCATGTAAATGATTCAGTTTTGTCTGGAAACTCCTCAAATGTTGCCAGAGGCTATATCAAAGTCACATTTGAGTCTTAAACATCTTAGATGCTTTGATTGAGATTTTGATTATAATAGTCCAACTATTCACCCTTAGTCAATAAAAACATCCATTTTATCACTTAATGTCCTCATGCTAATTCAATTATGTTTATTTCAGTCTACATTTTATATCTAAAGTGCTATTTTAGCATCCATACCGTTGAATTTTCACTTGAATCCTTCTAGCAAATAATATATAAGATTTAACAATTTGCTCTATTTTTGCATTCATTACACTGAGCTTCCATAATTTCTTAAATTTTCCAAGGGAGCAGAAAAAGTCAAGAAGCTTTGACATATTTATTCATCTCAGTTTTCTATCAATGGTCATAAAGAAAAATAGCAAAAATTTACTTTTATGGAGTTAAGCCTACTACTTTGGGGGACCGATTACAACATAGGGAAAGAATGAATTAAAAGTACCCTCTTCCACAGATAAGGCAAAGGTGGTATTTATAAACTGCTCCAATCATCTTTGTAACAGGTATATAAAGTACACAACCCAAATGCAAAGGTCACTGGTACTAGATTTGCAGGAGCAACAGCTGCTAACAAGTAACCCTTGCAAGTGCCCTCAGATCAAGGAGTGCCCGAGATAGGAAAGCCTGTGACTGGCACAACTGGAGAACATCAGCGGCACAGCACAGACTGAAATGAGGCTGACTTGAGTTCAAATCTCAGGTTCACTTCAGTGGTCCTGAACCTTCTTGGCTCTAGGGACCGGTTTCATGGAAGAAAATTTTTCCACAATGGGGGAGGGGAGGGATGGTTCAGTATGATTCAGTACATTTACTGTGTACCATATTTCTATTATTATACCAGCCCCACTTCAGATCTTTCAGCATTAGATCTAGGAGGTTGGGGACCTCTGTACTATAGGACCTAGGGCAAGTCTCACCGTTCCTGCCTTTTAGTTATCTCATTTGGAAAATGAGGATCCTACCACTTATCTCATGAAAGAAATTGAAGGGATTACATAAAATTGAATTACCAGTATAATTACTACTGTACATTAGTCATAAATTTCAGGAAACAATATAAAGCCAATCATAGCTTCTATTATCGTTGTGTTAAATATTTTCCAGGTAAGTCAACCATAATGTCTTTCTTCTTCCCCAGAGCCAAGAAACTTTTCCTTTAAAAAAGGTAGCATTGCATATCAATGATTACAGCTTTTAGGTCCACTTAGACCATGTCTATTTGTACTGTCTTTACTTCATGACGCATCATATTGTGTCCAATAGAAAGCCTTGCTGGATCCATTCCAATTATATCAGGTCCATTTCACTGAAAAATTGCCTGCCACGTCCATTCAGAGTCTAGGGCAATGGGCTACCAGTGGCTTTTTCTAAATGGAACACTGGTTGCTGGAACTAGTTGTGTTCTTTCATTTTAAAATGACTTAACCTTGCCCCGTTCCAGTGCCACTGTTTTGTTAAGCTTATTTTGGTCTTTTCCTCCCCCTTTTCTTCTTCAGAAATCCAAAAGAGTCTAAAGGGAAATATCTCAGATCTATTTTCCCCCCTCTAAAAACTTCAGGCTGCTATGTTTGTAATCAATGACCCGAGTCCAAGATAATCACATTTGCTTTTCACAATCAGAATTCCCAGAAGGAGCTCAGCTTTTTCAGCTTATTTCTTCAAAAATATTAGACTTGTTTTATGACAAAGAAATATGCATTTGGTATAAGACTTATTATGAATAAACAAAATATTTTATGATAAAATATTTTTAACATATATTTTTAAATACATTCTCTACCACTGTTGAAAACATATAGTTTTCTAACTGAAACATATAACAATGGACTCCAAAAAATTATAGTGGCCAAAGAAAGATATTTCAAAAATAAATCCAGAAATCTGTAAATTGCAAGATATATTTTTTGCAAGATAGTTGCAAGTCTTAATAATGAGCTTAACATAATACATCAAAGAGGGAAAATTTTAAGGGCCAAAAGCTGGCACCAGCTTTATAACTAATAATTCTGGAACAAGAGCTCTATTTGTAGTATAACATTGAAATTCAAGGTTGGGTGCCTGAGAGGTCAAAACCAAAATTTACCTATGAACACCCCTCTGTAATCAGCATATTGTAAGAGAAAAAATCCGTCTTTAAGTACCCTCACCAGAAGAACCATCAGATAAGATATCTCAGACATTACATCTTCCATGTGAAGAACTAATAGATTAATTTCATAATAGAGTGTTGGGTATGAAAATTACTGATTTCATGTCAAGAAGACACCACAGTTATAGAGAGCCAGGTAAGTTGTGATTCAAAAACCAAATTCCACTGGCTCACCATGTTACTCACTTTAGTGCCTCCTTACACATGCATCCACCTATGCTCATGGCAAACCAGACAGACCTGAGGCCAAGTATCTCCTTTAAAATATCTTCAGGTAGCTGGAGAAAGTGGAAAATGTCCCCCAAACTAAATTAATCAGACCTCTAAATGATATTTTTTTTAATGTAGAATTTTCAGTATTTTTGAAAACACCACTTAAATAAAATATTTGCCTATGAAACTGTTTCTCAAGTATTATTTTGATGTAAAATTGAGTGTTTAAGGATAGAAATTCCCTCAAGCCCTCTGAAATGATAGCAGGTTGACAGTGTCAAAAGCCAAGCTGAGATCAAGGGAAATGAGAACGGGAGTAGCAGACACTGCATTCATAAAGAGGCCATTTAAAAGCTCTTTGCTATCTTATAAACTCAAACACGACTAGAATTTCAACCAAAAAAATAGTTTAGGTTTCCATCATAAACGATAAAAAGAAAACCAGTCAAAAATTTAAAAAAAAACTTGAATGTCTAGGAAAAAGTACAATTGACAGATTCTGATCCATTTGCATTTGATAGACTGAAAAATGCAAATTTTAATTTACCAATGAGTTTTTAAAAGAAGAGATTTACCCTCATTTTCAGACAAAAAGCAAACTTAAGTATTTAACTGTTCAGTTCAGTTCAGTCATCCAGTCGTGACCGAGTCTTTGTGACCCCATGGACTGCAGCATGCCAGGCTTCCCTGTCCATCACCAACCCCTGGAGTTTACTCAAAATCAGGTCCATTGAGTCGGTGGTGCCATCCAAACATCTTATCCTCTGTCGTCCTCTTCTCCTCCCACCTTCAATCTTTCCCAGCATCAGGGTCTTTTCAAATGAGTCTGTTCTTCACATCAGGTGGCCAAAGTATTGGAGTTTCAGCTTCAGCATCAGTCCTTCCAATGAATATTCAGGACTGATTTCCTTAGGGATGGATCTCCTTGCAGTCCAAGGGACTCTCAAGAGTCTTCACCAACACCATAGTTCAAAAGCATCAATCCTTAGGTGGTCAGCTTTCTTTATAGTCCAACTCTCACATCCATACATGACTACTGGAAAAAACATAGCCTTGACTAGATGAACCTTTGTTGGCAAAGTAATGTCTCTGCTTTTTAATATGCCGTCTAGGTTGGTCATAGCTTTCCTTCCAAGGGGTAAGCGTCTTCTAATTTCATGACTGCAGTCACCATCTGAGGTTATTTTCGAGCCCAAGAAAATAAAAGTCTGTCACTGTTTCCCCATCTATTCACCATGAAGTGATGGGGCCAAGATGCCATGATCTTAGTTTTCTGAGCCAATTTTTTCACTTTCCTCTTTCATGTTCATCAAGAGGCTCTTTAGTTCTTCCTTACTTTCTACCAAAAGGGTGGTGTTATATACATATCTGAGGTTACTGATATTTCTCCTGGCAATCTTGATTCCAACTTGTGCTTCATCCAGCCCAGCATTTTTCATGATGTAATCTACATATAAGTTAAATAAGCAGGGTGACAATATACAGCCTTGACGTAGTCCTTTTCCTATTTGGAACCAGTCTGTTTTTCCATGTCCAGTTCTAACTCTTTCTTCTTGATCTGCATACAGATTTCTCAAGAGGCAGATCAGGTGTCTGGTATTCCCATGTCTTTCAGAATTTTTCAGTTTGTTGTGATCCACACAGTCAAAGGCTTTGGCATAGTCAATAAAACAGATGTTTTCTGGAACTCTCTTTGTTTGATGATCCAATGGATGATGGCAATTTGATCTCGGGTTCCTCTGCCTTTTCTAAATCCAGCTTGAACATCTGGAAGTTCACAGTCCATGTACTTATTGAAGCCCGGCTTGGAGAATTTTGAGCATTACTTTGCTAGAGTGTGAGATGAGTGCAATTGTGCAGTAGTTTGAACACTCTTTGGCATTGCCTTTCTTTGGGATCAGAAAGAAAACTGACCTTTTCCAGTCCTTTGGCCACTGCTGAGTTTTCCAAATTGCTGGCATATTGAGTGCAGCACTTTCATAGCATCATCTTTTAGGATTTTAAATAGCTCAACTGGAATTCCANTGTGTATAAGAGACAGCACGCCGGGCGGCGAGGAAAGTTGTGCGGCTGGGGGTGAGGGGGGAGGCAGGATGTGATTCCGCGTAAACAAGTCGGAGGGCACATCAGGAAATTAGCAAACAATGACACTTGGGGAGCGGGGAGCCTTCTTTGGTATTCCTCTCCTGTGGCTCGGCGGCCGGGTGGGGGAGGACGCGTCTCCATCAGGCCGCGCGGACACCCACCCGGACCAATGGTCGTGGTGGTTTGGGGTTGGTTTGCTTTTTCCGCCCCCCTCCTGGAAAAAGGAGGCGAAAAGGTGGTGATGGCTGTTGTGAGACCGAGAAAGAAGCTCATTAAGTGTCCAACCCCAGAGAAGAATTGTTGACATGCAGCATCTTTCCCGGATAGGTCATTTGGGCAGGAAAGATGTTTTCGAATAGATCACATAACAGTCAGATAAGTATCATTAAAAAGGAAAAAAAAAAAAAAAACAACCAGCCGGTCCCTGACGATTTAACAGGTGTACACCGCGGTCTCTGGACTTCGGTTTATTTTATCAGGGGAGAGGAAAGTTGAATAGTCCTGCCTGTGTTCAGTGACTTGTTAAAGAGTCTTTATTTTTCCTGATTTGACTTTTCAAAAAACGATAAGAATGTAAAGGCAGACAAAAAATTATGTCTATCAAACTGCATCGTGTCACCTTAAATTAGAGGCAGGTGACTTTTTCTCCCTGTCATGTCACAAGTCGCAATATTGAGTTTAGAATAATCCTGTTTAAGTGTCGTCTTTAAATCAGCTTAAAGTCAAAACCAAACCAGAGAACCTGTCCACTTTGTTCCTCTGTTGTAGTATCTAGCATTGGCATCAGACTAGAGAGCAAGGCGATTGTTTTAACAACCTGGAGAAGTCACATGTAAGCTGATGAAAATTAGAGGGCGATTGCAATTTCCAGCTAAGCTAACTATGGTGTAGATTCAATAAAGCCTGCTTTCAGTTAGTCTGAAACTGATTTTGATTATAGACATTTTGAAGATCTACTCCTATCTGTTAACTCCGATTTAGTTTGGATACTGTTTGATGAAAAAAACCTGGCGTAGCTGTATATATTCAAAATATTTGGCTTTGCTTTTTACTCTGTAGTTTTTTGTTTTGTTTTGTTTTTTCCCCAGCAGTGTTGATTACTCAGTCATTTGTACTTTAAAAGTACCTCCATTTGTGACTGGCCTGTTGGTCTATCTGATTCATTCTGGAATCTAGGTGGCTTTCTTGTTTATGACCTCAGGGAACTTACTTTGTTGTTCAGTTGCTCAATTGCATGCGACTCTGCGACCCCATGGACTGCAGCATGCCAGGCTTCCCTGTCCTTCCCAATCTCCTGGAGTTTGCTCAAACTCATGGAACTTACTACTTTATCTTAAAAGTGAGATAAGTTTTGTAGACCTTGTTCTGGGAGGGCTAAGGCCCCCAAAAGGGAATCACTATTAAGAAGGATTGTCTAGTTTCTTACTTAAGCAATCCTATTTTTTGGAAACAGTTGCCAAAGTGCAGTATCCTCTTTAGAGAAGCTTGTAAAATACTGTATTTTAAAGTCTGACTGACATAGCAAGTCTGTCTTTTTCCTTTTTAAAAAAAAAAAATTACGGGTCTGATTTTTCTCTCTGCTCTGCAGGTGCATTTTTAGAACTTAAACGATTGTATGTTGAAGTGCGGTAGCCGAATGCAAGACTTGCTTTCTTATTCCAAATTATACTATATTTGAAGTAACAAGTCAGTATTTTTCATGTGTGCTTGCCTGCAAGCTGCTCAAAGGCTAGGATTTCTCTGGATAAACTAAGAGTACCAGGTAACTCTGAAGCGTACTATCATCTACTCATGCAAATGGACTGTGGAGATAAATTTGGAATCTTCTCCTGGCCTATGATTGGGCAAGGTTTTTTCTTTTCCTTATAAAAATACTTGTCATTTGGAAGAAAAGAAGCCTGGTATGTAATTGGCATCTGTGGACCAAATTTCCTGTGAAAACTGTGTGATCAAGCAGAGCTGTTTTCTAAAGTCAAAATAATAATTTCAAGTTTGTGTACTTCTCCAGAGTAAGCAGAGTGGTAGGGATTACCAGTGACTGCAAATTCTGTGATGAACTTCAAAAAATTATAAAGTGTAGCTTACATATAATGTATATAATGAGATTATCGCCTTTCTTGCTTATTCATATCTTGCAGGTCATTAGAATTCTAATTTTTGGCTGTTTTCTCACCCCAGATTATCACCATGAGGTCTATAAGATCTCAGACTTCAGCAGCGATGTTAATGGGGAGGCCAAAGAGACACAACCCATTTTTTTAGGTAGGTTCTTATGTCAATTAATTTCTCAGCAAAACAGTGTGGCCGTTTGCAATTAGGGGGAAGGGGGGGGGGGGCGGAAAGATTGTGCCAGAATGGGAAGTGTCTGCCACCGCTTAATGTATGACATTCTTTTCAAGACCTTTTATCTTACAGATTGCCAATAGATCCCTTATTAACATGGCTAAAAGTTGTAATTTCAGANAGCAAAAGGGTGGGGAGGGTGGGAGGGGGGGGGGGGGGGGGGGGGGGCGGAAAGATTGTGCCAGAATGGGAAGTGTCTGCCACCGCTTAATGTATGACATTCTTTTCAAGACCTTTTATCTTACAGATTGCCAATAGATCCCTTATTAACATGGCTAAAAGTTGTAATTTCAGACATAAATGTTTATTAGTGTCTACACACAGTGCTAATTATCACTCACTCCCGGAGCCAGAAGCTGACCGTGCAGTTTTGTGGCTCTGTGTTCACCCCATTTACATCGCATATTCACTGGCATGCTTCATTGGCAATAGTTTGTGTAATTGGGGTATTACATCTTTGACATCTGGATAACAGAAATTCAATTTCCAGAAAGCTGCTATTTGTTTGGTTTTTGCCTCCTCCTTGGGTGGGGTAGAGGATTAATATGCTGTCTGATGATAATATCCCTTCACCGTTGTGGCCTGGTTGCTAATCCTGCCATGACAAAATTAAATTAACTCTCCAGCCAGAAAGCAGAAGGAAAAGGAAAAGTGTGATGGTCCACTGAACCACCTCTAGGTAGGACTGGTGATCACGGAGCTGCTCCTCGTTCGTCCGCCCAGCTCTGTGCTCACTTCACACCATGTCAGAGAGGGGAGGCCAGCGCTCTCGCCACTCTCCTTCCTGAGCCACCCCAGGGCCAAGTGAAGCAAAGCAGCCCCGTGGAGGCCCTCCGACAAGAGGAACTGCGTGATGGATGAGTAGGTTCCCTAAAATGCTGTCGCTCTGTCCACGTGTGGTTTTTAGTACAGAAACTGTACCCAAGTGGCCTTGCCTATGCAGTTTGTTACTTGTAGACCATAAGCCAAAAAGGCTTCCCTGATAGCTCAGTGGGTAAAGAGTCCATCTTCAGTGCAGGAGACACAAGAGGCACAGGTTTGATCCCTGGGTCGGGAAGATCCTCTGGCGAAAGAAATGGCAACCCACTCCAGTATTTTTGCCTGAAAATTCCCATGGACAGAGGAACCAAAAATGAAACAAATTAGGATTTTGCCACTAAGGATGAAGTACCTGTGAGGTCGGAGTGGAGGACAAATCATGGCACTGGGCCTCCACGGTACCCTTCCCCAATACCTCCTAGAGCCTGAGTGGCAGTATGAGAGCCTGGTGCCCCATGAGGAAGCAGAAGTGAGAGACCATTCTGGCAAGAGCCATTGAAAGCAAGGGCCAGAATGGCTGTGTCTCTGGGGAGAGTTGATAGGTCATTAAAAAATTTTTTTTTAAATTGGAAGATAATTGCTTTACAGTATTTTATTAATTTCTGCTGTGAAAAGTGAAAAAGTGAGTGTTAGTAAGCTCAGTTGTATCTGACTGTTTGTGATACCAGGGGCTGTGGCCCGCCAGGCTTCTCTGTCCACAGGATTCTCCGGGCAAAAATACTGGAGTGGGTTGCCATTCCCTACTCCAGGGGATCTTCCCAACACAGGGATCGAACCTGGGTCTCTTGCATAGCAGGCAGATTCTTTACCATCTGAGCCACCAGGGAAGTACAGCTACCTAAATCAGCTATAATGTGTACATATATTCGATCCCTCTTGGACCTCCTCCTCCATCCCACCCACCTAGGTAATTACAGAGCACTTATCTGAGCTCACTGTGCTTCCCACTAGCTAGTAACTTCCCACTAGCTCTCTATTTTACACAGAGTAGGTCTTTTGGAAGCAAGATGGTGCTCAGATTCAGGGTACTGCCAGTTAAAACAACAAGGAAGCCAAGCAGTTGAGGGTTCTCTTGATCTTGTTTGAAGGAAGAGAAAGGGTGGTGGCAAAGGACTGAGAAGTCAAATGGGTACTAAATAGAGCAGGGCCCCCCACCTTCTGGGATCTGAAATGCCTGATGATTTGAGGTAGAGCTGATGTAATAATCATAGAAATAAAGTACCCAACAAATGGGATACGTTTGAATCATCCTGAAACCATCTCCCTGCCCCAGTCCATGGAAAAATTGTCTTCCATGAAACCAGTCCCTGGTGCCAAAAAGGTAGGGAACCACTGGAACAGAGGTAAAACAGGGAATAAGGACATTTCTTCCACCAGCAAGCACCGAAGCTGTGTGGATCTTTCCATCCAGGCAGAGACTGTGGCTGGGGCCAGCACTGCTCTCAGCACCTATTTTCTGTTCTGAGGGTCTAGAATCCAAAAGGTTCACATTCAAGAGAGGTGCTGTGACCCAGGAGGAGAATATTCCTGGACTGCACTCTGTTCAGCTCCTTCCACTTATTCAGAATCCTGTATTTTCAGTTCCCTTAACTCGATCAGTCGGAATTCTATATCAAAGCACCACTCAATCTAGCCATTTGAAAGGAAGAACTTGCCAATTAGTAGAAAGAGGTACATTTATCATAAAAAAGGAACATCATATCCTTGGTTTAGTTCATCTCCGACACAGCAGGCTGTTCCCCCTGTTGCTGGGTACTTGGAGAAGGGTGAGGATGTGATACAGTGGGTAGACTCTAGGTACGAGAGAGTGAAGGATGTAAAGCAAGCAGGCACCAGTGCTGGGGACTTGGTAAGAGGTAAACTCTCCAAGGGGCAGGCCTGGCTTCATCTTTCCTAGCTTGAGCCCAGGAAGATAATGAAACATCAGTGCAAGGCCAAGCTTGCCATAAGTTTCTAAGTCGCTATTGGTCACACAGGCCTTAGACATCAGGAGACAAAAGATGGAACAGTGTGAAAGTGCCTGGGTTATTCTCAGTCTTCTGCTCATTCTGGGGAAAGTGGGATATGGCTTCCATAGAACATTTCTATTTTGTGATCTTCAGGTCAGTTTGGGAAAAAACAAAACTGGAAGAGTAAACGATTATGCAAACCTGATTTCTAGAGTAATTGAGAATAGTTACTGATAACGTATCAAACACAGTTCTGTTGTTGATGGTGTCATAAAGTGGACTTTTTTAGGTTATAGTTCTTTTATGCAAATGTCAGTCACGTTTGCTTTGTAAATGGCTTGAGTCCACCCGTGATATTACTCATCGTGGTGTAGAATTCTGCATGAGGTTGTGACGCCCAAGGGAGATTGTTAGCAAAACAGCAGAACTGTTTGACCTGTGACACATTCTTTAAACAGGGCCTTTGGCATGCTGCATGGGATTTTCTGTGTTCAAATGTCCATATGTGTCATATCTGATACTATATGCACCTGTAAGATTACAGTTCATGCCTCAGGGAAAGAGAGCGTGTCAGAATTTGGTAGAGGTTCCCACCTCAAATCAGTTTCCCTGGGATATTTTTAGGCTGTTGACTAAGGCAGCATATTCAGCAGGGTAGGATGGCTCAGTGGTGTGAACAACTTGACTGCGAGCTTTTTGTGCGTCCCTCCCACATGTTTAACTTGCTGACAGGGTCAGGAGAGATTACCCTGTGGACATGCACCTTGTCCGGCTGGCCGTGATGGGCCATTATGAAGATTTGAGTACTATTTTGGAGAAAAACAATTTAATTCCTTTTGATCAATGTAACAGATTTTTCTCCTTTTTTTGAGAATATATGACAAACTCAGCACTTTTTTGAAATGGGAATGGTACTGGGGGCAACCAAAGAAGTGGATAGACAGGGATCCTGCTCTAAAGGATTAAAATCCAGCTGAACAGGAACTTCCCCTGGTGGTCCAGTGGTTAAGACTGTGTTTCCAATGCAGGAGGTTCGATCCCAAGTCAGAGAACTACATCCCACTTGCCTCAGTGAAGATCGCATATGCTGTAACTAAGAACTGGTGCAGCCAAAAATATAAAAAATCCAGTTGAACAAATTCAGGACACAGTGAAGGAGCAAAATTCAGTCATCCGAACAACTGCAGTAGGCTGAGCACTTCCTGTGTGCCCAGCATTGAGTCGAGTCCTTGACAAGAAGGGTCTCATTTACCCCTCCAAGCAAATCTCTAAGAATCCTCACTATCCGTGTTTTGTAGACAAGGCTAGAGGTGTTGGGCTTCCCTTGTGGCTCAGCTGGTAAAGAATCTGCCTGCAATGCAGGAGACCTGGGTTCAATCCCTNCCTCCAAGCAAATCTCTAAGAATCCTCACTATCCGTGTTTTGTAGACAAGGCTAGAGGTGTTGGGCTTCCCTTGTGGCTCAGCTGGTAAAGAATCTGCCTGCAATGCAGGAGACCTGGGTTCAATCCCTAGGTTGGGAAGATCCCCTGGAGAAGGGAAAGTCTACCCACTCCAGCATTCTGGCCTGGAGAATTCCATGGACTCTATAGTCCATGGGGTCACAAAGCGTCGGACACAACTGAGCGATTTTCACTAGAGGTGTCAGGGAGGCTGCCACAGGTCTCCCAAGGGGCAGGTGCCATCCCTGGGACCTCACCAGTCTGTGTGAGCTGGGAACACCCCACAGCACAGCATGTGTGTGTGTTAAATGACAGATGTGAGCCTTTAGGGCAAAAGCTGAGCTAGAAGGAAAGGATCACATTTGTGGGTGGGGTGGAGAATGCTGGAAAGGCGACACTGTGACCTCAGGGAGCGTTTGAATAGGCAGGGGAGCTGGAGAAGATTCCAGGTGGGAGAGGTGATGGGAGCCTCAGAAGAGAGCTCAGTATCACTATAATCAGACTTTAAGTGAGGGTTGTGCTCTGTAGTTTGGACATTACTGGCCCAGCTGTCATGATTTTTTTTTTTTTTTGGCTGCACTAGGTCTTAGTTGTGGCACCTGAGATCTGAGATCTTTGTTGCAACATGCGGATCTTTAGTTGAGGCATGCAAACGCTTAGTTTCAGCATGTGGGATCTTAGTTCCTGACTAAGGATCGAACCCAGCCCCCCTGCATTGGGAACACAGAGTTAATTAACTACTGGACCATCAGGGAGGTCACATCCCCTGGTTTTTTTTTTTTGGGGGGGGGGGCTGCCGTGGGTGTGGGCTTTCTCTAGTTTTGGCAGGCGGGGATTACTCTGTAGTTGTGGTGCGTGGGGTTCTCATTGCGGGGCTGCTCTTGATACAGAGCATAGGCTCTACAGTGCTGGCTTAATAGTTGTGGCTTGTGGGCTTAGTTGCCGCAAGGCATGTGGGATGTTCTTGGACCAGGGATTGAACCCATGTCCCCTGCACTGGCAGGTGAATTCTTAACCACTGAACCACCAGGGAAGTTCCATCTCATGACTTTTACAACGGACCTGTGTGTAGCCTGGGTGGATGTCATTATTCCCATTGCCCAGAGGAAGAAACTGAAGCTCAGAGTTAAATGACTTGCTCACAAGTAGCAGATCCTGGACTAAACCCAGGACTCCTATCCCAAGGTCTTTCCTTCTGCCTGGTTGAGCCGGGCAAATCCAGGGATCACTGGAGAGACCTCAGCCAGCATCAGGGCACTTTTAGGAAGTATTTTAATGCAAGAACGAATTTATTATCCATAACAGTAGCAAACATTTTGGAAAATCCTTTTATATCTAGATTTTGTCCTTGGTTTAGTATTATAGTAGATGTGAAACATGTCTTTCGAGGTGTCTGGTCCCATTCATTTGTTTAGTCAGATCCGGTTATGTGCTGTGCTGGCCATTCTCTTTAATGTTGATTCTGTGAAACAGCTTTTAGAAGACGAAGCTCAAGGTGCAGTAGCCAAGCTGAGCAAGCAGGGTCGAGATCTCTGATGTTTTGAATCTTTCAATGGCTTTCTTGATGACAGCCAGCCCTTTCAGGGTCCCCCGAATCTCGAAGTGTCTCCTGAAGTTAGGAATCCAGCCAACCAGAGTAGTGTCATTCATCAAGTTATCTGGGTGCCAGGTACCACGCTAAGAACTTTGTTTTGGGAGTTTTTTTGGGGGGATGGGGTGGGAGTCACACCTTGAGGCTTGTGGGATCTTAGTTCCCCAACCAGGAATTGAACCCAGGGCCACAGCAGTGAAAGTCCTGAGTCCTAACCACTGCACCACCACGGAAGTCCCCATGTGGAGAACTTTGCATGTTATCCCATTAATTGTCCCCCCAAAGTATTATTATTCCCACTTTGAGAAATTTGACAGAACCAGGATCCAAACCGGGTCTGTTGTCTCCAAAACTCTCTTACCCACGTGGGAAGCTTGTTGAAATGAGCTCCCAGGGATACAAAGTTTGGAGGGGAACAGAGCAGCCAGGAGCAGGTGGAGGAGGTCCCGAGCACCTGTCCCATGTCCTATCTCCTCTGCTGGCCTCTGCAGAATGGTCAGGGTACCCTCAGCACTGTGGGAAAGTCTCTGGTTCAGATGGTTTTGGAGAATTTCTACAGCACTGATACCATGTCTGGTTCTACTGTGGGTCCAGAAATGGTTTCAAAAACAAGACCAAACAAAGTCCAATCTGAGAGCCTCTTGAGGAGCCTTAAGGACTCATAAGTACCTGTACTTATGTGGCTGTGGGCGCAGGCTTCGTCGTCCTTGGAGAGGACTCACTTTATTGCCTGAAGTTTGAGAGCTTTTGCAGCTAGGCTGTCTCATGCTTCCACTAATCACTGAGTTAATACTACAGCCCCTCCAGAAGGTAGGTGTTACATCCCTTAGATGAATACAAATAGGAAGCTGACCTCAGAGATGACAGCAACTTGCCCAGATTCACACAGGAATTAGTAGCTGACCAGGCTTTAAAATCGGATACTTTGACATGTTATTCTGTCCTCTTTTCTCTGTGCCAGAGCTGCCTCCCCACCCCCATCCCCCCNTTATTTTGCTCAGGCAAAGGAAACAAAATAAAAAATAAATGAGACTACATGAAATTCAAAAGCTTTTGCACATTGAGAGAAACTATACACAAAATGAAACGACCACTTACAGCATGGGAGAAGACATTTGCAAACAATATATCTGATGAGGGGTTAATATCCAAAATATCCAAAGAACGTCTACAACTCAATGTAAGGAAGAAAAAAAACCTGATTACGAATAGACATTTTTCCAAAGAAAAACAAAAGCTGATCTTAACATGTAGTTCACCATCTTACCCCATGCTCAGAGACTGAACTGTCTTCTCATGGATTCTAGGGTCAAGTTGAAACCCCTTAACTTAGTGTTGAGTATCCAGTCTGCCCCTAATCTCCATCTCCATCTTCAACTTCGATGTAACTCATCTCCCTGGGCCCCACTGCCACCCCACCCCTACCAAAGTAGGATTTCAGGTGAGAAAGGGGGCCCCACTGCAGGTAGAAGGAACGGCATGGCCAAAAACTTGGTCGAGGGGAAGCCGGGGACCCATTTGGGAAGAAAGAGACTCAGGTTTGTTTAATGTCTACTGTGGGCGGTGAAGCCTTGGTTTGAATCTCAGGTTAACAGTTCAGCACACCTCAGACAGACTCGTGAGGGTTTTACCTTCTATAATGAAATGCTAATGGAGATCCTAACTCCCTCATCCGGTGCCCCCACAGCACGCAACACATCCTTTGCAGTGAAACACATTTTCAAACTAGAAAACACTGCATTTGTTTTTGTCCCGCTTTTCTCTGAATTAGAGGTTATCTTTTCTTTTGGGCACTTCAGCACTAAGTAGAAATACCACACTCCTATAGCATTTACCGTAGACTGCCTATAATAGTTCCTTGTTTTGTACGTGCCGTTACTGCGCTTCATGTCACCCTGAACACATCCCACGTTGAACTATGGTTGTTTTTAACCCACCTCTCCTGTACATTGGAGGATCACAGAGAAAGTGGGACCTGAACTCTTTTTTTAATCCTTTAGAGCAGGGGTCCCCAGCGGCTGGGCCGTGCACTGGCACCTCCTGTTGGATCAGCGGTGGCATTAGATTACAAATAAAGTGCATAGCAAACTTAATACCCTTGAATCATCCCAAAGCCATGCCCTGCCCCCGGTCCATGGAAAAGTCATCTTCCACAAAAAAGGTCCCTAGTGCCAAGAAGGTTGGGGACCACTGCTTTAGACCACTTAAGACAGTGATTTGTTTGAATACAATAGGTACCCCATATGATATGGGTACTCAGATCCATGTTATCTCCACGCATGAGTGTACTGGACATGGATACAGTTGTGTAGGACTCTGAAGATGTGCTTTAGAATACAGCACCATCCTGAGATTTTAGACATGGTAAGTGAACCCACTCCAGTACTCTTGCCTGGAAAATCCCATGGACAGAGGAGCCTGTTGGGCTACCGTCTATGGAGTCGTGTAGAGTTGGACATGACTGAAGCGACTTAGCAGCCGCAGCAGCAGTGAGCCAAAGACATGTCTCATTTAACCAAAGAAGCTTTGGTCGTATACTAAACTAACATAGAAATTGGGGGTTTCTAATGTTGATGGATGAGAGACAACTTGAAACCTAATGTTTTATTTTTCAACTCTACTAAGGACCAAAAAAAAGGAGAAGCACTCACATACGAAAGCAATGACATGTTGAAAACCCAAATTGAAAAATACCGTATGTTTTGCTGGCTCTGTAATTCACCGCGATCTTGGCAGAACTTTACAAAGGAGCTGAAGATGGTCCTGCCCTGTTCGTAAGCCCATGTTTAGAACCAACTAGTTCTTGGGCTCCACTTGCAGCAGGTTTTTCTACCTGCATTTAAGAAAATCCATGCATCAGATGGCAACAGACCCTGGAACTGTCCCATTTGGATCCCCTGTCCCCACCCCTGACGCTTGTGTCTACACACACCTCTTTCTGTTTCTCCTAAAAGCTTGGGATGGTTCAGCAACTGCCCTGTGAGTGAAACTTGTGGTGGGGTTGTAAGAGTTGGCTTTCTGCCCACCGATCACCACCACATCACTAAAACAAATCTTCACAAGGGACAGACTCTAAGGAGGTGTCTTAGCAGTTTAGCCTCCCTGGTTCCCATGGGAATATGGATTTTTTTCCTTTTGGAGGAAAAGAGTATGGTCATTCATAAGGGGGAAAAAAGACTGGGGAACAGTATGTTTCGCATCTCAAAGTTAAAAATAGACCTAGGACATTTACACAGCACATCCGTTCTTCTTAACAGTATTGGAGAGAACACTACCTGCGAAGGAAGTTACGCAGTAGCAGGACACTTGCAGGGACCCATGGTAATTGATACGGGGGCGCCTGGCGGGCCCTTGGAGGATCGCACTCTCCCCGGCCCCCGGCTGAACCTCCTATTGTCTCTGGCTCTAAGATCAGGACTCAGAAGACAGATTAAGATCCCACAGGAACTGCCACCTGCCTGCTTCAGGCTGATTCCTGACACTGCTCTTCCCACTTTCTATGCTTCAGCCACTCCAAACCACTGTCCACTCCTACAGCCACCTCGCTTCCCCTCTTTACTGCCTGCACTGACCACCACCTCTGCTTGCAACCCTGCACCTGCACCATGCTCCCTCTTCTGTGCTTGGCTGTCTCATCCCTGAAGACACAAGGTGATGTTGCTTCTTCCAGGCAGTCTTCTTTGATTTTCCCCTCCCATCTCCTTCCACACCATTTCTACCAAAGTGAAGGCACTGCCAGTTTAATTCTCTCTCTCTCTCTTCCTGTGTCCCCACTTCCCAGCACCATGCTGGGCACATTACAAACATCCAAGGATGCTCAGTGAAGGAGTGAGGAGCTCCACTTCAAATTAAAAAAAGTGAGATCAGCTACTCTGAAGCTTTATCATTCACCTCTTTTACCTCCACGCTCCCATCTTGGTTTCATAAGGTAAAAATATACGTGTCCATCTCAGGAGTTATCTGGACCTCACATGTCAGAAGTAAAATACCCAACAGAACAGTTACTTTTCTTTTTTTTTTTAATAATTTTTAAAGTAATTTCATTTATTTTACAGTTTTTGACCGTGCTGGGTCTTCATGGCTGTGCTCATGCCTTCTCTAGTTGCAGAGAGCTGGGGCTCCTCTTTGTGGGGTTGGTACATGGGCTTCCCTTGTTGCGGAGCTCCAGGCACGAGGGCTCAGTAGTTGCGGTTCACAGGCACTAGAGTGCTGGCTCAGTAGTTGCTGTGCACAGGCTTAGCTGCTCTGAGGCATGTGGACTATTCCCGGACAGGGGATGGAACCTGTGTTCTGTGCATTGGCAGGTGGATTCTTACCCACTGTACTACCAGGGAAGTCCACGGTTACTTTTCATTACATGTTTTTTTTCTTTCCTATTAAGTTAACAGCTGGCCCCCTTTTAAAGTTGAACTCAAGAGTAGGATGCCCTTGTGTGTGTTCCTGCCCCTGCCCCCAGGGTCTTGCAGACTTAGACCCCACTGTGTGAAGGTATCCCTGAGATAGAGCAGTACTGTGGTGCTGGTCCCTGCCGGCCATCACCTCTACTGAACTGCCTTGTCTGTGAGATCTCTGTTGACCCTCGAGTCTGAGCTTGAATTCCTGCGGAGCAAGACTTTGAGTTTCGTGTTCCCAGGGCACAATACCTGGCGACAAGTAGACTCTGGGTTGCTAATTTTGGATAAATGAGTACCATGTTAAAACATGTTGAAATGTACTTTGCCTCCAGTTATCAGCTGATCCGAGTGGGACTGTTTGTTAAGCCAAGCAGGTTTTCTTGGACAGGACTGTCTTACACATTGAAGGAGGTTAGGATCGCACCCTCTGAATGTTGGCATCATAAATACACATGCAGGTCGAGAGCTTCCCACTCAGTCACTGTGACAATTGGCCTCCAGCACGTGGTCCTTAGCATGCCAGGGTTGCGGGGTTCTTTAGGTTTATGAACAGTTGCTTCTGGCCGTGCCGGGATTCGGTTCCTGTGCACGGCTTCTCTCTAGCTGTGGCGAGCGGGCCGCTCTCTTCCTGCCGTGTGTGGTCTTATTTCGGTGGCTTCTCTTGTGGAGCCCGGACTCTCAGATGCATGGGCCTCAGCAGGTGCAGCGCGTGGGCTTAGGGGCCCTGTAGCATGTGGGATCTTCCCGGACACTGGGATTGAACCTGTGTCCCCTGCATTGGCAGGCCAATTAACCACTGGACCATCAGGAAAGTCCAGGTCCTTTAGCTTTGAGTGGGGAAAAAGCCTGGATGCCCTTCCTTCACCGTTCTCTCTCAGATGTCCTGTGTGAAGGGGGGACAACAAAGACAGAGGCTGTGCTGCACCAATTCAGCTGCATCACCATTCCGACAAGGGAAAGAGCAAAGGGCACATTCCATTCATGGTCAGGTTACTGCATCTCCTTTCCACACAGTGGACGGCTTACTGCATGCATATCTGAGCATATATTTTAAAACCATGAAGAAGTTTAGACAGGATTTCTTTCAAGATTCCAGACAGTATCCTGGTAAATAAGAATCCATAAAATTGTTTTCTTAGTATTGCAGTTTTTTCCCCCAGCATGTACAAATATATAGTGTGTTCTCTGAATTCCAAGGGTTTACAATGTTTTTTTTTTTTTTTTAACTTGGAAATCAAATTTTACATCTGAAAGGTTAATGGAGAAAACTAATTATGCTATCTGGTAACCAAATGTGTGATGGGATATTTGTCTCTGTAATTAACAGCAAGGAGCTTTTATAGTTTCATAAAATCAAATGCTACATCGAGTATTCCGTGAGCATTTGTTTGGATGAGGTGTCCAAACAGAGATGTTTATGGACGATATAAAGTTGAACTGAGATGGAATGCAGGTGTCTGCTGTGCATCTCACAGAATTTCTCATTGTTGAAATGGAAGCCAGAAGATTAATAACTTGACTTTGTCATGATAAAATAAGTAATATGTTCTTGGAACAGTGGTGCGGCACATAAGTTACTCGGTAATTCCAAGAATTTATTCTGTTCCAGGAATAATATCCTGAACAATTTATTTTTTACAGAAAAAGTTGATGCAACATAATAGCCTCCGAAGTTGCTTGTGTGGCTAATGGAATTATATCTCAAATGTGACTTTACACCCACGTATAAGATGTAAAGAACCCCACAAAAATGCAAGGTTAAGGCACACCTTGCAAGTAAGGAGTCAGGAGGTACACGAGTAAAGGTTGTTCTGTGAACATTAACTCATTCTCCTCGCACATATATAATTTTTTCAATTACTAGCAAGACTTTAATGGGTCCCTTAATAAGCGCCGTGTGAAATATAGCGGTGCCGTTGTTGCTGCAGGAGTGGGAGCTTGAAGTGTCCCTGTGAACTGTTTAACTCCTCCTGTGAGAGGCAGGGACACGGACCCAGACCCAATCCATCTTCCTCTGATTTCCTTTGGCCATTTTGGGCAACTCAAGTCTTTGACGTAGACCATTTTTAAAGTCTTTATTCACTTTGTTGCAACATTGCTTCTGTTTCATGTTCTGGCTTTTTGGCTGTGAGGCATGTAGGATCTTAGCTCCCTGTCCAGGGATTGAACTGTCATCCCCCCATCCCCCCACCCCANCAAGATGTGTATAAGAGACAGCCCCTACCTTGTTTGTTTTGGCAGGGGGCTGGGGGTGCAGATTTCTTGCTTTTCGTCCTTGGTGAACTGGGAAGAAGCAGAGGATGAGACGTGTTCCCCTGGGGAGCTTTTGTAGGAAGACACTGTCAACTGTAGGGCTTCCCTGATAGCTCAGTTGGTAAAGAATCTGCTTGCAATGCAGGAGACCCTGGTCCCGTTCCTGGGTGGGGAAGATTCCCTTGGAGAAGGGACAGGCTCCCCACTCCAGTATTCTTGGGCTTCCGTGCTGGCTCAGCTGGTAAAGAATCTGCCTGCAGTGTGGAAGACCTGGGTTCAATCCCTGAGTTAGGAAGATTCCCTGAAGAAGGGAAAGGCTACGCACTCCAGTATTCTGGCCTGGAGAATTCCATGGACATAGAGTCCATGGGGTTGCAAAGAGTCAGACATGACGGAGCAACTTTCACTTTTAGGCACCAAGTAGCCTCATCTGGCCAACCTCAAGCACCCCACGGAAACAAGGAGAACTTCTGTTACAGATGTCAGTTTATGCCTTGTACATCAGTGGTGTTTGGGGGTTGTTTTTTTTTCCCTCCTAGCTTTCCTCAACAGCGGCCTCAGCGTATCTGATTCTAGAATTAACCATTCCTATACCCATAGGTAGGTCTTTATTGAGCAGCCCTTGATGCCAGGCTGGGAGATTTGACAGCCCATAGGTTGTGATAGAAAGACAGAGCCAGGGGACCTCACCTGGGGGGTGAAGGGAGGTGACCCTTGAGAAGAGGACGTTTAAACAAAGAAGGACCTAAAGAGTAAGTATAAGGCTGAGGCTGTGAGACAGTAAGGAAGTGAGAACCTGTCCCAGGAGCCAAAGACCCTCTTTAGAGTAATTCTTTTTTTCTTTTACTAAAAAAAATTTTTTTTGGCCATGAAAATGGCATGTGACCAGGGTTTGAGCCCGCTGCCCTCTGCACTGGAAGAACAGCGTGTTAACCACTGGACTGCCAGGGAGGTCCCTGAAGACCTTCCATAGAACTGAAGTGGGGAGCCCTCTGGCTCCCCATCTAGTATAGTCACTAATGGGGTTTGGATTCAACTGTCCTGAAGTTAGGCCTGGTTTTTTTTTTAAAGCTATCCATGTGATTCTAATGTGTGTCAGACCCAAGAGCCACTGCCTAGAACAGGGGGAGACGTGGCCAGAGCCAAGGCTGGAGAAGCCCCCGGTGCGAGAGCTGGGCCCCATCACCTCCCACCGAGGCAGGTCACTTGACAAGGTCTGCATTTCCGAGAGATCACCCTGGCTTCAGCATGGACTGTGGTCGGGTGGAGCAGTGCTGCAGGCTTTTGGCCGTCACCCCATCAAGTGATGATGAGAGAGGAGTGGAAGGATTCCTGAGTAGTCTAGAAGTTACAATAAGCAGGAATCAGTGTTTAATTGGCTGTGGGAGGGAAGAGATGGAAGATGAGGCCCAGTTTTCTGGCTTGGATAGCCAAGTTGGTGCTGTTTATCAAGGCTTGGTGATAGTCATCATAAAATACATTCTTGGACGTAGTTTTAAGGTTGCTTTTGAAATGTCCAAGTGGAACTGTCCAATGGGCAATTGGATGTATGGGTCTGGAGCCCTGAAGTGGGATCAGGGCCGAAGTCCTCACAGACAGATGGTCACTGGAGCCAGGAGAGATGTAGGGTGGGTAGGGTGAATCCAGGAAGTGTGTGGAGAGGGAGAGGCCCACGTGGGACAGGGTCCAAGAAAACTTCAGCATTTAAGGCAGTGGCCGTGACCTGTAAGTGGGTCATGAAGTCAGTTTAGCAGACTGTCACCCATAAAAACTATCAATACAACAATAATGAGAGAAATAGATTTAGAAAATATCAGAGTGTCTTGCATGCAGAAAGGATAAATTCGTGAAATTTTGATTTTCTTGCTATGATTCACAGTCCAGAAAGTTTGGAAGCTGCTGCTTACAGCTGCAGTCACCTCATCCCTGGCCTTGCTCAGGGAAGGAGGCCACTGCCAGTCTCCAGGTACCTTTGGGCCCACAGTTATCAGTTTCTTGAGATTTGTGGAAGAGAAAGATGCTGTGAACATCATACATTTCTCATCCTCATTAACATTATTTATACTGAAGATGTTGGAGAAGACTCTTGAGAGTCCCTTGGACTGCGAGGAGATCCATCCTAAAGGAAATCAGTCCTGGGTGTTCACTGGAAGGACTGATGCTGAAGCTGAAACTCCAATATNGAACATCATACATTTCTCATCCTCATTAACATTATTTATACTGAAGATGTTGGAGAAGACTCTTGAGAGTCCCTTGGACTGCGAGGAGATCCATCCTAAAGGAAATCAGTCCTGGGTGTTCACTGGAAGGACTGATGCTGAAGCTGAAACTCCAATATTTGGGCCACTTGATGCGAAGAGCTGACTCATTTGAAAAGACCCTGATGTTGGGAAAGATTGAAGACAGGAGAAGGGGATGACAGAGGATGAGATGGTTAGATGGCATCACCAACTCAATGGACGTGAGTTTGGGTGAACTCTGGGAGTTGGTGATAAACAGGGAGGCCTGGCATGCTGCAGTTCATGGGGTCGCAGAGTCGGACATGACTGAGCAACTGAACTGAATACTGAAGATGAAACTGTACAACAGCATATGTATTTTAAGTTGGAATATTTTTAAAAATTTAAATGACCGAAGAAACAGTACAGCCAGTACTTACTCTTCTTCATCCTTGATTGACCCACAATATGATATGTAAGTTAATATTTAAGTCAGTAGGGGCAATGTGCAGTTCTGTATTAGCGTTCTTTAAGAGTTTTCTGTGCAGTAGAGCAGAGGGTCAAGATTTCAGGTTATATGGAAACAGATTGTCTCTTTTCAGACAGTCAATTATGAACATTTTATTTCTGATTAAACGAGGGTGAGATTTTGTTTATGCTCCTCTCGGAAAATGAAAGCAGTGGTCTGCAGTCTTGTTATATTTTTCCTGTGTGTGTTGTCAGCCTTTGAAGACTTTTGCCTTATGTCTTAGAGAACCATGAGCACAAATAAATTCTCATCTTTTGTAGGACTAACAGGACTCCCACGAGCCCTGTTTTGAATTTAAAGGACATGTCTGAGCTGCCTTCTTAGTTTGAAACCGCACAGCTAAGTTGGAGTCCATGGAGATAGTGTGGTCCAAAGCTTTCATTGTCTGCACCGTGTGTATTAAGATAAGTGGGTGGTTACGGTGCTGACGACTTCATGCAGTGCCCAGTGCAGGTGTCTACAGCTTCCTGGATGCAGTACACTGGGCTTCATGGATGGAGCCCTTCCTGCCGGCCCGCTGGTTAGTTCCCTGCCCACGCCGGTACAACAGTGAGGCTCGTGGACCTTGGAGTGTGATGGGTCTCAAATGTCTAGACTCAAAGTCTCTCTTTTCTCCTGGGGAAGATGTATTCATCAAACTCTGAACCTCTTAGCTTGTGATCAGGATTAAGGGTACGCAGTGTGCTTGCCCGAGGGTCCCATACATAGTAAGTGGCGGTCTATAAATGGTGACTCTAACCCTTTTCCTCCTAAGCATGTCCAAATTCCTTTAAAAAACACATAGCTTGGGACTTCCCTGGTGATCCGATGGTTAAGAATCTGCCTGGAAATGCAGGGGATGCGAATTAGATCCCTGGTTGGGGAACTAAGATCCCACAGGCTATAGGGCAACTAAGCTCACGTGCTGAAACTAGAGAAACCATGTTCCGTAACTAGAAAGTCTGTGCATCAGAACAAGCGCAGTCACATGGTGCAGCAAAGATCCGGCAAGCTGCAACTGAGACCAGACACAGCCAAAAAACAACTATGGTTTGTAAGCTTCAAGAGAAAATCACTTTAGGCCTGTACCCCTGGATTGCAAAGTGTACCCCAGGCAGCCCCTTCCTTCCCTGACTTCCTTTTGGCCACCTACTTCCCACTCCTGCCCAGCTTCATCTTTCCTGGGAAACATCAAAGAAGATTTATGTCCAAAACTGTTTCCACCAGTTGCCTTATACCCAGCTTTGCAATCCCACAGGGAAAAGAGTGTACATAATTCTTCCAGATTATTTTTTTTCTTACAAAAATTAATATATATTCATTTCAAAATCATTTTTTACAGTTTTCATTTATGAAGTTGTAAAAAAGAAATAAAAATTTAAAAAATCGTGTCCCAGTCACCCTCTCCAGCGATAACCATAGAGTATGCGAAAAACATACAGGCGTGTGTGTTACAAAAAGGAGAATGGGGCTTTCCCTGGTGGTGCAGTGGATAAGGATCCACCTGCCAGCGCAGGGGACATAGGTGTGATAATCCCTGGTCCAGGAGGATTCCACATTCTGTGGAGCAGCTAAGCCCACGCACCACAACTACTGAGTCCTCGCTGTAGAGCCCGCGAGCTGCAGCTACTGAAGCCCGTGTACCGAGGGCCCATGCTCCGCAGCTAGAGAAAGACTGCAGTGAGAAACCCAGCACCACAGCTAGAGAAAGCCTGCACACAATAACCAAGACCCAGCCCAGCCAAAAATGAATGGAAAATAAACTAACCAGTAAAAAAGGGAAAACAGAATTAACCTGTATAACGTTTTGTAATTTTTTTGCTTAACCAAATCTCCATCTGTTCTACACAGGTTGAGTGCCTAGTTTAAGCCAGGCAGGCTCTGACTATCCAGTATTGAAGGAAATAATCATGGTCTCAGCCTTCATGGAGTTTATAGGATAATCCTGCACTTATTTCCAAATGACTGTAAAAAGGTCCGCTTCATCCTTTTCAGACATGTAAGATACACTGTAATCTCAGTCTATAGATATGCCGTAGTTCACTTATCTCATACTCACTGATTGCTGTCTGGGTGGTTTGCAGTGTCTCACTAGTGAAAATGATGCTACCGTGAATGTTCTTTTAAGTGTGTCATAAATACTTGTCTAAATGTTTCTGTAGGATAAATGCCTATGAGTGGAATTGCTGAATTTCCCCAAAAAGGGCCCATACCTGCAGCCTATGAGAGGGACTGTCACCCTACACCTTCATCAAAAATGGGCTTTTTAAATCTATTTGTTTGTTGTTGTTTAGTCACTAAATTATGTCAGCTCTTGCAACCCCATGGACTCTAGCCTTCTAGGCTCCTCTGTCCATGGGATTTCCCAGGCAAGAATACCAGTTCAGTTCAGTTCAATCGCTCAGTCGTGTCCAACTCTTTGCGACCCCATGAATCGCAGCACACCAGGCCTNAATGAAGATCATGGCATCTGGTCCCATCACTTCGTGAGAAATAGATGGGGAAACAGTGGAAACAGTGTCAGACTTTATTTTGAGGGGCTCCAAAATCACTGCAGATGGTGACTGCAGCCATGAAATTAAAAGATGCTTACTCCTTGGAAGGAAAGTTATGACCAACCTAGATAGAATATTGAAAAGCAGAGACATTACTTTGCCAACAAAAGTCCATCTATCAATGCTATGGTTTTTCCAGTGGTCATGTATGGATGTGAGAGTTAGACTGTGAAGAAAGCTCAGCACTGAAGAATTGATGCTTTTGAATTGTGATATTGGAGAAGACTCTTGAGAGTCCCTTGGACTGCAAGGAAGTCCAACCAGTCCATCATAAAGGAGGTCAGTCCTGGGCATTCATTGGAAGGACCGATGCTAAAACTGAAACTCCAATACTTTGACCACCTCATGCAAAGAGTTGACTCATTGGAAAAGACCCTGATGCTGGGNAGGGGCTCCAAAATCACTGCAGATGGTGACTGCAGCCATGAAATTAAAAGATGCTTACTCCTTGGAAGGAAAGTTATGACCAACCTAGATAGCATATTGAAAAGCAGAGACATTACTTTGCCGACAAAGATCTGTCTAGTCAAGGCTATAGTTTTTCCAGTGGTCATGTATGGATGGTCCAGTCCAGTTTGACTGTGAAGAAAGCTGAGCACCGAAAAATTGATGGTTTTGAACTGTGATGTTGTAGAAGACTCTTGAGAGTCCCTTGGACTGCAAGGAGATCCA
Source organism: Neotragus pygmaeus (assembly GCA_006410875.1). Classification (NCBI taxonomy): domain Eukaryota; kingdom Metazoa; phylum Chordata; class Mammalia; order Artiodactyla; family Bovidae; genus Neotragus; species Neotragus pygmaeus. Next base: position 23,430 of record SJYV01000524.1, on the reverse strand, counting down.
ACCAGTCCATTCTAAAAGAGATTGATCCTGGATGTTCTTTGGAAGGAATGATGCTAAAGCTGAAACTCCAATACTTTGGCCACCTCATGGGAAGAGTTGACTCATTGGTAAAGACCCTGATGCTGGGAAGGATTGGCAGCAGGAGAAGGGGACGACAGAGGATGAGATGGCTGGATGGCATCACCAAATTGATGGACATGAGTTTGAGTGAACTCTGGGAGTTGGTGATGGACAGGGAGGCCTGGCGTGCTGCAGTTCATGAGGTCGCAAAGAGTCAGATACAACTGAGTGACTGAACTGAACTGAACTCCAGGGGATCTTCCCGACCCAGGGATTGAACCTGTGTCTCTTGCATCTTCTGCACTGGCAGGCTGATTCCTTACTTCTAGCACCACCTGGGACGTCCACTCTCCTCATTAAAGACCAACAATCCCAGCCTGCAAGGCAATATCATTATTTAGAGTCCACACTTTTTCTGGGTTCAGATTCTGGCTCTGTTGCTTATAGGCTCTGTCACCATGAGCAAGTTACTCAACCTCTCTGTGCTTCAGCTTTCTCCTGTGTAAAATGGAGACAATAAGAGAATCTACCTCATTGGGTTGCTCTAAGATTACGATAAATATTGACTATTATTAGCCTTACAACTTTTGCTCAACGTAAGTTTAAGTAGCTGAAAAGAGAAAGACAAAATCCTGGTGGACCAGCTATATGCCAGGGGTCATTACAAAACCACATAAGTCATCTTCCAACCAGCAGGTCCCTCTCTACCCTCAAGCTACATGAAGTAACTCTTTGTTGAAAGAGCAAGAGCTTTGGACTCAGAAAGACTTGGGTTCAGCTCTTACTTTACCACCTCCTCTGTGGCCTTGGCAAGCCCCTTGACCTCTTTGAGCTTCAATATTCTCATTTGTAATATAGACCCAATTATATCCAAGTGGCAGGATTGTTAGGAATAAAGGAGATAATTATATAAAATGTACATGTTGGTATTTCTTGCTAGACTGTTCATTCTAGCGAAGTCTTGCTCAAGAAGAAAAGTCAGACCTTCGGCATCAAGTTGGTCAAACATTAATTAAAGGCAGCCTCTCTTGCTCAATCTCTACCAAATGACACCACATATTTGTGTCAGTAAAAGTTCTTTCCATTCTAACTTATCAAGTCATTAAATAAAGGCATAACTAAATTTTAATCACTTTCAGGGCACTTCCTACCGGGAACTTAAGCTTATATCACAGGCAAATGAGCATCGTAGTTTGAGTTCAAAGCAACCTAGGTTCTCCTCTGTGACTTTGAGCAAGTTATTCAACTTTCCAGGGTAACTTAAAAGTTGAGGAAAACTATATCCACCCCTAAAGAGTTTTGTGATGACTAAATGATGTAATATATAACCCACACTGATTCTTTCCTGTCTTTCTCCTTTTAAAATAGTCCAGATCTCTCTCTCCCCCTCTAAGGTTAACCCCTCCTCCTGTGTTTTGGTTTCTCAGCTCCTCCCTGACTTCTAAGAGATTCCACTCCAACAGTCATCCACTCTTTTCTATATCTTCTTCCCAGCACGCCTTCTACCAGCTCATTCCATTCATTTCCATCAATGTTTATGGGCTTAAGTCTTCCTATTAGAAGAAAAAATATTTCCTCAGATCCATATTTCATTCCTCACCTCCTCCTTCTCAACTCTTCCTGGTCTATATTATACCCACACCACTCTACCAAAAATGCTTTCACTGAATTAACCTACCAAAAAGCTCCCTCCAATAGATAATTTTTAGCCTTTAATATATTTACCTTTCAGCAGAATTCACCATTGTTGGCTATTCTTTTTTTAAAACATTCTCCCTTTGGGTTACACAAGGTCAAATTCTTCTGATTTTCTTCCTACCTCTCAGGTTTATTCATATTATCCCTTGTTGGCATCTCTTCTTCTTCTTTAAATGTTGATCTTTCTTAAGGATATTGCCTAGGCCTTCTTCTTTTCCCACATTAACTCTGCCTTGGGTAATTTTATTTACCACACCTCCTTTCCCATTCAGTTACTATCACTGTAGTAACAACCCCACTTGAATGTACCACAGGCTTCTCAAACTTAGCATAAAATCTACAGTTATGAATTTCCAGGATGGCATGTGTCTTCCCTGGTAGCTCAGATGGTAAAGAATCTGCCTGCAATGTGGGAGACCCAGGTTTGATCCCTGGGTTGGGAAGATCTCTTGGAAAAGGAAATAGCAACCCACTCCAATATTCTTGCCTAGGGGAAATCCCGTGGACAGAGAAGCCTGGCAGGCTACAGCCCATAGGGTTGCAAAGAGTTGGACATGACTGAGCAATTAATACTTTCACTTTCACAGTCTGGCATGTAAGAAGCTTGGAAGTCACCACTTCATCTTAACAAGTAAAAAGCCAAACTAACTGAAAAATCAACAGCTCTTCTGAGATCCATGGGAGAAGTCAGGTCACAGGGAAAACCACTACTCCCCAAATCGGATAGGTCAATAGGAGACTATAGAGAATCACAACTGACTACAACAGAAAAGTCCATAAAAATCAGTGTCAGCGTAGGAAAATCTGAACTGTAACTGACAAACTCCTGGAGGCTCAATGTGGGCAAGTCTGAGAGAAAAAAACTCCAAGGAGGCCCAGGCATTGGGAGGCCCCAACACTTCTAAAAAGTTTACCACCTGAAGTTCCACCAGGTTCTCACAGTGAATATTGGAGAAAAACCCCAAAGTGCTTCCAGCAGGGGGAAGAGAAACAGAACCATTATGAAATATTCCAGAGTATTCTGTTTTTCTTAACAAGATCTGTCCTCAGAAAAAAAGCTATTAAACCAGAGTTTTCTGGGTTTTATCAGAGCCTAACTGACCTGAGGGAAGGGAAATACCCGTCTCCAGCTGACTCTAGCCTTCCACAGTTAAGAGAAGGAAATACTAAACTTCAGCCTACTCCAGCCACCCTGCCCCACCTGAAGGGAGGTAGGAAGGGACTGGGAAGTGCGTGCAGAGTTCACAGGCTCACTGAAAGACTGAGACTAACCAGGACTACAGACTGCTTCCCCTCCCCCGCCCCCCAGCTTTTTGCGACCTCATGGACTGCAGACCCCAGGCTCCTCTGTCCATGGGATTCTCCAGGCAGGAATACTGGAGTGGGTAGCTATTTCCTTCTCCAGGAGATCTTCCCAACCCAGGGATCCAACCCAGGTCTCTTGCATTGTAGGCAGATTCTTCACCATCTGAGCCACCAGGGAAGCCTACTTTACTAAAGGCCTAGTTCCTATTACCTAGTACATCATATCTGGGTATCAAGAAGGAATTATAAGACAAACTAAAAACCAAAAAATACAGTATGAAGACAGAGCAAGAATCAGAACCAGACAATCTAAAAGCACTAGATCCAGATGGTTTCAGCGGTGAATTTTATCATATATGTAAGGAAATACACCAATTCAGAATATAGAAGCAGTGGGAATACTTCCTAACTCATTTCAGGAGGCCAGCATTACCCTAATAAGAAGACCAGACAAAAGCATTACAAGAAAACAAACTACAGACCAATATAGCTCATGAACACAGATTCAAAAATCTTCAACAAAATATAGTTGACTCTTGAACAACACAGGTTTAAACTGCCCAGGTCCACTTACACATGGATTTTTTTTCTAACAAATATGTGCTATGCTACTACATGATCCACAGTCGACTGAATGCATAGATGTGGAACTATAGATACAGAGAGCTGACTACATAAAGTTAAACACAGATTTTTGACTGCGGGGACGGTTAGTGCCCTTAACCCTCATACTGTTCTAGGGCCAACTATATTAGCAAATCAAACTCAACAATGTATGAAAAGAATTATATACAATGACCAAAGGAGATCTATCCCAGATAGGCAAGGTTGATTCAGCACTCAAAAAATAGGAAATGTAATCTACCAAATCAGGTTAAAGAAAAATAAAATCACTAATCATATCAATAGGTACAGAAAAAGCATTTGATAAAAATCTAGCACCTATCCATAACAAAAACTATCAATAAACTAGGAATAGAGGGGAATTTTCTCAACTTGACAAATAACATCAACCAAAAAACCCTATAGCTAATATGCTTAATGCTGAGAAACATGGAGCTTTCCCACAGAGATCAAGAATAAGGTAAAAATGTCCCCTATCACCACTGCTCTTCAACATCATATTGGAAATTCTAGCTAATGCAATAAGCCAAGGAAAGTAAATAAAAGATATTCAGATTGGAAAGGAAGAAATAAAATTGTTTTTGTTTGTAGATGACATAATCATCTATGTAGAAAATCCAAAAGAACTGACAAAAAAATCTAGAATTAATAAGTGATTATAGCAAGGTTGCAGGATACAAGGTTAATATAAAAAAGTCAATTGTTTTCCCATATGCCAGCAATTGGGCTGCTGTCTATGGGGTTGCACAGAGTTGGATACGACTGAAGTGACTTAGCAGCAGCAGCAGCAGCAGCAGCAGCAGTAACAGAAGCAGAAGATATCAAGAAGAGGTGGCAAGAATACATAGAAGAACTACACAAAAAAGATCTTATTGACCCAGATAACCACAATGGTGTGATCACTCACCTAAGGCCTTAAGAAGCATCACTACAAACAAAGCTAGTGGAGGTCACGGAATTCCAGTTCAGCTATTTCAAATCCTAAAAGATGATGGTGTAAAAGTGCTATACTCAATATGCCAGCAAATTTATAAAACTTAGCAGTGGTCACAGGACTGGGAAAGGTCGATTTTCATTCCAATCCCAAAGAAAGACAATGCCAAAGAATGTTCAAACCACCTCACAATTGCACTCATCTCACACGCTAGCAAGGTAATGCTCAAAATTTTCCAAGTCAGGCTCCAATAGTACATGAACTGAGAACTTCCAGATGTTCAAGCTGGATTTAGAAAAGGCAGAGGACTCAGTGATCAAATTGCCAACATTCACTGGATCATAGAAGAAGCAAGATAGTTCTAGAAAAACATCTATATCTGCTTCATTGACTACTCTAAAGCTTTTGACTGTGTGGATCACAGCAAACTGTGGAAAATTCTTAAAGAGACAGCAATACCAAACCACCTTACCTGCCTCCTGAGAAACTTGTATGCAGGTCAAGAAGCAACAGTTAGAACTGGACATGGAATAATGGACTGGTTCAAAATTGGAAAAGGATTACATCAAGGCTGTATATTGTCACCCTGCTTATTTAACTTACATGCAGAGTATATCATGTGAAATGCCAGGCTGGATGAAACACAAGCTGGAATCAAGATTTCCAGGAGAAATATCAATAACCTCAGATATGCAGATGACAGAAAGCAAAGAGGAACTAAAGAGCCTGTTGATGAAGGTGAAAGAGGAGAGTGAAAAAGCTTGCTTAAAACTCAACATTCAAAAAACAAAGATCATGGCATCCAGTTCCGTCACGATGGGGAAACACAGGAAACGGTGAGAGAATTTATTTTGGGGGGCTCCAAAATCACTGCAGATGGTGACCGCAGCCATGAAATTAAAAGATGCTTGCTCCTTGAAAGAAAGGTATGACCACCTAAACAGCATATTAAAAAGAAGAAACATTACTTTGCTGACAGAAGTCCGTATAGTCAATGCTATGGTTTTTTCAGTAGTCATGTATGGATGTGAGATTTAGACCATAAATAAGGCTGAGCTCTGAAGAATTGAAGCTTTTGAACTGTGGTGTTTGAGAAGACTTTTGAGAGTCCCTTGGACTGCAAGGAGATCACATCAGTAAATCCTAAAGGAAATCAGCCCTGAATATTCTTTGGAAGGACTGATGCTGAAGCTGAAGCTCCAAAATTTTGGCCACCTGATGTGAAGAGCCAACTCGTTAGAAAAGACCCTGATGCTGGGAAAGACTGAAAGCAGGAGGATAAGGGGACAACAGAGGATGAGATGGATGGATGGCATCACCAACTCAATGGACATGAGTTTGAGCAAGCTCTGGGAGATGGTGAAGGACAGGGAACCCTGGTGTGCTGCAGTCCATGGGTTTGCAAAGAGTTGGACACGACTGAGCAACTGAACAACAAATATAAGCAGTGAACAAATGGAAGTTGAAATTAAAAATATAATACCACTTACAATAGCACCCTCCCAAAATGAAATATTTAGATATAAATCTAACAAAATATGTAAAAGATCTCTATGAGGGGCTTCCCTGGTGGCTCAGTAAAAAAGAATCTGTCTGCCAGGGCAGGAAACATGAGTTTAATCCTGGTCTGGGAAGATCCCACATGCCGCAGAACAGCTAAGCCCATGTGCCACAACTACTAAGGGCCTGTGTCCTAGAACCCATGCTCCATAACAAAAGCTACTACAGTGAGAAGCCCACACCCCACAGCTGCAGAGTATCCCTCACTTGCCACGAGTAGAGGAAAGCTTGCACACAACACAGCTGCAGAGTATCCCTCACTTGCCACGAGTAGAGGAAAGCTTGCACAGCAACAAAGACCCAGCATAGCCAAAAATCAAAAACTAATTTTTTAAAAAAGATCTATATGAGGAAAACTATAAAATTTTGATGAAAGAAATCTATTTCTGTTTTGTAGATATGTTAACTTGAGTCATATTTTAGATTCCATACATAAGTAATATCAGATGGTATTTGTCTTTCTTTCTGACTCACTTCACTTAGAAGAGGACATTTGTTCTTAATGTTCTATGCCACATTGTATGGTACCACAGTTTTCCTACTGCCACAAAGAATCTTTTCATTTGCCTCAGGGTTGCAGCATATAAGCATCCACTTACCTTACCCTCGTCCCTCCCCTGCCCCAAAATAGGCTGAACAACCTTATATGTCTGTACATTTCTATATTCCATTACAAAAGAAAATTACTTATAAAAGGACTAACAAAAAAAATTAAAGGACATATAAAGGACTGTTATTCAAAATATTCAGAGAACTTTTAAATTCAACAGTAAGAAAACACATATAGCCCATTAAAAATGGGCTAAAGATAGATATCTCACCAGTAGATATCTCATCAGTAGATATCTCACCAAAGAATACCTATAGATGACAAATAAACATATAATAAGATGCTCCACATTATGTGTCATTGGGGAAATGAAAATTAAAACAACAATGAGATATTAGTCAGCCATTTAAAAAGATGAAATAATGTGATTTGCAGAAACATGGACAAACCCAGAAACTGTCATACCTGAGTAAAGTCAGACAAAGAGGAATATCATGTAACGTACCTTATAAGTGGAATCTAAAAATAAATGTTACAAATAAACTTACAAAACAGAAACAGACTTATAGAGAACAAACTTACAGTTACCAGTGGGGAAGAGTGGAACAAAGCGATAGTTAGGAAATGTGGGATTGACATGTACACCACACTACCATATTTAAAATGGATAACCAACAATGACCTACTGTATAGTACAGGGAACTCTGCTCAATATTATGTAACAACCTAAATGGGAAAAGAGTTTGGAAAAGAATAAATACATGTATATGCATAACTGAATCACTTTGCTGTACACCTGAAAGTAACACATTATCAATCAGCTATGCTCCAATATAAAATAAACAGTTAAAAAAAAAAGTGAGATACCACTACACAGGCTAGAATGGCCAAAATCCAGAACACTATGATAACATCAAATGCTGACAAGGGTATAGAGCCACTGGAACTCTCATTCATTGCCATAGGAATACAAAATGGCACAGCTACCCTGGAAGACAGTTTGGAGGTTTCTTACAAAACTAAGCATACTTTTAACATACAATTCAGCAATCATGCTCTTTGGTATTTACCCAAAGATGTTGAAAAGACTCATGTCCACATAAAAACCTGCACATGGATGTTTATGGCAGCTTTATTCATAACTCACAAAACCTGGAAGCGACCAAGATGTAGGTGAATGGATAAGTAAACTGTGGTCTATCTAAACAATGAAATATTATTTAGCTATTTTTTTAAACTATTAAGCTATGAAAAGACACAGAGGAAACAAATGTATATAAGTGAAAGAAGCCAGTCTGAAAAGGATATGTATAGTAGGATTCCAACTGTATCTAGAAAAGGCAGTAAAAGATCCATGGTTGCTAGAGGCCAAGGGATAGGGAGGGATGAACAGATGGTCACAAAGGGCAGTGATACTAGACTGCGTGACACTATCATGGTAAATACATGTCATTATAAATTTTCCCAAACCTATAGAATGTACAACACCAAAAATGAATTCTAATGTAAACTATGGATTCTGGGGGTAATGATGCCTCAATATAGGCTCATCAGGGTAACAAATTTACCACTCTGGTAGGTGTTAATAAAGGGGGGAGGAGGCTGTGTGTGGATGGGGGCAGGGGTTATATGGGAAAACTCTGTACTTTCTGCTCAGTTTTGCTCTGAACCTAAAACTGCTTTAAAAAATAAAGTCTAAGTTTTTTGGCCACATCACGTGGCTTGTGGGGTCTTAGTTCCCAGACCAGGGATTGAACCCAGGCCCTCAGCAGTGAAAGTACAGAGTCCTAACCCACTGAACCACCAGGGAATTCCAATTTTTTTAAATATATATATATTTATAAGCATCATTTTCCCTACTCTAACCCACACCACATATTTAAAAATCTGATCTTTTACTAAGTCCTTGGTTCAAACAATAAGATTCACTTGGGCTTACTGAAGCAGGAAGAAAATTTCTATTAAAGTAACTCTTAACTCATCTGCTTCAGTTTTGTAACACTCCAATCAACCCTCTCCATTAAGCTAAAGTGAACTTTCTAAAATGCATTCCTCGCGCTTCTCTGGTGGTCAAGTGGCTAAGACTCCATGTTCCCAATGCAAGGGGCTTAGGTTTGAGCCCTTATCAGGGAATACGATCCCACAAGCTGCAACTAAGACTTGGCACAGCCAGACAAACAAATGTTTTAAGTGCGTTACTAAAACCCTGCAATAAATTTCGTTTGTTCTTAGGGCAAAGTTTAGACAGTTAGGAGATGCTGTGAGTGCCCTGCTCACAACCCATTGGCTCACCCCGGATATCACCTACAAGCCACTCCCAAACAGGCAATGATTTTATGTCTCTCAGCCTGCCTGAGGACATTCTTAGAGAAGCTAGGGCAGGTCCTCAGGAACAACTTCCAGCCCACAAAGGACAAAAGTGCTGGATAAATGGCCCTTCTTCCTCACATCTCTGTGACAAGTAAGGGGCATGCCTTACGTGGTCTCTCAGGGGTTTCCAAAGGCCATGAGCTTCAACTGCCCAAAGCAGTACCCTGCAGGTTAACACAACCTTTATAGGCTTTCTTCCTTCTTTGTTTTACTTCCCCATTGCTTCACCATGCTTTTTGGAACCACTTTCCAAATAAACTACTTCTACCTAAACCCTTGCCCCAGTTCCTGCTTTGGGGGCATCCCAAACTAAGATAGTGCCCTTACACTATCTAAAATTCCCTTCATCATCGGGCCCCTGCTTCCTCTTCCAACATTAGCCTTCCAATATTCCACTTAATCTGCACAGTGTTCTCAAGATGCATAGAACTTCTTTCAGTTCACTTCATGCTCTCACTCTTCTAGGCCTTTACATGTTCATCCTTCTCCTAGAACACTCATCTTCTACTCTTCATCTGACCAACTGCTACTCAACCCTGAAATATCTGCTTAAATGTCACTTACTCTAGGAAGCCTTCCTGAGTTTCCAAGCTCATGTTTTGCGTTCCCTCCATCTGCTCTCAAGTCATCCTATTCTTCCCAAATATAGCATTTGTTGTACGATTTTGTAAGTTTCCTTAATTTTTCTGCCTCCACCAGAACTCACTAAGTTTCAGGAATACTTGTTCCTTACTGCACCAAAACAAACTAAAACAGTTCTAGGTCCAAAGCAAACTTTATGATTGGGCCCATGATAGATGCCAAAAAATATCTCTGGAAACGGAAATAATTTGAAACAGTGCTCAAAACAAGTTACAGGGTAACTTAGCCAGACTGTCAGAACACCATTCAGAGAAGCAGCACAAGATGCTGTGGTTCAGCTTCCTCCTGATTGTCATCTGAGTCACTCTGAGGAACACAGGATGGACCAACCTCCAACTCCAGAAGTCATGGAAACAACTTTCAATGAATATGACACAAATTATGTAGATCTATGGATAGCATCGGTGTCAAGATAATTTATAATTCATTAACTGATTTACAGTGAGCCTTAATAAGTTAAGAGCAGGCCCTCAAAATCCAATTACGAATTTCTGTAATTTACAACAGATCAAACAAGCTATATCAGAACAGGTTAGCTGCAGCGCCAAACCGCAAAATAAAGTCCACTCAGGCCTGGCAGCCCTCCTTCAAGTGGTGATTCAGTGACTTCAGTCAGCAAGGGGGAGGAGGAAAGAGGGAAGACAGAGAGTATGAAGGAGCTCATGTCTGATATTTAACTGCCTTTGCCCTGAAGTAAGCACATTCCCTTCCACTTACATTCCTCTGCAAGTGCCAGTCACATGTCCCCACCAAGATACAAGCTTAGAGACTTGCTAACGTGGCTCCTGGCTGGGCCCCTGCTTTCCAACAACTGTCCCAGGCCATGGAAGAGGAACACAGACCTTTGGTGGTCACTAGCTGCCTCTGCCACCTCCCACAGGAAACTGAACTGTAGCTACAGTACCTTCATCATATCAAACGGAGACAGAGTCAGAGATGGACATCGCTAGCTTCTCTCACAAGGACTCACAATATTCTCTACTCTTGTAGATTTCCCTGCCTCTAGCTTCACTCTGTTCTATCCCCACTTCCACTTTCCATTGATCATACAGTTTCCTTTCAGAGTAGTTGCTCTAAATTCAAACCTGCCCCATTTAAGTCACACCAGTGGCTCTGAAGTACTTTTAGGATGAAGTGTACCTTCCCTCAGCATGGCATCAAAGGCCCACCAAGGACTGGCTTCAGCCTACTCCTCCGATCTTTTCCCCTGCCACTTCTTCTCTCATGCGAGGCCCCAAACTACCTGCAGCTCCCCCAAAGCATCAGGTAACTTTGTGCCTTCATGCTTGTGCATCTATCTGAAATGCCCTCTCCCCTTGTCCCAGAGCACACTTATGTTACTCTTCAAGATTCATTCTCTGTGAATCCACATTCCCTACCCCACCCCAACTATAATTATCCATTTTTTCCTTTGAGCCACCACTTTTCTTGGCACATACACTAACCAACACTACAACAACTACTTGCTTTAAACATCTATCCTACCTCCTAGACTGTGAACTTCTTAACTTCAGGGCCCAAGTCTTTCCATGTGTTTTCAGAGCCTACAAAATATCCAACATGTACCCGCTGCTGCTAAGTCGCTTCAGTCGTGTCCGACTCTGTGCGACCCCACAGACGGCAGCCCACTGGGCTCCGTCATCCCTGGGATTTTCCAGGCAAGAACACTGGAGTGGGTTGCCATTTCCTTCTCCAGTGCATGAAAGTGAAAAGTGAAAGTGAAGTCGCTCAGTCGTGTCCGGCTCAGCAACCCCATGGACTGGAGCCTACCAGGCTCCTCCATCCATGGGAGTTTCCAGGCAAGAGTACTGGAGTGGGATGCCATTGCCTTCTCCACCAATATGTACCAGGAGCTCCATAAATGTTTGGCGAATGTGTTAATGCATGTATACACATGTGAAGGAATCACAGAGATGTGTATAAGAGACAGGTTCCTTACTGCACCAAAACAAACTAAAACAGTTCTAGGTCCAAAGCAAACTTTATGATTGGGCCCATGATAGATGCCAAAAAATATCTCTGGAAACGGAAATAATTTGAAACAGTGCTCAAAACAAGTTACAGGGTAACTTAGCCAGACTGTCAGAACACCATTCAGAGAAGCAGCACAAGATGCTGTGGTTCAGCTTCCTCCTGATTGTCATCTGAGTCACTCTGAGGAACACAGGATGGACCAACCTCCAACTCCAGAAGTCATGGAAACAACTTTCAATGAATATGACACAAATTATGTAGATCTATGGATAGCATCGGTGTCAAGATAATTTATAATTCATTAACTGATTTACAGTGAGCCTTAATAAGTTAAGAGCAGGCCCTCAAAATCCAATTACGAATTTCTGTAATTTACAACAGATCAAACAAGCTATATCAGAACAGGTTAGCTGCAGCGCCAAACCGCAAAATAAAGTCCACTCAGGCCTGGCAGCCCTCCTTCAAGTGGTGATTCAGTGACTTCAGTCAGCAAGGGGGAGGAGGAAAGAGGGAAGACAGAGAGTATGAAGGAGCTCATGTCTGATATTTAACTGCCTTTGCCCTGAAGTAAGCACATTCCCTTCCACTTACATTCCTCTGCAAGTGCCAGTCACATGTCCCCACCAAGATACAAGCTTAGAGACTTGCTAACGTGGCTCCTGGCTGGGCCCCTGCTTTCCAACAACTGTCCCAGGCCATGGAAGAGGAACACAGACCTTTGGTGGTCACTAGCTGCCTCTGCCACCTCCCACAGGAAACTGAACTGTAGCTACAGTACCTTCATCATATCAAACGGAGACAGAGTCAGAGATGGACATCGCTAGCTTCTCTCACAAGGACTCACAATATTCTCTACTCTTGTAGATTTCCCTGCCTCTAGCTTCACTCTGTTCTATCCCCACTTCCACTTTCCATTGATCATACAGTTTCCTTTCAGAGTAGTTGCTCTAAATTCAAACCTGCCCCATTTAAGTCACACCAGTGGCTCTGAAGTACTTTTAGGATGAAGTGTACCTTCCCTCAGCATGGCATCAAAGGCCCACCAAGGACTGGCTTCAGCCTACTCCTCCGATCTTTTCCCCTGCCACTTCTTCTCTCATGCGAGGCCCCAAACTACCTGCAGCTCCCCCAAAGCATCAGGTAACTTTGTGCCTTCATGCTTGTGCATCTATCTGAAATGCCCTCTCCCCTTGTCCCAGAGCACACTTATGTTACTCTTCAAGATTCATTCTCTGTGAATCCACATTCCCTACCCCACCCCAACTATAATTATCCATTTTTTCCTTTGAGCCACCACTTTTCTTGGCACATACACTAACCAACACTACAACAACTACTTGCTTTAAACATCTATCCTACCTCCTAGACTGTGAACTTCTTAACTTCAGGGCCCAAGTCTTTCCATGTGTTTTCAGAGCCTACAAAATATCCAACATGTACCCGCTGCTGCTAAGTCGCTTCAGTCGTGTCCGACTCTGTGCGACCCCACAGACGGCAGCCCACTGGGCTCCGTCATCCCTGGGATTTTCCAGGCAAGAACACTGGAGTGGGTTGCCATTTCCTTCTCCAGTGCATGAAAGTGAAAAGTGAAAGTGAAGTCGCTCAGTCGTGTCCGGCTCAGCAACCCCATGGACTGGAGCCTACCAGGCTCCTCCATCCATGGGAGTTTCCAGGCAAGAGTACTGGAGTGGGATGCCATTGCCTTCTCCACCAATATGTACCAGGAGCTCCATAAATGTTTGGCGAATGTGTTAATGCATGTATACACATGTGAAGGAATCACAGGTCATGCAGAGTGAATCTTGAGGGATGACATTCTTTTGCTGTTTATAGAAGTCAACAGATGAAGATATTATTTCCAAGCCCATAACTATGCCTCTGGGGCCTCTAATTTTAATGAAGCTTGTGGACTAGCTGCATGAACAATTTCATTCTGATTTCAGATTCAGCTGGGAAGTCAAAACAATATTTTCTCATTTTAGCTAAGCCTTTTGTACATATTCATAAATTTAAACCAAACATGCAAAACAATCTCAGACACCCAGATGGAACAGCAAGTAGGAGGGGGATCCTGTCCAATGAGACATCAGCACAACAGGAAATCTATGTCCAGTCTCAATAGCTTTCTGTGGATGAAGATGGATTCAAAGTTTGTTTAACTTTTTAATTTTTTTAATACTTAGAACCAGATGAAAATAAGTGAGGTGGTTTTATTAAAGAACTTTGTATGGAAAAAATGAATATTTTTTTGGCCAATACCAGTTGGCCGTCTGGTATTCACAGGTTCCACATCTTCAGATAAGGAGGGCCAACTGTACTATGCCATTTTATACCAGGGACTTGAACATTCTTAAATTTTGGTATCACTGAGCATCCTGGAACCAATCCCCCCATGGATGCGAAGGGACTACTATATTCACACTTTTCTTCAATTAAAAGGTCAATATTTATACCAAAAATAGAAGTGTTCTAAGTATCAGAAGACAATGACTTAATATAACCTCTCCTAACCTGCCTGTCAAACTTTGATATAAATCATACATCATAGTTTCAATGCTTGAGTTTAACTATATATTCACAGTCTAATCTACATGGCTCAGTCTGGTTAATTTTATTCACCAGGGAGATGCTAGGAAATAACATTGATCGTGATGTAATATATACCAGGTATTATGTTAGGTGTGTTATATTGATTTTTTTTTTTCAATCTGCCCATGTGTTAGTTGCTCAGTAATATCTCACTCTTTGCAACCCCACGGACTGTAGCGCACAAGGGTCCTCTGTCCATGAAATTCTTCAGGCCAGAATACTGGAGTGGGTTGCCATTTCTTTTTCCAGAGGATCTTCCTGACCCAGGGATGAATCCCAGGTCTCCTGCATTGCAGGCAGATGCTTTACGCCCTGAGCTGCTAGAACTTGTGAATACCAGATGGCCGACTATATATTCATCTTTTCCATAAAAAGTTCTTTAATAAAACCACCTCACCTATTTTCATCTGGTTCTTATTATTTAAAAATTTTGAAAGTTAAACAAATTTGAATCCATCTTCATCCACAGAAAGCTGTTGAGACTGGACATAGTCTACCTTGTTTTATATTTACTATCTTTTTTTAATCTCCCTAACAACCTCACAAGGGATTCCAGGAAACCCCAGACAGGTTTTAGGCTGCCCAGCACCGGAACTTGCAAATGTTGAGGAATTCTCTATCTTAGCAGTCTTGCTGGAAGCAGCTTGACTTCCTCTAAAACGATGGAAAGCCAGGTACTCACTTTCTAAGACTCCCTTACAGCTGGGAAGTAAGCAGGAGAACTGTGTCACCAACACAGGAGATATAAAAGACACAGGTTTGATCCCTGGGTCAGGAAGATCCCCTGGAGGAGGCCATGGCAACCCACTCCAGTATTCCTGTCTGGAGAATCCCATGGAGAGAGGAGCCTGGCAGCCTACAGTCCATAGGGTGGCAGTGAGTCAGACACGACCAAAGTGACTTGGCACACACACATGTACCACCTATCAGATAGAGTGATCCAGACTTGAATCAGAAGCTAGTGACCCAGAGAAACAGGAACAATGAAGAATCTCTGCTAATTAAATGCTTACCTGTGGTCACATGGAATAAAGAACCAATGAAGGGATGATATGATAGCCAAACCAATCATCAACCAACATGAACAGTATGGGGAATTCCATTCCAAGGACTGCATAAAAGAGTGGTTTCTTCTCATGTCACTGGACAGGACGAAGACAGTAATAAGCACAAATTCAAGAGCGGTTTCTTCTCATGTCACTGGACAGGACGAAGACAGTAATAAGCACAAATACTTACATTTTACCCACACAACATACACTGAAATCCAAAACTATATAACTTGAAAAATAAAGCTCTTGTGTTTTTTACCACTATTTAAAAATGTTTTTAAAAAATAAATATAAAACTCGTTATCTCTTACAGCCACAACACTGAGATAGTCAAAAAACACACAAAGTTTGATTCTGTGGGTCACCAAATTATGTTTAATTCATGGCCTTGCAAGACCATGTGCATAAAGAATTTAACCCTAAGTACAGGCATACCTCATTCTATTGCACTTTGCTTTATTACACTTCACAGATATTATTATTAGTATTATTTTCTTACAAATTGAAGGTTTGTGGCAACCTGCATTGTCAGAGGATAGTTAAAATTTTTTAGCAATGAAGCATTTTTAATTAAGATATATGTATATAGTCTTTTTAGACATAATGCTATTGCATACATTACAATATAGTATAAATATAACTTTTATATGTACTGAGAAACCAAAAAGTTTGTGTGACTCAATTTATTATGATAGCTGCTTTATTGTGGTGGTCTGAAACTGAACCTACAATATCTCCAAGGTATACTGTACTGGAATAGGGAAATATGGTATCCCTTGATCATCTCAGAGCACTAAAAAACCTCACTTTCTGAATCTTCCTCATGAACCAAAGCGGCCACTCCCTCTTTATCCATTCAGACTTGTTGCAGCCTCTCCTGATGATCCTGTCATTTGAGTGAGGCACCGTGCAAGGAGAAGCCAGTTCATCTCCTACAATCAAACCATCTCCTACAATCAAATCCCGGGCCTTTGATCAGAAAAGAACACAGCATGCGCTGAAGAGCCAATTACAAGGTCAGACTCTGATGCCACTGGTAGAACAGGCTTTGTGCCTATTATTCAGTTCTTAGAGTTGGTTGACCCTGAATATTAGGAGGAAATGGGGATGCTGCTGCATAATGGGGCTGGAAAGGGGACTGCTGGATCCAGGAGATCCTTGGGGATAACTCCTAGTACTGCCATGCTGTCCAGTGACCAGAATACAAACATACAGATGGGATTGCCGAGGGCTTGGATCCCCAGGGGTGGAGGTCTGGGTCACACCACCACTGTTTGAAGAACATCAGGGGACTTCCCTGGTAGTCCAGCAGTTAAAACTCTGCACTTGCACTGCATAGGGCGTGGATCCGATCCCTGGTCAGGGAACTAAGATTCCACATACCATGCAGCCAAAAATTAAAAAAAAAAAGAACATTAGCTTGCCAAGATAAAAGGATGTGCAATAGGGGAATGTCGAAGTCAAATATTTACTTTGGCCTTGTGACCTGATACAGCATGTGGAATATAGCATTTATTCACAGTTTCTTTCTTGCAATGATATATGTATATATGCTGCTGCTGATGCTGCTGCTGCTGCTGCTGCTAAGTCACTTCAGTCGTGTCTGACTCTGTGTGACCCCATAGACAGCAGCCCACCAGGCTCCCCCGTCCCTGGGATTCTCCAGGCAAGAACACTGGAGTGGGTTGCCATTTCCTTCTCCAGTGCATGAAAGTGAAAAGTGAAAGTGAAGTTGCTCAGTCGTGTTCGACTCTTAGCGACCCATAGACTGCAGTCCACCAGGTTCCCCTGTCCATGGGATTTTCCAGGCAAGAGTACTGGAGTGAGGTACCATTGCCTTCTCCAGTATATATATATATATATATATATATATATGTAAATACATATTTAAATTAATTTTCTCTTTCTCTCTCTTACTTAGGATATGTTGTTGATGATTTACAACTCAGCCTATAACATTAAGGAACATTGAGATGGGATCTTGCCAGACCTGAAGAAGGAATGGACATCACCTAGAGATCTTGAACATGGAGATGAGCAGATAAGACTTTTGCATGAGACTTTTTGCAGATGAGACTTCCCTTGGGGAAGAAGTGAGAGCATTTAAAATTGTACAAATTATACCTGCATTCAGCTGAATAGGAGAAATTTTTTCTTTTGGAATATAAATATAGGGAAAAGGAGGTAGGTCACTGTTGGGCTACCAGAGGGATGGACTCCAGTAGGGGATATTCTGGGGATTTTGTTTTCAGAGATTTTTGGTTGTTTTGTTGTTGTTGTTATTGTTTGGGTGGAGGTTGTTTGTGGGTTTTGTGTGGGCTTTTTTGGCCATGTGGCATCTGGATCCTCTTCTTGTATTTGGAAATTCTCTATTCTTGAGAGTTTGGCTGAATGGGCAGAGCCCACTTCACACCGCTGCTGATGCTGCTAAGTTACTTCAGTCATGTCCGATTCTGTGTGACCTCACAGATGGCAGCCCACCAGGCTCCCTGTCCCTGGGTTTCTCCAGGCAAGAACACTGGAGTGGGTTGCCATTTCCTTCTCCAGTGCATGAAAGTGAAAAGTGAAAGGGAAGTCGCTCAGTCATGTCCAACTCTTCGCGACCCCATGGACCGCAACCTAGCAGGCTCCTCTGTCCATGGGGTTTTCCAGGCAAGAGTACTGGAGTGGGATGCCATTGCCTTCTCTGCCACTTCGCACTAGGGACACTGAAATGTTACATACTTGATTTCTCAGATCCCTTCACTGCTACAGAGTAGCAGATGACCTAAGTTCTCCAAGCAGACACGCCTCGCCCCAAACACTGATTTGGAAGCTAGTGACACCAGTTGGAGACTGCAGAGCACCCACTGAGTCGGCGGCAGGGCAGGAGGGCAGCAGTCCTGAGAGGTGCCAGCTGACATTCAGCGTCAGCAGCGTCAGTGTCCCGGCACTTCTGTCTCCACTGGACCAGTTCTGTGACATACTTCCCCTGAAGTCCTGGCCCCTGCCTGGCCTCCCTTGTTCCTATGGATTTTCCTTTCTCTAGATTTCATGAGTTATCCAATACCATTTTAATAAATCCCTATGGGCTCAACTGTGCAATTAAATATGCAGTTGGTTTCTGTTGTTATAAACTAAGAACTCTGGCTGATACAGGTGGATAGTATCGCATTTCCGCCATGTGGAAATGAAAACTTTAGAGAAGCTAAGTGACCTACAAAATAAGATATAACCCAGGAGTGGCAGGGCTGGGTTTGAATCTAGGCCAACTGGTCTCTCTCATCTGTGCTCTTCCCACTGTGGCACACTTTAATATGCAGAACTGAAATATTTCAAATCAAAGACACTGTTAAGGCATAGAAAGTCATGCACAATATTTTAATGGAAGATCAGGAAAAATTACTGTTTTCCAGCAACATTTTCCAAATTCTGCTTATCATTATCAACCACCAGAGTGGAAAGCCACTGGAATGCAATATTTCCATCCTCTTCAAAACAAACCTGTTTCCTTTCCCTGCCAGAGTGTGCCAGAAAAAAAAAAAAAAAAAAAAATGTTCCAAGAACGCCAAGTCAAAATACAGTATCTTTTTTCTTCTTGCTATAAAGTGGAAACCATCTTTGAATAATTAATTAATTGCTATATAATTAAGGGACATAACTCCAAGGAGACTCAGATTCCTCTCTGCCGTTAAACAATTGTGTGAGTTGCACACACTCCAAGTCAACAAGGCCAGCCCTTTCACAAGAACATGAAATTGGCTCCATGCCTGTTTTGATTAGAACAACACCGTGCTTCTTCCTCCCAGAGATCTTTGGACTAGTCATGTCTCATACAGTGGGTACCCAATAAATGCTTACTGAACAAATATATCTTCGCCATCTGTGTATGAAGAGTTAAAAGCCTTGTAACCTGGAGTTCAGTTTTTAAGTACATGGAGGATCTGAAAAATAGAAATTATTTTCATCTTTTTTTGAAGCTTCTTTCATTCACTTTCGTCAATGCCCCCAAATTCCATTTCTTTATGTTGTTAGTGCTTAAGAAGATGAACTGGAGGCAAATTAAGCAACAGGGTCAGAACTTTCTTCTAAAAAGGATTCTAGAAAAGCAGAGAATTCCATTCTACAGGGATGAAAAGCTCTGCCCAGAAGGGAGGGTGTTTTCAGCCTCTATTGCTTGCTCTCAAAGAACATGCACTAATACAATTAGACATGCTATTTTCTTATTTTGTTGTTGCTCTTCAGTCACTAAGTCGTATCCTACTCTTTGTGACCCTGTGAACTGCAGCATGCCAGGCTCCTCAGTCCTTCACTATCTCCCGGAGTTTGTTCAAATTCTTATCCATTGAATCAGTGATGCTATCTAACCATCTCATCCTCTGCCACCCACCCCCTTCTCCCTCGGCCTTCAGTCTTTCCCAGCTTCAGGGTCTTTTCCAATTAGTCAGCTCTTTGCATCAGGTGGCCAAATTACTGGAGCTTCAGTTTCAGCATCAAAAGAAAGACAAGGACCTTTCACTCTCAGAGTCTGGGGTTCCCTTCTACCTATTCTGGGAAATCATTTAGATCAGATAAACATTTTCATCCCCTCCAGGATCAGTATGCAGTGATTCTGAAAATAAACCTTAGAACTACCCTGTACCACAAACTCCCACTCCTGTTTCTTATCTTTTAAAAATATCTTCATCTGGAGGCAGAGTGTGGGCAGAATAATGCCTTATTCCTCACATGCTCCCCCACCCCATGGCCTCATCCCAGTGCTTGCAACCTATGAATATGTCACTTCACACAGAAAAAGAGACCTTGAAGATGTGATTATGGTTAAGGATCTTAAACAGGGAAATTATACTGGATTATCTGGGTGGGCTCCATTCTATCACAGTAGTCCTTAGAAGTGAGAAATTTTCTTGGCTGTGTTAGAGAGAAGAAAGGGAAGAAGGAAAGATCGGAAGGGTAAGGGAGACTCAGCCCATCATTCCTGGCTTTGAACAGAGAGGTCTCTGAACAGCCCTCGGCTGACAGTCAACAAGGATTCAGGGATCACAGTCCTACAACAGCAAGGAACTAAATTCTGTCAACTATCCAAATGAAGGAAACAAGTACCCCCTTAGTGCCTCCAGAAAGGAACGCAGCCTGTAGACACCAAGATTTTAGCCCCATGAGAACGTGGCAGACTTCTAGAGAACCATAAGATAATGCACCTGTGTTGTTTAAACTGCTAAGTTTGTGGTAATTGGTTACAGCAACAATAGAAAATGAATACAAGACATAAGCCACCACCTGAGATCTAATTATTCTTTGCCTGTTCAAGTTCACTTTAGAAACAAGGATTCAGGCAAGCGAAGGGAAGTGAGTTGGCTTTTGCTGTTGCTATTATTTGCTTCTTTTCTCATCTGTTTGCCTGACCAGCCCTGCCTGCCTCTGGAGTGAGTGCTAGCGTCTTCTTTCCTGTGTGAAATTCCTCCAGAATGAGTGGGCCACCAGGTTGCGGACTGGTCAGTATCTGAGCTAGTAAAGCAGGCAGTTTCTCCTCAGTGAATCACAGAATGTTGGAACTAGTTAGGAAACAATCCTATTTAGTGAAGTAAACAGATGCCTGGTTAAAATGATTTCCTTGGGGGAATACCCGGTGAGCTATTTCAGACCTGGGACTCTGAAACTAGTCTTTTGGCTTCCAGTTTGGATCATGGCTTTCATCACACTGGTGGTTCAAAGAATCAGCCCTGGATGTGCATAAAATCATGAGGGAGCTTTTAGAAAAAAACAGGGATGCCAGGTCCCCACCCAGGGGATTCTGATTCAATTGGTCAGCAGCAGGGCCTAAATCAGTATTATTTTTTAAAAGCTCTCCTGTTCTAACGTGCTTTACGCCGGGCTTCTGAATTTTGGCCCCATCTCAGTGCACACTGAATTTTAAAGGTCCAGATTAATGATAATTAATGTCCAACGTAAGAAAGAGACCAGTCCCAGTGTTATTCCTGGGAATAACCCTTTTCGCTAGATACAAAGCAAAAGCAAAATGCTTAATTGGATTGCCACATGTTCTTCTCTAAAAGAAGTTTGCTTTTTCCTTGTGCTCACTTACCTTGTGAGAGAAGACTTTCTGCCCTACAATGTTTGACAGCTGACTCCACTTCCTGCCTGGGATCCTTCGCTGTCACTGTTATCTTATTCCTCTCCACGTCTCCCGGAACTAAACCCCCTCCTCAAACCTCAGTCCCACGGGTTGACAGCCCTTCCCAGTGCTTGCCACCTGGCTGCCTGAACCACCTATGGCCAACAGAGGACCCCTCCACACTGTGCTGGGCCCGCAGCCAGCCCTCGTCCTCCTCCCCGGAAGGTCTGCTACTGAGACGTGGCCCCGCCAAGATCAGGTTGTTGGTGTCCACCAGAGTGGTGGTTGTACACAGAAAAAGCTTATCAGCAGATGCTTTGATTTCTAAGAGTAACATTTGGTTTATCAAAGTCAAATTTTAAAGCCCAATATTTCTAGTATAAATCTTGATATTCTAGTTATTAATCAAGCAAAATTCAACAATCATTTTTAAGATGTGCCTTCACAAATTAAATGCCCTTAAATAGTTTAAAACTGACTTTGTAGATTTAGTATATTTTACTTTTAATTTTTTTTTTCCTATTAATGAGACCTTCCATTTGGCTCTCAAGTCACTATAATATAATGCCAATTCATCAAATCTTTTGAACCTAATAGGATTATGTTGTAAAATTTTGCACATTATTGCTTGATTTGAGTTGAGCAAATTCTGTCTGCTCTCCTTGGCAAGGCCATAACTCACACAGTTTTAAATAGCCTCCCTTGGATTCTACACGGCGCTCCTGGTTTTGGTTGACTCTGTAGTCTTTAGGCTCTGTGCTGCTGACCACCATCACCACCGCCATAGGCTAAAAGCACCCACACCGATGCCTTGTCCTGCCCTCAGTTTTTTACCCTCCTTTAGTGTTAGTTGCTCAGACATGTCTGACTCTTTGTGACCCCAGGCACGGTAGCCCGCCAGGTTCCTCTGTCCATGGGATTTTCCGGGCAAAAATACTGGAGTGGGTTTGGGTTGCCATTTCCTTCTCTAGTGGATCTTCATGACCAAGGGATTGAACCCAGGTCACCGACATTGCAGGCAGAGTCTTCACGGGCTGATCCACCAGGCTGGTGCTAACACCCCTTCCTAGACCATGTTCCAGTGCTGGGACCTGACCTCTGCATGTCGCTCTTCTTTCCCTTTCTTTATTGCCCTCTCCCTGTTCTTTACCCACCCATCAAGTCTCATCTCAGATCCCACCTGCCTTCACCACAGTCCAGGATGATTCCTCTCTCTTCCACACATGTGCCACCATTGCTGATACTGTTCATTTTATACTACTTTGCACCTCATATTACTGCTAGGTAATTTTTCCTGCTTTTTTTCCCCCTGTCTTTTCTTACCTAGATTAGAAACTCTTAGAAGGTAACAGCTGTGTTTCAGAGCATTTATATCTCTGCTTCTGGCCTAGCGTGGCACCTTGGGCATGACAACAGCTAAGACCAAGAGGGCATGTGTAAATTCTGCTCCTGCCCAATAGGCTATGGATGGTCAATGACAATTGAGCAGTATTAATTTAAATGAACCCATGGCACTTGAGACCCGTGGCACGTTCTTATCAGGGGATAGCATCTCATTCTGCTTCTCAGATTTCTGGATGCTGATTTACTGACTTCAGCCAGCTAGTAAATTCCAGACGAGCCATATCTGGTACCGATTTTCCATCCTGAAATTACAATGCCTGTGGTTGTTCAAACACTACTGTCTGAAAAACCTCCTCCCACGTGCTTTACTCCTACTGAGAAGAAAATGCTGAATAACATATTTCAGCATGCCTTACTTATGGACAATGAGTATGTGTGGAGAGGCAGGAAGCGAGAGAAGCAGCTCACAATTCTAGGTTTAGTCATGTCAGGACTACATGGGAAAACAGACCACATTTTTATCAAAACTAATTTTGCTGTTCCTTGATATATGCAGAAGACCAAAAGAGTATCAATAGTTCCGTCTACCCAGAGGAAGAAAACACCCTCTCCCACAGAGTTCAAAAGACTGTTC
>SJYV01000523.1:0-14344 GCA_006410875.1 Neotragus pygmaeus | reverse complement strand
CAGTTACCTAGTAAAAAGTCAGATGGCAGAGGTCAAAAGAACTTACTAATATTCATAATATACATTTCATATTTAGTTGTCATTTTTTGCAGTCTTGCACACCATTGCCTTATTTGACAAGTAAAGGTTACTACAGAAGTTGGGTGACCTCTTCATTTTTATTTAGTGAAGTGTAGAGGCAAAATCTTTACTGAAGCCCAGATTGTGCCTGAATGAGGCCTGACTGAGTGTTCTTCACTAAATGAGTGATTCTTAACTAGACCCAACGTCCCCACCCTGCAAGAATTTTTAAAAGTTATTTAAAAAAACATTAAAATATAACTCACATTCCATGCAGTTATCACCCCACCCCCTAGAGGGAAAATTTTTTTTTTCCATACCTATTAGCATCATTCCCATTTTTCTCCCTGCCCACTCCATACTGCTGATCTGCTGTCTTAATAGATTGTCCTGTTGTGGACATTCCATATAAATAGATTGCATGTGGTCTCTGTGACTGGCTTCTTTCACTTAGCATGGTGATTTTGAGGTTCAGTTCATATTGTATCAAATATTGGTACTTAATTCCTCCCCCTGCACCAGGTTAAAGTATAATTCACCAACAATTCTCAGTGCTTTTAAAGTTCATTCAAGTTTTCTGTAAGACAGTATCATGTGCAACTTTTTCCAGATTCATGTGACCACACAAGATTGTTTGTTCAAAGCATTTCATGGAGTAGGATTTGAGAAATGATGGCAGACATCTAAACTAGACAAGTAAAAGTCAAATATAAGATATGGTAGACTTTGGTATCCTTTTTTTGATGTGTAATTCACCTACCATACAGTTCTTCCATTTACAGCTGTGCAGCCATCACTACAACCAATTTTAGAACGTTTTTATCATTGAAAGAAACTGTAGCTGTACCTGCAGCCCCACTCCCCTGTGCTACTGTATGTCAGCAATCGTTCGTCTCCTTTCTGTCTTTATAGAAACGAATTGGCCTATAGGGATGTTTTATGTAAGTGAAATCCTACAATGTGACTGGCTTGTTCACTTAGCTTAATATATTCAAGGTTCATCATGTTTTAACGTGTAGCAATACTTGTTTCTTTTTGTTGAATAATACTATATAGTATAGACATAGGATGTTTTATTCATTTGTTAATCATTTGTGGGGCATTTGGTGTGTTTCTGTCTATTGGCAGTTCAAGTAGTATGCAGTAAACATTTGGGACCCATGCTTTCATTTTTCTTGGACACATACCTAGAGGTGTAATAGCTGTGTTATATAACTAACTATAACCTTTTCAGGAACTGCTAGCCTGTTTTCCAAAGCAGCCGTGTTTACTGCTATAGCAGTAATGTGTGGGAGAGTGCCAGTTCTCTACATCCTCACCAACACTTGTTAAGTCTGTTTCTCTGACTGTAGCCATCCTGATGGATGTGAAGTTGTATATCATTGCAGCTTTAATTTGTATTTCCTCAGTGGCTAATGTTTAGCATCTTTTCATGTACCTTTTAGCCAGAGAGTTCCTACTAGCAGAACCAAGTAAAAGTCCTTTGCATATGATTTGCAGATATGTTCTCCCATTCTGTGGATTGTCTTCTTGTTTCTTGATGGTGTACCTCAATGCATGAAGTTTTTTATTTTGACCAAGTCTAATTTTTCTGGTTTTTCTTTTTTGCTTGTGTTTTTGGCAATGATTATGCCTTTAAGAGTTTTGTAGTTTTTGCTCTTACATTAACTTCTGTGATTTATTTTGTATGATATAAGGAAGGGATACAACTCAGTTTTCCTTGTTGCATGTGCACCTTCCCAAGTGTTTTGTAAACTTCCCATTTGTAGCCTGTAGACAAGTGTGAGTAATACATATCAGCTACACATGAAGAGTTGAACATTTTGGCAAAAGTTCAAAACTCAATACAGTACAATGTGTGCAACAGTTAACATTTCTAGAAAATTCAGAAGGTTGAATAAAGCAGAACCAGTTTCTAGGCTCAGTTAATTAGAAGCTGATTCTTTTCAGATATAAAATGGTTCTTTGAAAAATGTCCTGTGCAGAGTAGTTAAGTCCAGTTAGCTACAACTTTCGCTTTTTCACCACCAGGTACCTCATATGCAGTCGGTAAATTGGAGAATGGCATCAATATAATTAAGTTGTGTTGATTCATACATGAAAAATTTTTTCTAGGAAATGCAAATCAGAATAGCAGGGGTAGGATAACTTTCAAATTGAAAGGGAAAGCCCTTATCTAGCTGTACAGGCAAGACCTCTAAAGAAAATTCAAGCCTGCTTTCCTCGCTTTGCTTGGCTTCCTCTCTGTGGCAATTTATACTTTTCTGTCCATTTTTTTTTTTATGATAACCTTGTTACTCAGAATTTCATTTCCATGTTCTCAACCCCAGTAATTTAATATCCCTTGAAGCAATCTGCAAACATACTGAGCTGCTTGTCAGTGTTCAAGTTTTTGTTATTGCTCCAGTTATGATAAAGTGTAGTTTTGAGTGATTTGCTCCTGTTCTATTTTCCCCATAATATTTTTAGTGTGCAATTTTGCAGAATTTAAGGTGTTTTAGGAAAACATTGATTGTTAATGCAGAAATGCCCATTACAGGTAGATAACTTTTTTTGTGAACTCCCCCTGACCTTTAAGAGAAGTCTTTCTCTCAAAATATTTATGGCTGCATTGGATCTAAGTTTTGGCGCATGATATCTTTGTTGTGGCGTGTGGGCTTTCTAGTTGTGATGTGCGGACTTAGTAGTTGCAGTACAGGGGCTTAGTTGCCTGACCAAGGATGGAACTCTCGTCTTCATTGGAGACCTGGACCACTAGGGGAGTCTGAAATCCCCTTATGTTTAAATATCTGTGGTCTCTGATTCTCACTGATGAGAGGAGGACACTTGGAATAAAGTGTGGTCTGGATACTATTAATATATGTGTGCATGCTCAGTGTGCCTGACTGTCCTGTGACCCCATGGACTGTAGCCCGCTGGGTTGCTCTGTCCATGGAATTTCTGAGGAGGGAATACTGGAGTGGGTTGCCATTCTTCTCCTCCAGGGGATCTTCCTAACCCAGGGATCAAACCCACGTCTCTTATGTCTCTGGCATTGGCAGGCGGGTTCTTTACTACTAATGCCCCCTGGGAAGCCCTGGTCTGGATCCTGACCACCAAAACCATCTTGACAGAGAAAGTGCCTGTAAAAAATTCAAATCTTAAGATCCCATCTCATAGAGTGTGAATCACTGTGAAATTAACTTTGAATTCTACATTTTTTACTAGATTGATATTTCAGGTCCACTGCTGAACCTTATTCAGTCATGCACATTATCTGCTTGTATTAGTTTGAAAAGCAGTTTGGGGTGGTGGATGTACTTGAGATCTTCATTTATTATAGGACATATTTTTCCCAGTTTCTTGGAGAAAGTATTAAGACTTAATTTCTAAGTTTGAGGATGTCGTAGGAAATTCTAGTGGTTATCATGTTCTGAATAAGGACACAATGCCATATTTTGCCCCTGAATAGACTGGAAACTTATTTCATCTTTAGAAAAGCTAATTGCATTTCCTAGCCTTGTTTGTTTATATAAAATTGTATGTACTTCCCACTTGCCATTTAATATCCAAGTTCCCTTTTCTAAATGGGAAGGCAGTCTAATTGCTTAATGCCCATTTCTTGCTGAGTCAGATGAGTTTCGCTACATTTTTGGTCCCATTTCCCATGGTACTCTTAGGACTTCATCTTTCTCAGACTGTAGGTTATAGCCGTCTCACTCTTAAGATCTAGTTTCTGAAGTTTAGAGGTTGACAAGTAGGAGGGGTTATTCTGCCCTTTTAAATAGTGAAGATTCTGTCAGGGAGGAGGGCAGCATCTTGCACTATTAACATGAACTCTGTCTATCATTCGCGTGGTCCAGGAGTTGGCAGACTTTTTCTTAAAGGGCTGGATAGTAAAAATTCTAGTCTCACGGTCCACATAGTCATTGCCACAATTGAGAGAATAAAAGTAACTGTAGATAATACTTAAATGGCTGGCTGCACCTGTGTTCTGAAAGTCTTGAATACTTTTCATCAGACTTTAATTTCTTAAAGTTGTTTTAAGTTTGTGTTACTTAAAACAGTTTCATCCCACTTAGTCACAAATTCTGCTTTTCTCGAGATAATTTGTTTTCTTAGAAGCGGAGAGCCTTTTTCTTGGTAATGTAAAGAAAGCATAAAGGTCATCAGACATGTAAACAGCTATTGCTTCCATTACTTTGTTGAGCCAAGCAGCATCTCTGAGACGGTCTCTCACCAGCATATGTATATATATATGTCTCTGAATTTAGCACTGAAAGTCTGAGTTCAAGTTTCATGTGTGGCTGTATTTTTCTTTGGATATGTTACCATCACAGGTCATTTATTCTTTCTCTCAGCTTTAGACTATGCATTATACTGCTGTTACCAAAATAAAAAACACTTTTCAGTCACTCAGTCGTGTCCAACTCTTTGCGACCCCATGAATCACAGCACGCCAGGCCTCCCTGTCCATCACCATCTCCTGGAGTTCACTCAGATTCACGTCCATCGAGTCAGTGATGCCATCCAGCCATCTCATCCTCCGTCGTCCCTTTCTCCTCCTGTCCCCAATCCCTCCCAGCATCAGACTCTTTTCCAAGGAGTCAACTCTTCACATCAGGTGGCCAAAGTACTGGAGTTTCAGCTTCAGCACCATTCCCTCCAAAGAACACTCAGGGCTGATCTCCTTCAGAATGGACTGCTTGGACCTCCTTGCAGTCCAAGGGACTCTCAAGAGTCTTCTCCAACACCACAGTTCAAAAGCATCAATTCTTCGGTGCTCAGCCTTCTTTACAGTCCAACTCTCACATCCATACATGACTACTGGAAAAACCATAGCCTTGACTAGACGGACCTTAGTCGGCAAAATAATGTCTCTGCTTTTCAATATGCTATCTAGGTTGGTCATAACTTTTCTTGCAAGGAGTAAGCCATGTCCCCATGTCCCACCAAATCAGTGCCTTGTAATTTTTGAAGTTACCAGATAAGGAAAATCAAGTGAAAACAGAACGTGTTCAATTAATACCTTCAAGGAGACTAAAAAGTGAAAACAATAAATGAAATCTATGATTCTCTGCAGGATCTTTTTGCTATAAAGGATTTTATCAAGAAAAACAGAGAAAGGAGACTGACAGTTAAGACGCTAGCATTGAAACAATGTCAATTCCTTGATTTTGATCATTTTATTGTCTTCTAAAAAAAAATAGAAACTGATTCATTTAGGATAATGTGGCATGTTTGCAAAGCTACTCTTAAATGGTATAAGAAGAAAATTCTTTGTACCATTCTTGAAACTTTTCATATGTTTGAGATTGTTTCAAGATGAAATATTTTAAAAAATATCTGTTCACTTGATGTCTAATACTGTTTGCATTCAAAACAGGGTCAAGTGTTTTCCACGTGGTGTAATTTTTCTTTTCTTTTTCCAGGTGATGGTGGCGTGAGCGCTCCTATTTTTACCCAAGAACCACAAGATGCTATTTTTCCTTTGGATTTGTCAAAATCTGAAATAATCCTGAATTGTGCTGCTAGTGGTTACCCGTTACCCCATTATAGGTAAATTTTCTACTTCTGAGCACCATGCTGTTGTTTTTTTTTTTCTCTTTGTTTTCGGGGTAAAGTATACACACAATTTATTGTTGTTGTTGTTGCTTAGTGGCTAAGTTGTGTCCAACTCTTTGCAAATCCATGGACTCCTCTGTAGTAGTCTACCAGGCTCCTCTGTCCTTGGATTTACCAGGCAAGGATACTAGAGTGGGTTGCCATTTCTTAATCCAGAGGATCTTCCTGACCCAGGGGTTAAACCCAGGTCTCTTGGCATTGGTAGGTGGATTCTTTACCACTGAGCTGCCAGCAAAGCCCATATACACCATAAAATGTCCTAATTTGAAGTGTACTGCTCAACGAATTTTTACATAGGTACACAGCTGTGTTGGAGAATGGCATGGCAACCCACTCCAGTATTCTTGCCTGGATTCCCATGGACAGAGGAGCCTAGCAGGCTGCAGTCCATGGGGTCACAAAGAGTCGTACACAACTGAGCGACTAAGCACAGCACAGTACATTCAGCTGTGTGTCCACCACTCAAATGAAGATAGACACTTTTGGTACCCTAAAGTATCCCCTCATGCCACTTGCCAAGTGATAATTATCCCACATTCATCCTTCGGCAACCACTCTTATAACTTACTGGTTAGATTTGCTTAGAGCTGTTATTCTTGAGATTGGGTCTATGTTACAGTGAGAATTGAAAAAGAATGAAAGAAAAAGGAAGTAAAGGGAGAAAAAAGAATGAAGGAAGGAGGGAGGGAAGAATACAGGAAAAAAGAAAAAAAATAAGAGAAAGGACAGGAAAAGATTTGTTTCCCTAATTTGAAAGATATTGTAAGGCACAAGTTCATTTTGTACTCCCTTCCCCACAATATGCGGTTACTGCCTCAGTTGCCTCCTATACAATGACTATGAACATGTTTCTCTAAAAGGAATTAATCCAGATTGAAACATTTTTTATCAGACCAATTTCTGTGACTCCATTGATACATCCTATCACCCCAAAAGAACTTGTTTTAGAAAAAATATGCTGAAGACAGCTATGGATCATCTAAGGCAGAAAAGCAATTTTTACTCTGGGTAACTAGAAAAATATATATTTGTTCCTCACATATTACCTCTGAAAAAATAAGGAAGAAAGATCTGCAGTGTTTCTGTTCTTAGAATATTACAGTAAAGGGAGAATCTGATTCACATTGTGGGTGGACTTCACAAATATATGCATATATACATTATACTTGTGTAAATCTTAAAGATATTGTGTTGGTAAGAATTGCATGTGCAGTGTGAATATAGAGAAAGTAGAATAATATTAAAATGACTATTGTGGCTTTAGGATTTAAAAGCATTTTTTTAAGTCTTAATTTTTAGTGTGTGCATGTATGCTGAATCATTTCAATTGTGTTCAGCTCTTTGTGACCCCATGGACTGTCTAGCCCACCAGGTTCCTCTGTTCATGGGATTCTCCAGGCAATAATACATTAGTGGATTGCCATGCCCTCCTCCAGGGGATCTTCCTGACCCAGGGATTGAACCTACAACTCTTACATCTCCTACATTGTAAATCATCACACACAAAAAGCAACAAATTCAGTCCATTTTGGTAAAAAACAAAACAAACAACAACAATGAATAAAAACACTGGCTTTTCCTGATTTGTATGTTCCATTAAAAATACCATATTTATATTCATAATTACTTTGATCTTACGATTATCTAGATTAACTAGCTAAATTTGTCAAAATAACTTCAGTATTATTTTTTACAACAAAAGAGCTGAAAACTGTGTCTTATTATTTAAGCTTTATTAAGGAATCAAGATTGCTAGGAGAGATATCAATAACTTCAGATACGCAGATGATACCACCCTTATGGCAGAAAGTGAAGAGGAGCTAAAAAGCCTCTTGATGAAAGTGAAAGTGGAGAGTGAAATAGTTGGGTTAAAGCTCAACATTCAGAAAATGAAGATCATGGCATCCGGTCCTAGCACTTCATGGGAAATGGATGGAGAAACAGTGGAAACAGTGGCAGACTTTATTTTGGGGGGCTCCAAAATCACTGCAGATGGTGATTACAGCCATGAAATTAAAAGACACTTACTCTTTGGAAGGAAAGTTATGACCAACCTAGATAGCATATTGAAAAGCAGAGACATTACTTTGCCGACTAAGGTCCATCTAGTCAAGGCTATGGTTTTTCCTGTGGTCATGTATGGATGTGAGAGTTGGACTGTGAGGAAGGGTGAGCGCTGAAGAATTGATGCTTTTGAACTATGGTGTTGGAGAAAACTCTTGAGAGTCCCTTGGACTGCAAGGAGATCCAAGCAGTCCATTTTGAAGGAGATCAACCCTGGGATTTCTTTGGAAGGAATGATGCTGAAGCTGAAACTCCAGTACTTTGGCCACCTGATGTGAAGAGTTGACTCATCAGAAAAGAGACTGATGCTGGGAGGGATTGGGGGCAGGAGGAGAAAGGGACGACCGAGGATGAGATGGCTGGATGGCATCACTGACTCGATGAACGTGAATCTGAGTGAACTCCAGGAGATGGTGATGGACAGGGAGGCCTGGCGTGCTGTGATTCATGGGGTCGCAAAAAGTCAGACACGACTGAGCGAATGAACTGAACTGAAGGCTTTTCTATCTTTAGAACACCTCAACCAATGAAGTCCATCTAGTAGATGAAGATTACTTAGTTTATAAATTGGTCCATCTAGTTCATGGTTGTTTCCTTAAGTAAAAAGCTGTGTTATTTAAATTAAAACTTGGCTGAATATATAAAAAGGTGACTAACATATTTTTGAAATCATCTCATACTTCAAGTTGCAATTTTATTTTTGAGAACTAATTTTATTGTTCCCAAAGATTGATAGAATTTATTAGAGAAGAGGAAAAACATTAAGTACCTATACAATAAGAAACAATTGTTAAGTATAGGTAAGACAGATCACTGATTAGTCATGTACTTATATAAAAATTTCTATTGACTTATAACACATGGAAAGATATAATACAGTGGTTCTCAAAACAATTTGCTAATAATACCTGTGAAGAAATACACTGAATGAAGAGATTGCAAATTTCAATGTCGTGAAATGCCCTCTTTTGTAATGCTTGTAAATAAGGAGGCTAAAGACAGGCAATCAACGTCTTATTTCCAGTCCCCTGAACCGGGTTTAGCTTATTTCTACTATCATGGTATAAAATATTCAAGATGCTTTTAAAAGACAATGAGGGAAAAAAAAGTTTCTAATGCTTAAATGTCAGATTGAGCCCCAGTTTTCTTGATAATAAAGCAAAGGGCAGAGGTATTTCAGACAATGCACATTAGCAAAAAAATGTGAATTTTAGTTTTAATATGACCCTTTTGAACTTAAAATTTATTTTTTTTAAATCCTCATGACTGTATTCATTTTAGATTGTGTGTCTGAGAGTGTGTGTGTGTATGTGTATGTGTGTGAAATAGATGGATACTCTTTATGATTCGGAGTTTAACATTATTTGAAGTTACTTGGGTATAGTGTGAAGCTGTACCAAAAACCCATTGCTTAGAACCAAGAGTTATCATTTCTAGTCACAGCTCTATCATTACATATATAACCCTGGAATCTTATCTTTCCTATTGTTGTATCCCTCATCCATAAAGTGAGGGTGTGGTTGATTTTAAGGTGTGTTTTATTCCTTTTAGTAAATTAGATAATGAAATTTCATAAGAGAAAATAAGCAATATTGAAAGCAGAACTTTGGAAACAGTTTAAAAGAAACTTGTCTAAAGTTACTTTCAGTTGGAGTCAATACCTTCATGGACAGAATATCAGTGAAGACAAGATACATGTTAGGCAAAGTTTCCAGTGGAAAGGTTCACTTTCTATTCTTTTAAAGACCATGAAACACATGAAAATTAACATCTAACCGTGCAGCTTTGTTAAAGGAAGGAAAATGGGTTACTAAAAAATACTACCCGGGTAGGATTGCTTATACTTAATAAGTCAAGGATATGGTGATGAGATAGTGACGAGCTTAGTTCCAGAGCTCAGAATATATATTTTATTTGGGAAAATGAAGCGACACACACATAAATTATTTTTACATAGAATACACACTGTCAGAAAAAGTTCTTTGAATGTCATAGAGAATATCCACCACGTGTCCTCTGAACCTGGTCACTGGAGAAGTTTCCTTTCTGTGATTTAATCTACTCATCAAAAAGACATTCTTAAGTTTGAAGAAGCTCTAGGCCTGTGAGTAAAAATCACAAAGGGTGTTACTCTGCCTTACTATTCTTTTTATTCATTTCCTCCCTTGATCTACTTAACAACTTTCTGTGACAAAGAAGGATATTTTTATTGTGCAAAGTTTATAATCAATGGATATGACTTTTGGAGAAATAACTTGGCTAAGCATACAGAACAAAGGAATATCAAAGCTAGGCCTAGGACTCTTTCTATGAGGTCGATGGAANATTTCTACCACTGTCTCTTATACACATCTGTGCAAAGTTTATAATCAATGGATATGACTTTTGGAGAAATAACTTGGCTAAGCATACAGAACAAAGGAATATCAAAGCTAGGCCTAGGACTCTTTCTATGAGGTCGATGGAACTAAATTTAGTGCACATTAGAATCACCCAAACAGATGTTAAAATTTTCAGTTTTGTAGTTCTTCACGTGTCTAGGAATGGGTCCAGAAACAGCACTCTATGTAACTCTAAAACAAGGCTCAGTTTTGAAAAAAAATACTCTCACACACACATACATTATCACAGACTAGCAAACAAATATAGCCCCAACCATTATATTCTTGACACAGGACTTAACTACTTAATAGTGAAGGATGTTCCCCAGAAAAAGGTCAAGATTTTAATTCAAATCCATTATGTTTCATGGAATTAATATGATATTAAGGCAGATGCTTAAAATAATCTTCTATAGCATATTTCCTAGTTTGCATCATGAGATAATTCTCCTGGGCATGGAATTCTTTCAGTAACACTTGTATGACAATGACTTGAATTCATTAATACTATTTCTCAATTTATTTAAACACATTAATTAGAACAAAGCCCACACCATGAGTTGAACCCCTGATCTATATGCACAGTTTAATAATCATTGTACCATAGTGATTAGAATGATTATGGGGAGAGTGTGAAAAATTCATTTGCTGCAGCTAAGCCAACAACTTTGAATTTGTGTTGAAAAACAATTACTGAGCTTAATTAGGAGCATGTAATGATGACAGCAGTTATTTCAGTGATTGATTTCAAAATTAAAGAAAGCTGGCAAACTAAGTGCTGTATATCCTTTGCATTGAAAAAGCAAGGGAACACAAAGGTTCAAAGACCATGCCCTGTAAACAACTTATGAAAGACAGTATTATAGCACTGGCAAGGGGAATATTCAAGGCTTCAGATAGGCCTAAAAAAATAATAGTTTTCTCTATTTTCTTCTTCTAATATTGAGAACTAGAAACCGAATAAATTTCTCTAGAAAAAAATATTGGCAGATAGTTCACGCAAATGAAATGTACTATTTTTGACTGTTGTTTTTCAGTTTCCTTTTATTAAAAGTTGAGGTGCACAAGAATTGGCTAAGTAATTTTAAAGTGACAGAGTTGGTTCAAGTCCTCTGGATAATTTGATATTCATCATTTCTCATCTTTAACAGGGTGGAAGGTACCCTAAGCCTGTATTTCTCTTCCACTGTTGTAGACATTTGCTAGACTTTTTCCATGGGATGTTTTAGAATTCTAAAAAAGTCAATGACATTTGGAATAATTCTATAAAATGTCATTCCTTTCTTACAATTAGCTACCCGCACAAAACTATTTTTAATATGACCTTAGCATGAAGGCAAGAATCTGCAGAGCTCGCATAAACCTGAAAGAAGCAAGATTTACAAACTGTCTTTATTTCACAAGAAGAGGCGTTCACTTGTTTTTCTGACTGATTCTCTTAACTCAATATTTTAAAATATATCCCTTTTCTTAAATGGTTTATATTACTACACAAAGCTAGTGCCCTAGAAATGTATATCTTTGAATGTGTAATATTCTGATTTCAAAATTTCTGATTATTTTGATGGAAGCAAGGGGTTGCAGGGGGAAGGCAATGGCACCCTACTCCAGTACTCTTGCCTGGAAAATCCCATGGATGGAGGAGCCTGGAAGGCTNTTCTGATTATTTTGATGGAAGCAAGGGGTTGCAGGGGGAAGGCAATGGCACCCTACTCCAGTACTCTTGCCTGGAAAATCCCATGGATGGAGGAGCCTGGAAGGCTGTAGTCCATGGGGTCGCTAAGAGTCGGACACAACTGAGCGACTGCATTTTCACTTTTCACTTTCATGCATTGAAGAAGGAAACGACAACCCACTCCAGTCTTCTTGCCTGCAGAATCCCAGGGACGGGGGAGACTGGTGGGCTGCGCTCTCTGGGGTCGCACAGAGTCAGACACTACTGAAGTGACTTAGCAGCAAGGGGTTGCAAGCTGGAGGAAGTGGGTCCATTAAAGAAAAGAAATGGGTATTCGTTCATCTTAAAATAATAAAACATAATTTCTAAATCATCTAATACTTCTTTGAAAATAAATATAACTGTTAGGATTTTCTGATACTTCATTAATGTTCTAAAAGATTGTTGACTACTAGGTAAGTCGAGAAATTTTTTGCAGCCTAAAACGAAAACCTCTCAAACTGCATTTGTTTTGTTAAGGTATAATTTTAGTTTGGCATTTCTAAGTACTGTTGAAATATTTTCAGCATGATTAATTTTCCAAGTAAGAAACTATCAGAGACAATCATGTTCTAAAGTAGTCAGGTTATTTTTGTTTTGTTATCAACCTCAAATTGGCATTGTAAAGTCTTTGTGCTGGCTTTCTTTGTGCCATTCTAATATATTCTTCTTGGACTTCATGTCTAAATCATTTTTGACATTCAATTTTGCAGTATCAGTTGTGGGTGTTCAGGTATGGTATATATTATTTGAAAAGTTGTTAAAGGAATAAGATGGCCAGGGTTATTGACTGAATGTCTACTTTATATTTCTTATGTCAAGAGTTCTGCTGCCTTTCTGTACAGGTTTTGGTGAATGTTTGTAATTTGTAAAGAGTAGAAGATCTTTCAAATAATCTAGTTATTGATATTATGGAGCTCAAGAAGATAATTATCTTCAGTGAAACTGGTAGGATGTGTCCACATGTAACCATGTTTTGTTTTATTTTAACAGTCTCAGGAATTGCAAACGTAAGTTGTTTAAATCAGTAGTGGTCAACTCTGATTTTGGAGACATAATTTGATTTTTTTTTCTTTGAAGGTGGAAGCAAAATGGTGCAGATATTGATTTTACCATGAGCTATCACTACAGGTTGGATGGAGGCAGTTTGGCAATCAGCAGCCCTCGCACAGATCAAGATATTGGCACGTACCAGTGCCTGGCCACCAATTCTCTGGGAACAATTCTGAGTCAGAAGGCAAAGCTCCAATTTGCATGTGAGTTTGTGAGGAAAACCTATAATCTTTGTGTTTCTGAAAATATATTCTTCTTATAACCATAGTAGAAAAAAGCTAACTTTGCCAATCACATGCTCTTTGAGAGCAAATATGAATTTATAGAGATAAAAAGTTTTAACAGTGTGCATTTTGTGAATTCATACTCCTGGGAATAGTCGAATCTGTTTCAAAAAAAAAAGCAGGAAATATCAGTATTATTGTTTTTTGTGAATTATATTTAGAAACATCTCTGAAAGTTCTAGATATACATATTCAGATAAAGATTATATATATATATATATATATATCCTTTTTCTTTCTTCTTTTGCATTGGGCATTAATGTGAAGGGCACATTAATAAAAGAAAGCAAAGATATTTTTGGGGGGAGGAAAGCTTTCTCCCAGGAAAAGTGATCATGCATCTGCAGTTTGATGCAGGTGGAAATAAAGTGGTTGCCAAAGGCAGACTTTATATTAACTGTAACAATGTCCAACTGCGTCACATAAATGTCATCCAAATAATTACCTTGGTGACATTTGGGGACATTAGCAGATGAACAATAGACATACTGCTTCTTATAGTGTTTATATATAGTGTTTCTGGGGACTGAAATGTTTCACGTTAGATCCAGGGAAAGCCTTGTTTGAAAGTAATTACATTTGTTGATGTGGATGAAGCAGAAGCCTTACATCTTTCCCTTTATATCCCTTCTGCCGTGCGACTCCCACTGACGCCCTCCTCAGAGGATGTACCAGGGACCAAAGAGTGAGAAGCTACTATTTGGGACCCTGATGAATAGGTCTATTCTTCTGTTATTTTGAAAAAGTAACTATTTTGAAATCTACAGAAAAAAATATACATCCAAAGCCCAACTTGTAGAACTGTTGCAGGAAGGAGGACCCCTTCCAGGGTCTGAAGCTGAGCTCTTGTCTAACACTTGGAAATGAATTGTCTGAGGAGACACATGTGCTGACAAGGCAAGAGATTTTATTGGGAAAGGGCACCGGAGCAGAGAGCAAGCAGGGTAAGGGAACCCAGGAGAATAGCTCTGTCACATGGCTTGTAGTCTCAGGTTTTATGGTGATGGGATTAGTTTCCAGGTTGTCTTTAGCCAATCAGTCTAACCCAAGAGTCCTTCCTGGTGGTGCACGCCTTGTTCAGCCAAGATGAATGCCAGAGAGAAGGATGCTGGGAGGTGGTCAGACATGTGGTGTCTCATTTTGACCTTTCCCAAACTCTTCCAGTTGGTGGAGGCTTATTAGTT
>SJYV01000522.1:0-12555 GCA_006410875.1 Neotragus pygmaeus | reverse complement strand
AATGGGGATAAACACCTCTATCGACGCACTCTCACCTTGAGGGATGTTGGGAGGACAGCATTAAATGGTACTTTCTTAAAGAACTCAGGTTTGCGGGTCAGGGCTGTTCTGAGACTGCTGGATAACCCACCATGAATCCCTAGTTACTTCTGTAGATCACAGGCTCCGAGAAAAGCGACGTGCCCAAGGGCACACGGAACCTTGGTACCCCACCCCCACCCTCACCCCCGGCGCAACGTGGTCTGTCTAATCCCAGGAAGGTTGCCTGGTGCAAACTGGAGGAACTCAGTAATGGCTAGGTTAACTGCTGAAAGGGCAGGGCCACTGGGAGGAATCCCGCCTCCCTTCTTCCCCTGCTGGAGTATGATAAGGTGCCCATGGCCCCAAGGAGAAGGTGGCAGCTTTGATTAGAAGGGTTNAACTGGAGGAACTCAGTAATGGCTAGGTTAACTGCTGAAAGGGCAGGGCCACTGGGAGGAATCCCGCCTCCCTTCTTCCCCTGCTGGAGTATGATAAGGTGCCCATGGCCCCAAGGAGAAGGTGGCAGCTTTGATTAGAAGGGTTTTTATGGCTCGTGTTTTGAAAGGGGGGGCACTTACTCCTCCTTCACTCTTTTTTTTTTTTTTCATCCTGGCAGTTACCCACTTCCAAAATGATCTTGCTAATTCTTTGGCTTCCCCCAACTCTGCTCCATTCTGGAAAGAATTTTGCCTGTTTTATCCTTACCACCTCCTTGAATGATGCTTAGGGTCTATGGGAGTTCAGTAGATGAATGAGTAACTGAATTAATGAGTAAATGAAACGCTGGCTTTTGGAGGTAGCTAACATTGTGGGAGGTAAATCGCTTTTGGAGATAATTTGTCAGATAGGAGCTCTGAGGTCACCTCCTATTGGAAGCTCTCCCTGACCTCCCCAAGGCAAGACTAGGTGTTTTGATTGGTGCAGTCGTGGTACACTTCATCGGTGATTTACTTCTGTCTGTGCCATCAGTTGACTTCTGCCTCTCCCAGTAGACTGGAAGACCCTCCAAGTCTGGGAAGAATATGTTGTTTCTCATTGTTTTAGTCCTGAGACCTACATAGTGATAGCTCTGTCAGTAAAGAATCTGCCTGCAAGGCAGGAGACCCAGGTTTGATTCCTGGATCAGGAAGATCCCCTGGAGAAGGAAATGGCAACCCACTCCAGTAATCTTGCCTAGAGAATCCCATGGACAGAGGAGCCTGGCAGGCTACAGTCCATGGGGTCGCAAGAGTCAGATACCACTTAGTAACTAAACCACCGCCAAATCTGGGAAGAATATATTGTTTCTCATCGTTTTAGTCCTGAGACCTACATAGTGATAGTGCCTGGCACAAAACAGGGAGCGGTATTCAGGGAAATCATTGTGGAAGAAGGAAGGCTGGCCAGCCAGAAGAGGTGGTAAGATAGCAGGATTATGTGAAATTGCCTGGGAATGCATGTCAAATAAACCTTGGGCCAGTCCTGGTTCTGAGGGACTTGGACTAATCTCTGCTCATCTCTGAATCTGTTTCATCTGCATAATGGAGTCATTTATCCAACCTGTCCCACCCCTGTTATAGGGGCAGAAGGAACTGTAGTAAACAACAAGAATACAAAAACAATTAGAATGAACAAATATAAAGTAATAACATCAACAATTATGGTAATATAATAGTGACTGACAGGTGTCACAGATGTAGACAAACACTTTATGTGTACTTAATCCTCAGGAAATGGCAACCCACTCCAGCATTCTTGCCTGGAAAATCCCATGGACTGAGGAGTCTGGCAGGCTACAGTCCATGGGGTCGCAGAGAGATGGACACGACTGGGCAACTTCACTTTCACTTTTCAATCCTCACATCAGCCTTGTGAGCCAAATACTCTGATATTTGGAAGCCACGCCATTGGCTGTGTATAGAGCTGCAATCGTCATAGTCTCCCGGTTAACTGAGCCTTTTATTATTATGACATGCCCCTCTTTATGCTTCTTGCCTTAGAGTGGACTTTGATATAAAAATCACACACCTGTCCTCCACTGGTGCATGTTTTAAATGCTCCATCCCCATCCACCTTTTACCTTCCACCTTTATGCATCCTTGCGTTATTCGTGTGTCTCTTGTAAGCAGCAAAGAACTGGGTTTTGCTTTTTGATTTGGTCTCCCCATCTTTGCCTTTTAACTAGGGCATTTGGTCTGTTTACATTTAATGTAATTATAGACATATTTAGACTTAAATCTGCCTTTTTATGTGTTTTTTGCCACCTAATTTTTCTCTCTCTTGTCTTCTTTAGGATTGGATGTGAATGTTTTGGTAAGACTTTATTATCCTCATTTTTACAGAGAGGGAAACTGAGGCACGGATTAATGAAGGATAAGATGGGCCAGGTATTTTTTACCCATTGAACTTCTCTTCCAGCCAGGCAGCCGGATATTGCACAAACAATAATGTAGATAAATATCTAATTTGGTGAGTGCTGTGCAGGAAATAAAACTGAAAAAAGTAGCAGAGAAAGGTTTCCTGTCCCCAGCCTTAGGTTTCCCCCACAACCAATGTCACCATCGCTGAGCTGACTGAGCATTCCCACCCTTTCCCACCCTCTCTCTCAAATACACAAAAGAGGAAAACATTTTCTTGTCTCTACTCCACTGTGCACAGAACATTTGGAGCAAGGCAAGTCCCTTTTAGCTTCAATGTGCAAGCTCCCACCCCTTCCAGGACCCTGGTAAATGTTTCCTGGCCTCCACCAACGCCCAAGAGACCTACTGAAAAGTTTCTGCAATCTGGGCCTCTTCTGCTACAGCCCACAAACAGAGTCACGGTTCTACTTTTCCCAGCAGCCATCACCCAGACTTAGCACTGGCTGCTGTCTGACTCATGGAGTTCCAATATTCATAACAGATCCAATCCACACTGCATGCTTTCACACCATCCTGTCTTTGTTCCTGTGATCCCTTCAGCCCTGAATGATTGTCAGCACCCAAAAAACTCCTAATCCTACCTCAAAACTCCATCCAAGGACTTCCCAGGTGGTCCAGTGGCTAAGACTCCACATTGTGAACACAAGGGGCCTGGGTTCAACCCCTGGTTAAGGAACTAAATCCCACATGCCACAACTAAGAGTTTGCACGCCGCAACTAAGATTCTACATGCTGCATCTAAGATTTTGCATGCTGCACTGCAGATTGAAGATTCCGTGCACTGCAGCTAAGACTTGGCAGAGCTGCTCTGGCCACCAGGCTTTCTATAGGACACAGCAGTGAGCACACGCTTGTAGGCAGGGCTCACCATCTTGGACCACCAGTGTCCCCGACATGGGCCCCTGCATCTGGAGAACCTGCATACCGACCTCCCCAACCCCCAAGATCTATGCCACAAAGATGCTTGGAAATGGGCTTTTTGAGATGCCAGCTAGGAAATTAGGGGACGATTCCTGAAGAGTCTCCTTTTTGTTCTTATTCTGAACAAAATGTGCACATTAAAGCTGCTATTTCTCTTTTTCTTTTTTTAAAAAATATTTATTTGGCTATGCTGGGTCTTAGTTGCAGCATGCAGAATCTAGTTCTCTGACCAGGGATCTAACCCAGATCCCCTGCATTGGGAGCATAGAGTCTTAGCCATAGAACCACAGGGAAGTCCCAAAGCTGCAATTTCTTAAAAACAAAGAAACAAACAAAAAACTCCATTCAGATGTACCTGCTTCCTGGCCTTGAAAATTCATACCCAATTCTTCAGGTTCCTCCAGCTTTGAGTCTCCTCCCTCTAGCCAAGCACTGTTTCCTGGAGGGCTGGGAGTGTCTGTGTTGGACTCTGCTTCACTATCCAAGGCTAGGCAGGGACTGAGTATTTTCTGGATCCTCAGAATACAGGCCAAACCCTGAAAGGGTGGCTAGAGTTTACTGAATAATGTTTTAAATTGTTGGTTGAACTATAAAAATGCATAAGAATCCTCACCAGCATTAACTTTTCAATGAATGAAGGCAGGAGAGCATGGAAGTAATAATACAGTTTACCCACAGATAACCCTCAGTTTATCAAGGGCTTACAATGGGCCAAGTGTTATAAAGAATTAATCCTGAAGGATTCATGAGGTTAAGCCACTTGCTCAAGGACAGTCAGCCAGGATGTGACAGCTGGAATTTTAACTTAGATATGTCCAGTTCTAGGGCTCTCAAAGAGTCTTCCCTGTGCCCAAGGGCATGTGTGTATCTCTCAAGCTCTTAGCAACCATAAGAGACAGATGCTGTGTTACTCAGACTCACACTTAACAAATTGATACCCAGAAAAATTAGACATGCAATACAGAGCATACACATGATAAGACCTCAATAACTAATGATACTTCTTAACACTTACTAGGGCTTCCCTGGTGGCTCAGAGTAAAGAATCCACCTGCCAATGCAGGAGACATGGGTTTGATCCCTGGGTTGAGAAGATCCCCTGGAGAAGGAAATGGCAACTCAATCTAGTATCCCTGCCTGGGAAATTCCAGGACAGAGGGGCTTGGTGGGCTACAATCCATGGGGGTCACAAAAGAGTCAGACACCACTAAGTGACTAAATGACACTTATCTAGCAATTTCTATTTGCTCTCCTTTGTTTATATGTTTAACTTGGGTTATCTAATTTAAGAATGCATCCTATCTCAGTATAAATCATGGTTTATACAAGGAGACAGATAATAGAACTAAAAATAGATGTGTGTATGCAAGGGTTTTAGACATACATGTATTTCCTAACTCTGACTGATGAGAGAGTTTCTAAGCAATCATACCTGGGTAGCAGTGAGTACACCCAGCCCCTAGATCTTGGTGTCTAAATACCATTCTCCAAGAAAAGAAACCAGGCTCCTTGGAGAAAAGACTGACAGGGATATTCCAAAGTAAGCACAGAAAATCTTGTGGTGCCAAAAGGAAGGAATTACTCACAGAAACACTGAAACATGTTAAAAGGGCACAGGCGATAACTGAAAGGGGAAGCAAAATAAATAACATAGAAATTAATTATAAGGCACCGAATAAATACTCGTGACTTCATGGGGATATAAATACTTGAATAATAGGTAATTGAGAAGAATAGACAGCACTTGTTTA
Organism: Neotragus pygmaeus; assembly: GCA_006410875.1. Classification (NCBI taxonomy): domain Eukaryota; kingdom Metazoa; phylum Chordata; class Mammalia; order Artiodactyla; family Bovidae; genus Neotragus; species Neotragus pygmaeus. The sequence goes on along the minus strand of SJYV01000522.1, from coordinate 7,463 downwards.
CAGTAGAATTACATTAAAAGGCACTTTATGCAAACAACCACAGTAATAATTATTGCTGCCAGGAGCGATGGATGAGTGCTAAAACTAAAAGGCAAAAAATATGATAAAAACTAAACAACAGAAAACAGAACTAGAAAGCCAAGGGTGTTCATACGGTCTCTTAAGTATCCCCCCATAGGATACTTATTAATTGCAAAAAATAGTTACTTCACAGTTGAGAAACAAGAAGATACTGCCTTAAGTAAGTAACTGAAGTCAACATCAGCAACAAGGAGACAGAGCAACATCCCAGTGCCTCCCGATACAGGATGCATTGAGAAGGATGCTATGTCACTCTTGTGGGGTTCTTGCCCAAATGGCTCAACTTCAGTCTAATCATGAGAAAATATTAAAGAAGTCCATAATCATAGGTATTCCAACAAAACCAGTGACTCTTTAGTTCTCTTTCTGCCATAAGGGTGGTGTCATCTGCATATCTGAGGTTATTGATGTTTCTTCTGGCAATCTTGATTCCATCTTGTGCTTCATCCAGCCCAGCATTTTGCATATGTACTCTGCATATAAGTTAAATAAGCAGGGTAACAATATACAGCCTTGACATACACCTTTCCCAATTTGGAACCAGTCTGTTGTTCCATGTCTGGTTCTAACTGTTGCTTCTTGACCTGAATACAGGTTTCTCAGGAGGCAGATAAGGTCGTCTAGTATTCCCATCTCTAAGAGTTTTCCACAGTTTATTGTGATCCACACAGTCAAAGGCTTTAGTGTAGTTGATGAAGCAGAAGTAGATGCTTTTCTGGAATTCTCTTGCTTTTTTGATGATCCAGCGGATGTAGGCAATTTGATCTTTGGTTCCTCTGCCTTTTCTAAAACCAGCTTGAACATCTGGAAGTTCTTGGGTCACGTACTGTTGAAGCCTGGCTTGGAGAATTTTGAGCATTACTTTGCTAGCGTGTGAGATGAGTGCAATTGTGCAGTAGTTTGAGCATTCTTTGGCATTGCCTTTCTTTGGGATTGGAATGAAAACTGAGCTTTTCTACTCCTGTGGCCACTGCTGAGTATTCCAAATTTGCTGGCATATTGGGTGCAGCACTTTCACAGCATCATCTTTTAGGATTTGAAGTAGCTCAGCTGGAATTCCATCACCCCTACGAGCTTTGTTCGCAGTGATGCTTTCTAAGGCCCACTTGACTTAGCACTCCAGGATGTCTGGCTCTAGGTGAGTGATCACACCATTGTGGTTATCTGGGTCATTAAGATCTTTTTTTTGTATAGTTCTGTGTATTTCTTGCCACCTCCTCTTAATATCTTCTGCTTCTGTTGGGTCCATACCATTTATGTCCTTTATTATGCCCATCTTTGCATGAAACGTTCCTTTGGCATCTCTAATTTTCTCAATGAGATCTCTAGTTTTTCCCATTCTGTTGTTTTCCTCTATTTCTTTGCATTGATCACTGAGGAAGGCTTTCTTATCTCTCCTTGCTATTCTTTGGAACTCTGCATTTATCTGGGTATATCTTTCCTTTTCTACTTTGCCTTTTGCTTCTCTTCTTTTCTCAGCTATTTGTAAGGCCTCCTCAGACAACCATTTTGCCTTTTTGCATTTCTTCTTCTTAGGGATGGTTTTGATCACCACCTCCTGTACAATGTCACGAACCTCCATCCATCATTCTTCAGGCACAGGACTTAGAGGCTACAAAATGGCCTGGGTTTCCTAAGAGGGAAGCTAAGATAATTCTTTGATAGAAAAGATTACATTATTCCTACAAGTTTCCCCTCTTTTATGATACATTTTTACTCTTTCAAATTCAGTTAGCATGAGATGGCTCTCATGTTCTGATGTGTCTAATAGTAAGAGATTGTTCTGATAGGGCTTCTGCAGACTGTTTAGTAAGGGCAGTTTCTATTGATCATAACAGAAGACCTCTAATACAAGGGATTATACGATATCCTATTAGGGCCATTCCTTCAAATACAGTGATTAGGGAGGTCAGGACAGAGATCACTATTATACCTTTCCATTTGCCCCCGCCCAACCTTTGTTCCATCAGACTGGAGAAAGGATCATTTTCCCTGAGTTTTTCTCCAACTTATTAGCCAAGGTGGTCAGACCTTGCAGGGCTCTTGTTATTGTGCCATCAGGGGTGGTGGTGTTGGGTATGAAAGTACAACACTGACCTCCTATCATAGCACATGCTCCCCCTTTCTCTGCCAGGATCCTGTCTAAGGCAGTCAGTTCTCCCAGGTGGTCATCTTACTGGTTGAGTCTAATTGTTCTGCGAGTCCCTTGACAGTGTCTCTAGTATAGTTGACAAAACTCTGCTGGTTATAGTAAATGTAGTTTCTCCAATCCACATTTTTACTGATGGTGAACCACTAGAATAACATTGATTCAAATTCCGATATCTGGTTTCTAGCCTTGAATTCATTAGGGGAACCCCTGGGAACTCTAATTGAGTCAATGTAAACACGTGTATCAAATGACCCACCAGGGCTGGTGACATCTCTCTTGCTTCTATGTCTGGTTTGTACAGGGGTTGAGTCGGGGTAGACATGCCAGAGTGAAAGGGACAGCCAACTGAACTAAAGTGCAAGTTCCACTCCAGTCAGCTGGAGAATCCCAAGCAGTGATTCTCCACAGTACCACCAGACATCCATCCGGGCCGACGACAATGCGGGTGGATTGCTGCCTCGAAGGACTGGCTTTCTCTGCACCCAGATACATTGCCCGGGAATGTTAATTGCTCCCCCACAGAGAGAGGCACGAGGTGTAATTAGCGTCATGGAATGGGGGTCTGACAGTCTTTGGGGGCATATTGGAAACTTTCAGTCGAGAACAACAGTGATAGGGTCCTGGAGGATTTATTGCCTCAAGCTGTATTGTCCTGAAAGAGGGATATCATACGTCCCACGCCCATAGGGTCTGAAGTCCATTCAAGTGGGAATGGTACCACCCGGGCTTCCGGCTTACCTGCCGCGAAAGCGTAACAACTGCTCTTGTTTAAAGCTTGGACAGATTGTTTAATCCATTCCAACCAGGCATTTGTTTTCCCATATCCAGTCTCGATCTCTATGGTTTGGTGTAAATCCTTCACCTCTACCATGGTGACCTTAGTAGGGTCAGTGGGAACTGGGGGTTGAATTGGTTCAGAAGTTTTGTGTCTGTGGCACTAATTAGGAGGTAATTTTTAACAAGTGTAATAGCTAATCTTCCCAGCGGATCTCTCCCAGCTACGTCTGCCCCTAGTCCATACCAGGGCTTCCCTGGTGGCTCAGACAGCAAAGAATCTGCCTGCAATCCCCGGGTTGGGAAGATCCCCTGGAGGAGGGCATAGCAACCCACTACAGTATTCTTGCCTGGAGAATCCCCATGGACAGAGGAGCCTGGTAGGCTAGGGTCCATGGGGTTGCAAAGAGTCAGACAGGACTGAGCGACTAAGCACAGCACAGTCCATACCAATGCTCAAGAGATGGACTGGTTTTCCCTGGTTTTATCATTAATAGGAGTGGGTCATGTTGTAGATTCCCACAGTCATCTCCGGGTGCCCCCCCTTGTCAGGGATAATCTCTTTTAGTTCCGCTAGTGTGGGAGCTGCTTTATGTGGCTCAGCCGTGTAACCCTTATACTGGGTAATCCACCATACTTTGGCCCAACTAGAGGAGGGGAGTTGGTGTGGATCATTTCCTGACATGCCCCATACTGGTTCAGGACAAAGGTACTTATGTTCCATAGATAGCTCTGTAGGTTATCACAAGGTAAGACCTGGCAAGCATCAGATTTCACAGTTAGGAGATCCCTGCTCGTGGTCACATTAAATAATTAAGTTGACCAGGTAAGGGCTGCCCCCAACAATCTGCATCTTGGCATACAGAATGACCAAGATGGGTGTTAAAGTCTTTTCAAAGTCAGCTGTGTAGGATCGGGATGTTGGGCCATGGACCATTGTTCCTCTTGATTCGGGGATTCAGTCCCTTTGACTTGCATGTATTGAGTCCAGCCTTTCTCTGCAGTGCGAACAGCTGTTTCAGTTGTGAGCAGCATCTGGTAAGGTCCTTCCCAGGGTGGTTCAAGTTTGTCTTCCTTCCAGGTCTTTATCAGGATATAATCACCAGGCCGAAGAAGATGCACCAGAAATCCAAGAGATGGGTCCTAACGCAACAGGCCCTGCAACCTAAGAGAAGACAGAGGAGAGGAGAGGCCAAGTACACAGTTTCTCAGAAATTGGTCTTTTGTTTCCATGGTTAACAGGTCAGCAGTTTGACCCAAATATGGTAACCCGTACAGCATCTCATGTGGGGATCATCGAATATCCTTACAAGGGGCAGTTCTGATTCTGAGAAGACCAACTGGGAGGCACTTGGTCCAGGGAAGTTCGGATTCGAACGTTAATTTAGTTATTTGTTTCTTTAGTGTCTGGTTTACTGGCCTGGAGAATTCCATGGACTGTATAGTCTATGGGGTCACAAAGAGTTGGACACAACTGAGAGCCTTTCACTTATACTTTGGGCTTCCTTGATGGCTCAGAGGTTAAAGGTCTGCCTCCAATGTGGGAAACCCAGGTTCGATCCCTGGGTTGGGAAGATCCCCTGGAGAAGGAAATGGTAATCCACTCTGGTATTCTTGCCTGGAGAATCCCATGGACAGAGGAGCCTGGTAGGCTACAGTCCACAGGGTCGCAAAGAGTCGGACATGACTGAGTGACTTCACCTTCACTTTATCCTTTCTCCCTTTCCTTAGGAAGTTATTCCCATTTTATCCCCAGACTTTTTGTACTCCTTAACAAGAGTAGAAATAAAATGACTTCCATCATTTGAATCTATGTTCTCAATTAATCCAAACCAGGGAATTATGACCTCTAGTAGTATCTTAGTTACGTTGCTAACCACGGCAGTTGACAGCGGGATGGATTCAGCCCCGTTAGTTAAATGGTCTACTATTACTAAGAGGCACCTGAGGCGACCAGCTTGAGGCATCCTCCGTGTGGTCGACTTGGATACTCTGAAATGGCCTCAGACTCAGGATTTTCCCCACCGAGGGCTGTTTTTTTAACACCAGTTTATTTACCTTTCTGCAAGTAATACAACTTTCCTTCACCTGTTTAGCGATGGTATATATACCTTTGTTACCCATAAACTCTTAAGGCAGAGTCACACAGGGTGTGTGGGTCCCAACGACTTCCTCTATGTAACTTGAGTTAACAGTTCTCTCATAATCAGTTTTGAGAGCATCCCTCTTCCGTCATGTAGAAGCCATTTCCCTTCAGAGGTTATAGAGGCTCCCAGCTTGGCCAATTCTTCTTCTTCTTGGGGTTTGAAAACCGGGGTGATGGAAGGAGGAGGATGGACGGGGGTAAGATAGAGATTCGGGGCCTCTGACCTGAGGGCCGTCTCCTTAGCAACCCCATCTGCCAGTCTGTTTCTCTGTGTCTCTGCAGAGTAGCCCCGTTGGTGTCCAGGTATATGAGCTACTGCTATTCCCTCGGGTAACGTCAAGCTTTCCAGCACCTGGGTAATTAACTCTTTATGAACTAGCTCCCATCCCTTGCTATTAAGGCCACATTCAATGCAAATCTTTCTGAAGGTATGTACCGCTGCAAAGCCATATTGAGAGTCTGTGTAAATGGTCTCTTTTCTTTTAGGAATTTTAAGGCTTGGATAAGGGCGAATAACTCACATATCCGGGCAGACCATCTGTCGGGTGATCTGATTCGGTAACTGGGGATCGCTCCCCATCTGTAATAGAGTACCCACTGTGTCTTTTCCCTTCCAGCACTGGGAGGAGCCATCTACAGAGAGCTGAAGCCCTGCGGAAAAAGGAGTTTCCTTGAGGTCAGGTCGAACTTCAGTCTGGTCATCTGTGAGATCTACACAGTGATGTTCCACAGGACCCCGTGTTTCAGCTCTGGTCAAGAATTCGGCTGGGTTTAGACAGCTGTCAGCAGTGAGGACTAGATCATCTTTCTAATAGGGTAGCTGCATACTTCAGTATCCTGGAATCACTTACCCACCTTCCTACCTTCCAATGGAGAACTGCCCTGCCATGATGTGGTGTGCTGACAATCACTGCCCCACCAAATGTCCATTTTCTACTTTGCTCAGTTAATATCACCGTTGCTGCTACTGATCGAATACATTTAGGCCGACCCCTGGTTGCTGAGTTGGGTAACCTAGACAAATTCACCACCGGTTGTCTCTCACCTCCGTGTTCCTGGGTCAAGACTCTTAGGCAGTCCCCTTATCTACATTAACATATAGACAGAAAGGTTTTTCTAATGAGGGCAGCACCAGCACGGGGGCAGTGATCAAGGCTTGTTTGAGGGTATCTATTTACTGTATTTCCTCAGGCCTCCAGAGGAGAGGGCCAGCTTTTTCCTCCAGGAGATTGAGATATAGGTCTTTGGTTTTTGAGTGTATAGGAATCTATCCATAACCTACAGTACCCAGTTAATCCTACGAACTTCCTGAGTTCCCTTTTTGTGCTTGGAAGGGGCATATTGGTATTCCCTGAGATTCGTTTCGGGCCGTCTCCATTTCCCTTCACTGATCAAATGTCCCAAATACTTGACTTCTTTTTCAGCAAACTGTAATCTGGTGTTGGAGACCCTCAGGCCCTGCTGTCCTAGAAAATTAAGTAAGTCTGTGTTAGTACTGGTGACCTCTTCCTCGTTTTCACATCACCTACATATTGAAGGAGTCTTAAGTGATGGGGGTACCTCAGATTTTTCTAGTGCCTGTTCCAGGACTTGCCCAAATAACTTAGGTGACTCAGTAAATCCTTAGGGAAGGTCTCTCCAGTGGTACTGTTGCTCCCTTCCAGTTTGAGGATCTTCCCATTCAAAGGCAAATAGGTCTCTACTGTCCTCAGCTAAAGATGCCAAAAGGCATCTTTCAGGTCTGCAACACTAAACCACTGATGATTATAAGATGTTTTGCTGAGGAGTGTATAAGGGCTGGGAACCACCGGGTGTCCACTTCAGAGTAGTTCTTGGTTTACTCCCCTCAAATCCTGAAATAATCTATAGGCTCCATCAGGTTTTCTTACTGGTAGTATTGGAGTGTTGAATGGGGACATGCAGGGTTCAAGGAGGCCATCACAGAGCAGGCCTTCTACAACAGGTTATAATCTGAATCTCCCTTCCGGAGGTGTAGGATATTGTCTTCTTTTTTCCTTTTATCCTTAAGCTCAGTGTGAATCGGGGGAATATTCGGTCCCCTGTGGTTTTCTTCCCTGGTCCAGATGTCAGGGAGAATCTTCTTTTCCTCCTGAGCAGATAGAAAGTTAAGTGAGACTCGAATTTTCTTGTGAGTGATTGTTAACACGATTCCCTTATGGCAGAAAGCAAAGGATAACTAAAGAATCTCTTGATGAAAGTGAGAGGAGAGTGAAAAAGTTGGCTTAAAACTCAGCATTCAGAAAACTAAGATCATGGCATCTGGTCCCATCACTTCATGGCAAATTGTTG
>SJYV01000521.1:6830-25916 GCA_006410875.1 Neotragus pygmaeus | reverse complement strand
GGCAATAGGATGAGGATGATAGTGCATTCCCACACCCTAGATCTGAAAATAAAAATGAATTGGATAAAACACAAAGTGAATACAAACACTCATATGACTATATGAACATGAATATAAACTAAAATGAATTTAAATAAAAAAGGTATTTATTTATTTGTGGTGGGGGGTGTGTAGCTTCAATTCTTAGCATTTCCTTCATGCCCTTCACTGTTCTAAAGGCTTTTGTATGGCAAGTCATTTAATAAAATGTTTTAATTTTTACTAGTAGTAAATGGTCTGGCTTGGCCAGGAGCTGTGTCTTGATGCCACACAGCTAAGTGTTCTTATCTTGTTTCTGTCATTTGATAATGGTCTGGTGTGATGGAATTTACTTCATCTCTGAGCCTGTTTCCTGCTCTATAAAATAAGGATAATATACACTTCAAGGGCTGGCTGAGAGGTTTCAGTGGTACATGATGTAGGAAAACAGAGCCTATGTTTGGATGCAAATTCATTGGTTGACACTATTACCACCTGTATTTTCCCTGTTGGGGTTCTTTTGATTGCTTCAGACTCTTCTTAGCTCTTCTCCCTTCAACCTGCTGTGAATGAATTAAGTATATTTGATTTTATCTTCTTCTTGTTGTTTTTGGCCATGCCACACAGCATGTAGGATCTTAGTTCCCCAGCCAGGGACTGAATCTGCACTCCCTGCAGTGGAAGCACGAGGTCTTAACCAGTGGACTGCCGGGGAAGTCCCTGATTAAGTATGTTTTAAACATCCAAGGCACTTGCCAGAGTATTTATTGGACCAATAGTTCAGAGCATCAGTCAGGTTATAAAGGAATATCTTTCATAGGGGCCTTGGTTAGCAGATAACAGATGGAGAGATAAGGAAAACTCAGTTACAGAATAAGATAATGTTTATATACGTAAAGCTGCCCATGGTGGAAATATTCAGGGCAGCAGTAGTTAAAAAATTATCGAGGGACTTCCTGGTGGTGGTCCAGTGGCTCAGACTCCATGTTCCCAATGCAGGGGTCCAGCTGGGTTCCATCACTAGTCAGAAAACTGGTCAGAAGCAAGGATTCATATGCCACACTAAAAATAAAGATTNGTAGTTAAAAAATTATCGAGGGACTTCCTGGTGGTGGTCCAGTGGCTCAGACTCCATGTTCCCAATGCAGGGGTCCAGCTGGGTTCCATCACTAGTCAGAAAACTGGTCAGAAGCAAGGATTCATATGCCACACTAAAAATAAAGATTCTGCATGCCACAACTAAAAGATCCCATGTGCCTCAACTAAGACCTGGTGCAGCCAAACAATTAAAAAAATGAGGTACATCATATGTGGAATTACCTGGTCCGGTGACCAGCAAATACTAGGAGCTCAAAAGTTGCTCATAGATTCAGCATCTGGAAAAGCCCTACGTGGATTAAAGATTGTTGGGATAGAGCTGAAGGAAGAATCAGGACTTGAGTGTGATGGATTGGTAGAAATTGAATCGATAAAGCAGAGAGGGAGCTTCTGAGATGAAAAGAATTTCATCCCAGGCACTGAAGGTAGCATGCTGATGATATTAACAGAACAGGGAGCTGAGTAGGGTCTCCTGGAGAGACAATGTGAGAACAGATTGTGAAGGATATCAAGAGTAAAATGGGAGAATGAGTGTAATCCATGTAAAATGCTATTGAACCAACTTCTCAAAAAATTTACACTGGGAACATGTTTTATCTTTTTCTTAAAGGATTTCAGTCCTTACCATAATTCTTTTATCCCTCTATAGATTAAAAAAAAAAGATAAGGCTATCAAAGTTAAATTGCCATTAACCTAAAGTGGCCCTGCTGGATATGGGAGAGCTGAGACTGAAGCATATTTCAATGAATTCTTTTTGAATTCAGTGTTCCTGCCAGTGTACCATATGATTTCCCTCCTGGATTATATAGTAAATGAGCTGTTTGTTGTTAACCACTGATCTTGTCTACAGAACTGTGCCAGGGATAGTGGGTTGGGAATACATGATAAATAGCAATCCACGTGAAGGCTCAGTGTATGCAAGAGGTCCAGTAAGAAGAGCTGGGGCCCAGGGATGCTCTCGAGGGGGCAGCCATGTCTTCGCCATCTATCCACACAGCCATAGGCATGTGCTTAGGCAGGCTTAATGTTGTTCCTTCTTGCATATTATTCCCGTCTCAGGGAACATTTTAAATTCACATTAAATATTTTTAAAAATATTTTAAATTTTACATGTTTTAAATTAAATTTCCTCCTTCCTGAGTGATGTTGTTTTTATTTTTTTTCCGTAAGGGTATGTGGGCTTGGTAAAATGGTAAAGAATCTGTCTACAATGCCAGAGACCCAGGTTCGATCCCTGGGATGGGAAGATCCCCTGGAGAAGAGCATGGCAACCCACTCCAGTGTTCTTGCCTGGAGAATCCCAGGGATGGGGGAGCCTGGTGGGCTGCCGTCTCTGGGGTCACACAGAGTCGGACATGACTGAAGTGACTTAGCAGCAGCGGCTTTTATCATTGTTAATATTATTAATTTTTGTATGAGCCTATCTTCAGCAGGGATGGACTTTTTCCTCTGGGAATCCTAGAGGAAATATCTATTGTGACTTGGGTAATGAAGATGAACAGCTGCTCATCAAACACCTCAGATTTCTTTTTTTTTTAACTGAAGTATAGTTTTTTAATAATGTTTCATGTACACAGCAAAGTGATTCAGTGATACATATGTGTATATGTATATATGCATGTGTGTGTGTGAAAGTCGCTTAGTTATGTCCAACTCTTTGCAACCCCACAAACGATACAGTCCATGGGATTCTCCAATCCAGAATACTGAAGTGGCTAGCTGTTCCCTTCTCAAGGGGATCTTCCCAACGCAGGGATCGAACCCACATCTCTCACATTGCAGGCAGATTCTTTACCAGCTGAGCCACCAGGGAAGCCCAAGAATACTGGAGTGGGTAGTCTATCCCTTCTCCAGTGGATCTTCCTGACCCAGGAATCAGACTGGGGTCTCCTGCATTGCAAGCAGATTCTTTGCCAGCTGAGCTACCAGGAAAGCCCATGTATATGTATGTGTATGTACTATTCCAGATTCTATTCCATTACGAGTTATTACAAGGTGGTGAATATAGCTCCCTGTGCTATATGGTTAGACATCGTTGTTTATTTTATATATAGTAGTGTGTATCTGTTAACCCCAAATTCCTAATTTATCCCCCTCACATTGTTCCTTTGGTAACCATAAGTTTGTTTACTATGTTTGCGAGTCTATTTTTGTTGTGTAGATAAGTTTATTTGTGTCATGTTTAAAAATATTCCACATGTAAGTAATATGGTATTTGTCTTTCTCTGACTCCACTTACTGTGATTCTCTCTAGATCCATCCTTGTTGCTACAAATGGCATTATTCCATTGTTTTTCATGGCTAAGTAATATTTGAGTGTGTGTGTGTATCTCAGATTTCATGGTATTTTCATTTCTTTCCCTGGGGTATATAACATGATTAATTTTTTTCACTCTTCTAAGGAATGTATCTTTTGTAGAACTGCATTCCAGAGTGCTTTCAGGATATCTGTTCTTCATAATAATGCCACAGCCACAGAGAACAATGATCATTGTTTATCATTATACAGTTAAGTCATTAACTTTCCAGAATCTCAGCTGTTCTCATCAGCTGCGCATATACGGAACCTCCTGAGTGTCATATTTTGGGGTGATGTTATTCATTAAGGGGGAAAAGGGAAGAGAAAGAGATAATCAATGTTAATCTACTGTAACTAAAAACTCAAGACCTTTGCCAAATATAATGTGTTAGAAACCAGGGAGGAGGAGGGGCCAAGTCTTGGAGACCGTGGTTTGTATTGGACCAAGATCTCTGAGCTCATACCACGCTTGTTTTCACCAGCTTACCTTGGGGGTATGCCAGCATCAAGACAGATTCTATCAGCAGTGGCTTCTCTTCCAGCAGAAATTGCAGCTCACCTTCTAATTCTACTTTTTAAATAAGGCAACTGGGGTGTAGGGAAACAGAAGCCTTTTCTTAAAAACTATTTAGCAAGTGAATGGCCCATGAGAGATTGAGATGCTGGTCTCATCTGCTATCTTCCCATATTCTCTCCTTTCTATTTCAGTGACCGGGTATCAAAGTAACCTACAATACTGGGGCTAGAAGTTGTAAGCCTGTTTTAAAAAAAAAAAAAAATCAGGAAATTGCTGGAATACTTCAGGCATATTTCTTTGGTTAACTTATTTTGAAGTTTTTCTCTGTTCTGTATTTTAGCTGGCCTTATAATTTATCAAAGACAGGCTCATTGTTTTTTGGCAAGTCCCTGGTCTGGAAGCCTCCAACAAAAACTCACAGCCCTCTGTCTGAATAGGAATTTTTAAATGCATTCCTAGTCTTGAACTGAAAATGTATTCTAGATGCAACAGTTTGCTGGGAAATTGAAACAATGCCATCTATCATACAACATTACTCCAGATAGAGAGCTCCTTCTCTTCCTTTGTTAATGCCCTTCCTCCTATACCTCTCAGAGCTGTGTGTGTGCACGTGTGTGTGTGTGTGTGTGTGCGCACGTGTGTGTGTGTGTGCGTGTGTGTGTGTGTGTGTGTGTGTGTGTGTGTGTGTGTACCTCAAAGACAAGCCATACTGCTTCAGTCTTTCACTGTTTCTGGAATTCTGCATAGAATTTGCCTCTTTTACTAAGCTTTTTAGCAAACTAAACTAAACTTCATCACTTTCAAAAGTAATCGTGAGTGATAGGTTTTTTTTTTTTAATAATAATGAAGGTATTTTGTAAATACTGCTTTGGAAACTTAAACAAATTAAATCATATATAGCTTTCACTTTTCCTTATTCAATACTCTTTCAAATTAGTTTTTCTTCCAAGCCACACAATTTTCTTGTTGTTCAGTTGCTCAGTCGTGTCTGATTCTTTGCAAGCTTGTGAATTGCAGCATGCCAGGGTTTCCTGTCCTTCACCATCATCTGGAGCTTGCTCAAACTCAGGTTCATTGTGTCAGTGATACATCCAACCATCTCATCCTCTGTCGCCCCCTTTTCTTCCTGCCTTCAATCTTTCCCAGCATCAAGGTCTTTTCCAATAAGTCGCCACTTTGCAGCAGGTGGCCAAAATATTGGAGCTTCAGCTTTAGCATCAGTCCTTCCAATGAATATTCAGGATTGATTGGTTGGATCTCCTTGCAGTCCAAGGGACTCTCAAGAGTATTTGTTTTCCAGCACCACAATTCAAAAGCATCAATTCTTCGGCGCTCAGCTTTCTTTATGGTCCAACTTTCACATCCATACTTGACTGCTGGAAACACCATAGCTTTGACTATACAGACCTTTGTTGGCAATGTCTCTGCTTTTTAATATGCTGCCTAGGTTTATCATATCTTTTCTTCCAAGGAGCAAGTGTCTTAATTTCATGGCTGCAGTCACCATCTGCAGTGATTTTGGAGCCCAAGAAAATTAAGTCTGTTACTGTTTCCATTGTTTCCCCATCTATTTGCCATGAAATGATGGGACTGGATGCCATGACCTTCATTTTTTGAATGTTGAGTTTTAAGCCAGCTTTTCCACACTCCTTTTTAACCTTCATCCGGAGGCTCTTTAGTTCCTCTTTGCCTTCTGCTGTGAGGGTGATGTCATCTGCATAGCTGAGGTTATTGGTATTTCTCCTGGCAATCTTGATTCCAGCTTATACTTCCTCCAGCCTGGCATTTTGCATGATGTATATACAATAGGTTAAATAAACAGGGTGCTACACAATAGTATGACATATAATTAATCAATTACGTTACTGGACATTGTCTCAAATTATTAGCTATGATAAACAATACTTTGTGGATTTCTTTATGAACATTGAAGATTATTTCATTAGGATAAATTCCCAGAAGTAGAATTGCTAAGTCAAAGACTAGGGTGAAATCAGTGTTGCTTCTAATCATTAATAAATCTTAGAGAAATTCAGTCTAGCAGTTAGAAGTTTCAGGGATTCTTAAAAGAGTGCTATTTTTCTGATCTCAGAAGTACCTTTTAGAACTTTCCTGATGGTCCAGTGGTTAATACTCTGTGCTTCCATCATAAGGGGCATGGGTTTGATCCCTGGTCAGGGCACTAAGAAGCCGGGTGGTGCAGCAAAATTAGTAAATTTAAAAAATAAAATACCTAGGGCTTCCCTGGTGGCTCAGTGGTAAAGAATCCACCTGCCAAGGCAGGAGACGCGGATTCTGTCCCTGGTCTGGGAAGATCCCGCATGCCACAGAGCAACTGATCGACAACTACTGAGTCCACGTGCCCTAAAGCTCTGCCACACGAGACGCCACAGCAGTGAGAAGCCTGCACCCTGCCACGCAGAGCAGCCCCCGCTCGCTGCAGCTAGAAAAAGTCCGCACAGCTGTGAAGACCCAGCACAGTCTAACCAACCAGCCAACCTAAAAAATGGGTCATAATATCCTTGTATGCCATGAAAACGTGTGCATTTCTTCCCATTAACCTGGCCGCATCCAGAAGGCAAGGTGCTCCAATCGCCGGAGCTGCTGGTGACTCTGAGACACACCAGCTTTGCCAGCTGTTGACTGGCGATCATTGTAGTCTGGTGGTATCATTCATTTAGTGATGCCCTTGCTGCTGTGTTCTTGGAACTTTCACCAGAAAGTTCCCGAGACTGCTCTACCTCCTCTCCATGTCACCTGAGGTCCTGTTGTCAGTGTTACCGGTGATTATCAGAAAATGGGATGTGCAGGGACTTTTACTTTCTAAACCATACAATTTTATAAATTTGAATTAGTTACCACAAGCATATTTTTGTTACCAGGTGGAAAAAAAAAAAAGAAGAACTGATGAAGATGGAGAGAAGTCAGATAACCCAGATTATAAAATTGGTGTGTTTAGTTTTATCTATGACACGAAGTCAGCAGCTCAGGTAGCCTGCAGAAGCGTGAGGCGAGAGCGCGGTGCCCTGCTGTATTCTTGCTGTGCCTCCAGGCCAGGCTGTGTGCCCTTTTGGAATGCTGTATGCTGGTTTCCGGGGCTGACGGTTAGGCCATCTGCCCCCTAAGTGGAGCTGCTGCCAGTTGCTGGCTATTGAATAATAAATATGGGCAGCCTTCGCTGTGGTGCAGAATAGTAAATTCAGAATACAGTCTTGATTCAGCCTCCCTTTTCCTCCTGGCCTAAAACACAATCGGTTTCTCATCATGCTGAGAGTTCCTTGAACTGCAACGAGATCAAACGTGTTGATCCTAAAGGAAGTCAACCCCGAATCGTCACTGGAAGGATTGATGCTGAAACTGAAGCTCCAATAATCTGGCCACCTGATGAAAAGAGACAACTCATTGGAAAAGACCCTGATGCTGGCAAAGATTGAAGGCAAAAGAAGAGAGTGGCAGAGGAGGAGATGGTTAGATAGCGTCACTGCCTCAATGGACATGAGTTGGAGCAAACCCTGGGAGATAGTGGAGCACAGAGGAGCCTGGTGTGCTGCCGTCCATGGGGTCTGGAAGAGATGGACACGACTGAGCGACTGAACAACGACATGATCATGATGATGAAATAAAATACTGCAAGTCCAGCTTCTCCAGAAGATACTTCCTGCTGTTGGAACTATGACTGATGAAACCCTCTACATTGTGTTCCCCCAATTTTTGGTAGTCAAAGAGGGCCTTTCTAAGTTGTTATATTACATACTTCAACCCAAGGGAAAAAATGACTTTTCAAAGCTCTAAGTTCTTCTGCAATGAATAGTTTGTCATTTAGGAACAGCAATGGATACAGTTCTGAGAAGTCTGAGGACATGTTCAAAAAATTAATATATCTCATGAGACTTTCCTGGTGGTCCAGCGGTTATGAATCTGCCTGCCACTGCAGGGGACACAGGTTCAATCCCTGGTCCAGGAACTAAGATCCCCCACACGTGCATGCTGGGTCACTTCAGTCATGTCTGACTCTCTGTGACCCTATAGGCTGTAGCCTGCCAGGCTCCCCCTCTCCATGGGATTCTCCAGGCGTGGATACTGGAGTGGGTTGCCATGCCCTTCTCCACGGGAAATTCCCGATCCAGGGATCGAACCTGCATCTCCTACATTGGCAGGCGGGTTGCTTACCCGGAAAGCCCAAGATCCCTCATTCCACAGCTAAATGGGCATGCTCTGGAGCCCTTGAGCCGCAAGAGAAGCCATGTTACATTTCATTATGTATATGAGTTAGGGTATAGGGATCAAACTTGTCGATCCTAAAAGAAATCAGCTCTGAATATTCGTTGGAAGGACTGATGCTGAAGCTGAAACTCCAATACTTTGGCCACCTGATTCGAAGAGCTGACTCATTGGAAAAGATCCTGATGCTGGGAAAGATTGAAGGTGGGAGGAGAAGGGGACGACAGAGGATGAGATGGTTGGCAGGCATCACCGACTCAATGGACATGAGTTTGAGTAAACTCTGGGAGTTGGTGTTGAACAGGGAAGCCTGGCATGCTGCAGTTGGACAGAGTCGGACATGGCTGAGCAACTGAACTGAACTGATGTATATGAATAGAACCAGTCTGTATTTGCTCATTTCGTTAAAAGGTCAAAAGCCATAAGAAGTCCTGGTAAAACATGTGAGGGTATAACATAGTAAGAAAATCTACCACGTTCCCCATATGAAAGTAAACACATCCCTTAGTATAGTTCATTTTCTCTGTTTATGACTGAGACTCAGCCAGCAGTGTTCTTTTCTTAATGAATTGAACAGGAAGTAGCTGCACATTTTGGCCATGCTGATCATCTAAATTTAACTAACTAAATGGATTATAGTATTTTTGTCTTTAAACCCATTGGGATTTAGAAGCATTGGGCTGCAGCTTGGTTTCTAAAATATTGTTTCCTTTATTTAGAAACTGTAACTCTGACCTTTGAAGCAGATGTCAATACAACGATGTTAAGAATTACCAAGCAGTGAAGTCACACTTAAGTGATACATACTTAGGCCAATTTGGATTTATTTGGGAAGATTCCCAAGGATTTGTTAAAGAAATTCCACAGTTCAAGCTCAGTCTTTCTGACTGACAGTGAAAGTGGTGTAGCTCTTATTTAAAGATCTCTGTGACTTATGGCCTGAGGCAATTGTGGTCATTCTGGACTTTTTTAGAATATTATCTCTAAATTCTGTAACTCTGACTCGTTTAAAAAAAAAAAAAATCCCCTGAACTTCTCTCTGCCCCACAGTAATGTTGCCACAAGATGCTTTATCTTTTATTCTTAGAATGGGAACTTGAATGAAAAGAAATAGCTGATGGTCTTGCTGAGGATGGAAATACTGTACCTCTTTAAGATAATAGTGGCTATTTTTAGACAGACTTACAAAGAACTAGGAAATGGTGATGCTTCTAATCTTCATGCAGCCTTAGGCATGAGGAGATGCACTCTTGAAAATATCTAGTTATTTAGCAGTTTCTCCAAATAAGTTTTTGAAAATACTTTATTTTTAAAAGCATATTTGTAATAATGAGTAACTGACTCAGCCATGGTGTTTGAGAAAGACTCTTGAAGTTCCAGTGCAAAGTAAACATCACAGCTTATAACAAAAATAGATTTCCATAGTAAATCTTAGTCAGAACAATGGCACATTCCTGGGCCTGGAGTTCAACAGTGGGTATTAATTCAAAGCAGCTGGATCCTGGGATGAGAGTAAGACAGCCCTGTCTTTCCACTGTGGTCTTGCAGAACGTGATATGTGATGATATTTTGCTGCTTCTAAATGTTGCTTTATTTTTTTAGTGGATCAGAGACAGACTCTAGATATACAAAGGCTTTTGCATACTGATGGCCAAGATTTTTCTTTTCAGAAAACTGCCCGAGACATAACGCTTCTTTCACAAAAGATAGACCAGTTCCTTCCCTCTGGAGTCTGTTTTCTTCCGTTCTCTCACTTTCCAGGCTGGCTTTTATCCATGTTCTTCTTTATCTCAGTTTCTCCCGTAGTTTACATGTAACGGTCACCAAGTTATATTTTGGGATTACAGCGTATGGGCGTTGTGAAACAATTATGAGTTGATATGCTTATTAAAGAAATTATGGGCTTCCCTGGTGACTCACTGGTAAAAATCCGCCTGCCAATGGAGGAGATCTGAGTTCAATCCCTGGGTCAGGAAGATCCCCTGGAGAAGGAAATGAAATGGCAATCCACTTCAGTATTCTTGCCTGGGAAATCCCATGAACAGAGGAGCCTGGTGGGCTATAGTCCATGGAGTCGCAAGAGAGTCAGACACGAACTAGCGACTAAACGACAACAGGAAATAATTATCTAGCCAAAGCAGAAACATTATTAGAGATTCTGGGGAGTTCAGAGGAAGGAGGGTAACAGGCCCTTCCAGTCAGGTGGTCCTGGGGCTTGCCTCCAGTTCTCATGAGTAAAATATTCCACAGTCGTTATGATGGATGGATTGTCAGGAAGCATCGATCTGCTTATGTGGGCTGTGTGTGTGTGCACGCACACATACTTGCCTCTTTAATGATGACATTCCGATCCTTGTTTCAGAACTAAGCTATATTCAGTTTTCACCAAGTTGGATCATTTCTCCAAAATAAATCAAGAGATGCTCCACCTTGGTACTCCTCATTTATAAAAGAGATGAAGGAACCTGCCTGCCCTGGGGATTTTCTGACTTTTTTCTGAGGAAGGTTTGTGAATGAAGTAGAGAATTTTTTAGAAATGGTGGGGGGCGGGGTCAACCTGGGAATTTCCTTGGCGGTGGGTTGTCATTGTCACTTTTTTTCCGTAGTCCTAGCAGAGTGAGACGTGATAAAACTCGAGGTAAATGAAAGAGTTAAAAGGGCTTTTGAGTTGGTCGCATCAGGGGAACAGATGGAGTGCACGTAGGTGGGGAGGCTACTGTTTAAACGGAGGGGGGTTACTGTGTGTTGGAAGGGCATGGATTTTACAGGGTAGCTGGGGACTGGCTAATACATGTGCTGGGGAGCGCAGTAAAACGGAAGCCGAGGCATATGGTCAGGAAGGGCGTTAAGAGGCCGCCGACAAAGAGGAAGAACGCGGCAGCTGGACTATAACGGAGGGAGATGAGACGTTGGTAAACTGGGTTTTAAGTACCTAAAGGTCTTAAGAAACTAAGAAATCTCAGGTAATAAGGAAATCAGTTTGGAAATGTTAATATTGATACCTGCACTAGGGAAGTGTTACCGAGGAAGAGAGAAGGGAATAAAGGAAGCAGGTCTGAATGACCCACCATGGCTTCACAGATACACAGATGAGCGAAGCCTGTCGAGGAAGTGAAATCAGGTTAAGCCTTCAAGTCACAGAGGCAGGAAACCAATAAAGGACGTTGAGATGCAAAGAAACCTACCTGGAACCAGCGACCAGACAGAGGGTAGGATGGACAGACAACCCCAACCTTTCTTCTTCGTGTTGGCATTTGAATGGCTCTCTATTTTTCCTTTATCTTTAAAAAAAAAAAAGTTTCAGTAAAACAAAGCAAAACAAGCAGACAAAAGTTGCCTTGGTTGTGTTGGAACAAGGCCCTTCTCCTGTTGTGTTCTTGGCTTGGTGTAAATTTGCCAAGCACACAGGCCAAGCCATCTCTTCATCTGGCAGGAGGTAGTTTTTGTCCTGCGTGGACCTCAGATCGTCTTAGAGATTCATGAGATTATATTTATCAAGGCACCTCCAAGGAATCTAAGGAGCTAATACCAGTATAACAATCCTTGGTATTTGTGGAGGACTTTAGGCTTTTCAGACATTCTTGTTTGAACTTTCAAATCGATTACATGGCTTGTCGCTAATAGCCTCTTTCTTGTTTGTGTGTGATTAACCAAAATATGAATTAAAATAAAGAAACAAATTTAGGAATTCTATTATTATTTAGGAGAAAAGCAATGCAATAAAACATTGGAAAAGACCCTGATACTGGGAAAGATTGAAGGCAGGAGAGAAGGGGGCGACAGAGGATGAAATAGTTGGATGGCATCACTGACTCCATGGACATTAGTTTGAGCAAACTCCAGGAGATAGTGAAGGACAGGGAAGCCTGGTGTGCTGTAGTCCATGGGGTCACAAAGAGTCAGACACAACTGAGCAACTGAAAGACACACACACATACAAGGCTCAAAGAGGGCACCACACTTAGTGCTACTTTAAAATATATTCTGAAAAAAACCATAGTGGAGAGTTTTAGAAAGACTCCTGTAGATTAGTGGTTCACATGCCTTTTTAATTCATGAACTCCTTTGACAATTGGATAAAAAAAAATTATGGATCCCCTGTCCCCAACTCAGAAATTAAAAATATGATCAGAGGTTCCCACAAGGGAACCTAAATCTTGGTAATAAATATGTGAATCAGGCCAAGTGTAGACAATAAAGAATGTTGGTACGTTTCAAACTAGAAAGTAATGCTGTGTTAAGGCAAAAATGATGGGGTTTGTGAAAATCGAAGTGTAGTTGATTAATTGGATAGATAGCATCAACGGACTCAACAGAAATGAATTTGAGCAAACTCCAGGAGATAATGAAGGACAAAGGAGCATAGCACGCTGCAGTCTGTGGGGTCACAAAGAATCGGACATGACTTATTGAATGAACAACAGTAGTTGTTTTATAATATTATGTTAGTTTCAGGTGTTGGCTATATTTTCCTGTGCTATACAGTATATCCTTGTTGCTTATCTGTTATAAATACAGTAGTTTGAATTGTTAATCTCGTACCTGTAATTTGTCCCTCTCCCTTTTGATAATCACAAGTTTGTTTTCTACATCTATGAGTCTGATAATCATTTGTAATATTTTTTTCTTAGATTCCACCTGTAAGTGATCTCTTACAGTATTTGTCCTTCTCTATCTGACTTATTTCGCTAAGCATAATAGTCCCTAGGTCCATTCACATCGCCACATGGAAGTATTTCATTCTTTTTTATGGCTGAGTAATATTCCATTAGTGTTCTAAGACATAGCTCAGATGGTAAAGAATCTGCCTGCAAGGTAGGAGACCCGGTTTTGATCCCTNGCATAATAGTCCCTAGGTCCATTCACATCGCCACATGGAAGTATTTCATTCTTTTTTATGGCTGAGTAATATTCCATTAGTGTTCTAAGACATAGCTCAGATGGTAAAGAATCTGCCTGCAAGGTAGGAGACCCCGTTTTGATCCCTGGGTTGGGAAGATCCCCCGGAGAAGGAAATGGCAACCCACTCCAGTATTCTAAGCTGGAGAACCCCATGGACAGAGGAGCCTGGCGAGTCACAGTCCATGGGGTCACAAAGACTTGGACACGACTGAGCAACTAACACACACTATTCCGTTGTGTATGTACATCGTGTCTTCCTAAGCCACTCATCTGTTGGTGGGCGCTTGAGTTGCTTCTCTGACTTGACTGTTGTAAATAGTGCTGCTATGGACATTGGGGTGCACATATCTTTTTCTGGATGTACACTCAGGAGTGGACTTGCTGGATCGTATGGTAGTTCTATTTTTATTTTTTTGAGGAACCTGCATTTTGTCTTCCATAGGGGCTGTACCAATTCACAGTGTACCAGGGTTCCCTTTTCTCTGCATCCTCACCAACCTTTGTTATTTGCAGACTTTTCCTAGTAGCCATTTTGACAGGTGCAAGCTGATAGTTCACTGTTGTTTTGATTTGCATTTCTCTAATAGTTTGTGATGTCGAGCATCTTTTCATGTGCCTATTGGCCATCTGTGGGTCTTCTTTGGAGAAATGTGTCTTCCGATCTTCTGCCCTATTTTGGATTGGGTTGTTTAAACAATTAAAAAACAAAACAAAACAAAACCAGCACCTGATAAATAGAATACGTTTGAGGAAAATGTGACCCCCCCACCCCCCAGTCCCTCCAGTTTGCAATCCTAGGCTTTTATGTATTATGTGTAAACATGGGAAGTTCTCGTTTTTTGCCCTAAGGCACGGCAACAAGCTCAAACGCGTCATCAAATGGCAGAGGAGAGCAAAGCAGATTACTCATCAATTCTACAGAAATTCAACCATGAACAGCATGAATATTACCACACTCACATTCCAAACATCTTTCAGGTGAGTGGTTCAGCTCTCAGATTTGCTTGGCTTAGAAACATGTTACTTGGAATCATGATTTCCAAGTATATATAACATTCTAAATTTCCTCTAATTCAAATCACTTTAAGAAAAAACATTCAGATTAAGCACATACTGACATTAAGATGAAACATAACATGAATTTCAAGATTAATCAATAGACTTGGTAAGTTTCCTTGGTTTGACCCTGCAACCATTCTTGGTCAGACTTAGAACTGTGATTCTTACATTAACACTCTTTTTGCTAAAAGGACCATTCTGCTTACAAAAATGCCAAACTTACCTTTAGGAATCAGAGCAGCGTTAAGACAGCTGTAGGATTTGAACAGATGACTGTGAACATTGGGGTGCATGTATCTGTTGGAATTAATGTTTTCTTTTTTTTTTTTTTCCCCTGGATATATACCCAGGAGTGGATCATATGGTAGTTCTATTTTTATTTTTTTGAGAAACCTGCATATTGCTTTCAAAGGGCTGTACCACTTTGCATTCCCACCATCAGTGTACACGGGTTCTCATTCCTCTGTATCCTCACCAACATTTGTTACTTGTAGACTTTTCCCGATGGCAGTTTTGACAGGTGTGAAGTGATAGCTCACTGTTGTTTTGACAGTCCTGTTGTCTTTCCTTTGGAGTGTTTTTCTTTGAGCTACTTTAAGTTGTCAAGAACAGTGTGAGAGAGGATACATGATGCTGTTCTCCCCCTTTGGGAATTTTTTGTACAACTTCAAGTTCCATTGTAGAAAAAAATAACAAAAATTTGTATCATGGTGTCTACACAGCAAACAAGAACTTCCAGCTTGTGAAGGAGAGGGTGAGACAAATTGAGAGAGTAGCAATAAAGCATACACATTGCCATATGTAAAGCAGATAGGAAGTGGGAATTTGCTATATGATGCAGGGAGCTCAATGAGGTACCCTGTGACAACCTAGAAGGATGAGATGGGGGCGTTGGGAGGGTCAAGAAGGAGGAGACGTATGTATACTTATGGCTGATGCACACTGTTGTATGGCAGAAATCAGCACAATACTGTAAAGCAATTTATCCTCAATTAAAAAGAAATTAAAAAAAAAACCCTCCAATTTGTAGAACGAAGGTACACTGGTTAATCTCAGGCTGTGTTGGGTCAAGGCAGTTAACCTGCATGCCATGCTTTTGGTAAAGCATGAAACAGTGGCTCAAAGATGGAGGAAATATTTGAAATCTAATAACTGAACCGAACCAAATGGTATTATTAGTAAAGCTACCTGCGTTTCAGGTTCTTACTGAAATGGGAATGGAACTGTGTAAAGTGTACATTTAGACAGCCTCACGATTAGTAAAGTATATGTCCAGCTGGCTAAAGTAGAAGTTCAATAAGTTTACGGTTGCTTTGACCTTAACCTTTTTAAATTTGTTTTTTGGCCACCTCGAGCGTCATGAAGGAATCTTAGTTCCCTGACCAGGGATCAAATTCGTGCCCACAGTAGTGGAAGGGCAGAGTTTTAAGCACTGGACCGCCAGGGAAGTCCCTAACTCGAACCTTTTTATAGGCCCATTTCCCTCCTCGAGAATTTTTTAGAGGTAACGATGCTACCAAAAAACAACTTCCTTAAATAATAGTAAACCAAACTAATTTTATGCAAACTCTACTGTTGCAGAAAATACAAGAGATGGAGGAGAGGAGGATAGTGAGAATTGGAGAATCAGTGAAGACATACGCAGAGCTGGACCGGCAGGTGATTCCCATCATTGGGAAATGCTTGGATGGAATCGTAAAGGCAGCCGAGTCAATTGATCCGAAAAATGTAAGTACTATAGTTTGGACTTAGTGGATAACTGTGGTTCCATTATTTCCCTGTCCCTTCCCGCAGTGACCATATTCAGTCATCTAAGAGTAGTTGCTTTCAGTGGTCACAAGTGCTTTTCAACAATAGCAATACCTTTTCAGAGTTTTTGAAATTCAGCCCTCCATGTTTTGGATTTAGTGTAGTCCTTGGCACATTTGGGACTGTGGGTGTTAGTATCAGTTTTGTTGTTACTGTTTAGTCACTAAGTTGTGTTTGACTCTTTTCCATCCCCAAGGACTGTAGCCCACCAGGTTCCTCTGTCCATGAGATTTCTCAGGCAAGAATACTGGATTGGGTTGGCATTTCCTTCTCCAGGAGATCTTCCTGACCCAGGGAATGAACCCACGTCTCCTGCTTAGCACTTTACCACTGAGCCATCAAGGAAGCCTGAGAGTATAGGTTTAGGTTCATATAACAATGACAATAGTGTCTTAAGACAGTTTATTTTCCCTCCCATGTGAAGATGTCTACCAGGCAGAGCATCCAGCCGTGGTATGGGCAGATGGTTCTGCAAGTCCTCAGGAATTCAGGCTTCTCCTACTTCACAACTTTTGATGTTATGACTTTCAAACTCAACATGGCTTCTGTAGCTCCAGCCATCACATCCAAATTCCATAAAGCATTATATAGAGAAGAGTCCACACCATCTATTTAAGGAAGCTTTCTAAAATTGCTCACTGTACTTCTGCCTACATCTCAGAGATCTCAGAAGTCAAAACCTAGTCCTGGGGCCACTTCCTGCTGTACAGAAGGCTGAAGAGTGGAGCCTTTGTGCTGGGTGGCCATGTGCTCAGCTTAAAATCAGGGTTCTTATTACTCAGAAGGAAGGATGATTGGCTCTTACAAGACAATTGACATCTATGGCACACCTGCAAATTCCATGTTAGCTAAAATAGCCATGACAAACTAAAATGTGGGCTCATGGTAGAAAGTTGAGATCTTTCCAAACTGTCTTCTCTAATAGTTTTTTCTTTTTTAATCAGATATCACTGAGTTAGAATTTTATTACAAGTCACCAGTGCTTTTATAATACTTTAACTGTACACCTATCTATCTCGGACACGATGGTTGTCATTTCCTTACACGCTG
This sequence comes from Neotragus pygmaeus, assembly GCA_006410875.1. NCBI lineage: Eukaryota > Metazoa > Chordata > Mammalia > Artiodactyla > Bovidae > Neotragus > Neotragus pygmaeus. The sequence continues at coordinate 8,942 of SJYV01000521.1, read as the reverse complement.
GTCTTCATCACCTGACCCCAAAAAGACTCTGAACTCAAAGTTCCTAGCAGGGGGACGCCACAGAGTAGGCAGTCCGTTCCGTCATTTATTCAACTAACATTTATTCTGTCATTATCATCAGGCATCATCCAGGTGCTAGGGGTGCAGTGGAGGAAAACCAGAAGGACGCTCACATTCTAGCGGAGGAGAGACTTTGGACAAATATATACGTAAAGGAAAATTATTCGATACATTCCTGTCTTTGAGCCACAGTGAACCAAAGTAATCGGAGGGAGGATCTTTTTTTGCCTTGACTTTGTGTATACCAAATTGCTTTAAGACCTTCTGATGAGAATCAGTTTTTATATTACTGCATTTTTCAAGGGAAGGGCTTCCTCGGTGGCTCAGTGGTAAAGAATCCACCTGCCAAGCAGGAAATGAGGGTTCGACTCCTGCAACAGGAAGATCCCTTAGAGAAGGAAATGGCAACCCACTCCAATATTCTTGCCTAGAAAATCCCATGGACAGAGGAGCCTGGAGGGCTACAGTCCATGGGGTTGCAAAGAGTCGGACATAACTTAGCGACTAAGCAACAACAATTTTTCAAAGGAATTGCATAATAAATGACCCAATTTTTCTGCTTTTTGACAAAGTTGTTCTTAATATTCGTTTCTCTAAATGTAGAAAAATAGTTATTAAAAATTATCTTGAGATCTCAACTAGATGTATAGCTTTACAAGTTATTCTTTCAAATGATAAAAATATTACTAGAAAAAAATCTGTTACTCAATGTGTGTGAGGGCATCATAGTTCAGTGTGTGGAAAATATTTACATGGATTGGAACATATTTGTGTATGATGGGTGTCATTGCAGGATTCACAGCTGGTTGTAGAAGCTTATAAGTCTGGGTTCGAGCCTCCAGGAGACATTGAATTTGAGGATTACACTCAGCCTATGAAACGCACTGTGTCCGATAACAGCCTTTCAAATTCCAGAGGAGAAGGCAAATCAGAGCTCAAATTTGGTGGCAAATCCAAAGGAAAGTTATGGCCGTTCATCAAAAAAAATAAGGTACTGATGACTGGACCCAGTGTGATGTGAGTGTTACAAGGTGTGGAGATGTTCACCTGTCTTTTAGTCTTTAAAGGAACGAGATTTTTAAGCTTGTAGTTTCAGAATGCAAACAGAAGGCTAGTGTGCTGTTTTATTTTAAGGCAATAGCTCTCTTTGGTGGTGGTACCTTGGCCATGGCCATTTGTCTTATTTCAGACGCATTTATCACCTGCACCGTGTCACCCACACTAACAGACTACTGACCTCTGGCCGTTCCGCATCACGCCTTTCGTTCCTAAGTCTCCTAGATTGCTGGCTCCCTGGGCTGAGAGAAGGGACGTTGTGCCACATTTCTATAACCGTGTATCAGCCTCTCTAACTGAAATGGTTTCCATGGATTAATAACTTGGTTTTGAGCTCATGTTAACATATGTATCCATGAACATTTTTTATTTTCTTTCTAGAGTGTGATACGTAGGTGCATGACAGCATTAACCGGGGCATAAAGGGTGTGATTGAGGCGACACGAACCGCTTTAACCTTAGAACAATTTAATAGTTTCATTTTAAGACTGTCTTGCTGTCTTAGCATTTAAGGACTTTCATTTTCTCCCATCCAGCTGTGTTAGTCTAGGTGGCTTAGAAGTATTTACCCTTCTGGCTTAGACTGGTTTAGGGTAACTAGTCAGAACGGTAGTTTGCATGTGAAAGTGCATGAGCTTCTGGTCAGATATTTCTTGCTCTTCTCCTGTTGCTTTACTTACTAAAACTCCCACTTTCACCATATTCTCCATTTAACATGTCCTTCCATGTTTTCTTTTGGACCATGGCCTAAATTTTTAATTGTTTGTGTTTGACTTGCGTTGGATTTCAAATATTATTTGATGCTTATTTTTGTTTTGTGTCTTATCTTCTTGTTTCTGATTTTTGACTCCGTCACCGCTCCATCTCTTACACGTAGCTTATGTCCCTTTTAACATCCCCCCATCAGCCTCCCCCACCTCCCCCTGCCTCTGCCTCACCCTCTGCTGTTCCCAACGGCCCCCAGTCTCCCAAGCAGCAAAAGGAACCCCTCTCCCA
>SJYV01000520.1:0-16789 GCA_006410875.1 Neotragus pygmaeus | reverse complement strand
AAAAAGAAAGAAAAAAAAATAAATGACATCATTGGGTCGATCACTGAAATTTGAAAGTGGTTTGTAGGTTATGGTATTCTTGTACCAAGGTTAATTTTCTGATTTTGATATATTCGTGTATCATGGGAGAGTAGGTGATAGACTCTGAGGTATTTAGAAGTAACAGAACATCACATATGCAACAGACTCTCAAATGGAAAGAAAAGGTAAATAACGGAAATGGATGATACATAGTACATATGTACATATATGCAGAGATGGATACATATATGTGTATATATTAGATAGAAGAGGCAAATGTGCTAAAATGTTAACAACTGGGGAATTAAGATGAAGGCTAAACAAGAATTCTTTGTATAGACCTTACAACTTTTCTGACAGTTTGGAAGTATTTCAAAATAAAAGTTTTAAAAACAAAAGCAGCATTGTATAGCCTCCCTCCATCAGCCTTCTTTTGTCCTGAGTTCCACAAAGATATCAAAGATCAATTAAGAAAACTCATTACTGCATTTTTTCCTATATCCCTTTAGTTTTCAAATTTTAAAAAAGACATAAAAGCTGCAATATTAGGAGAAAAAATTCTATGAAAGCTGTGAAGACTTTACAATTATGTTTCTCATTTAAGTGACCATTACAGGCTCTTTCCTTTAACTTGGTCAAAATTCAGAGTTGTAAATTCACCCAGCTTTGTGATTTTCTTATAAAATCTGTCTAGTATAAAGCTTTCTCTTAAACAAAACATACCCATGAAGAGAGTCTTTTGACCTGACACAAAACAGCATTGAAATAAAAAATACTTCTCTGGTGAAATATTTGAAAACCCACATCATTTAGTGATACATATGTGCATGCTTGAATTAAAAGTATAAGGCTAGTTTGTATGAGGTTTGTGGGTATATAATTACAGTATTAAATTATGTGCTCAACATTGACTTAGAGCCACATTTATTATTTCTATTAAAAATGCTGACTACAACATATGACACATACTTCTTATGATAATATGTGGCCCTTATCTAAAATAAAGCACTCTATTTTCTCTTTGCATGACCCTTGTGAATGAGATCTAATAAACTCAGACTTTTTAGTGATAGAAGCATACTGGAAAGAAAATTCTAGTACTGATTACCTCAAAAAATAACATAAGAACACAAAGTTGAAAGGTTGTTATTTAAAATCCACAGAAGCTGATTAAACAGAATCATGGCAAATAAATGAAGGAAAAGTGGAAATAGTGACAGATTTTATTTTCTTGGGCTCCAAAATAACTGCAGACAGTGGCTGCAGCCACAGCATTAAAGATAAATGTTCCTTGGAAGAAAAGGAGCATGATAAACCTAGATAGCATGTTAGAGAGCAGAGACATCACTTTGTTGACAAAGGTCCATATAGTCAAAGCTATGGTTTTTCCAGTAGTCATGTACAGATGTGAGAGTTGGACCATAAGGCTAAGTGCCAAAGAATTGATGCTTTCAAACGGTGGTGCTGGAGAAGACTCTTGAGAGTCCCTTGGACAGCAAGGAGATTAAACCAGTCAATCCTAAAGGAAATCAACCCTGAATACTCATTGGAAGGACTGATACTGAAGCTAAAGTTCCAATATTTTGGCCACCTGATGCAAAGAGTTGACTCACTGAAAAAGACCTTGATGCTGGGAAAGATTGAGGGCAGGAAGAGAAGGGGGTGACAGAGGATGAGATGATTGGACAGCATCACTGACTCAATGGACATGAGTTTGAACAAACTCCAGGAGATAGTGAAGGACAGGAAAGCCTGGCATGCTTCAGTCCATGGGGTCACAAAGGATTGGACATGACTGAGCAACTGAACAACAACAAATTATAAAACCCAGTGTGTGCTGAGTTGAGCAGGCTTATCCAATTCTTTGTGATACCATGGACTGTAGCTCACCAGGCTCTTCTATCCCTGGAATTTTCCAGGCAAGAACACTGGAGTAGGTTGCCATTTCCTCCCCCAAGTCTCCAGATTTTCCTGACCCAGGGATCAAACCCACGTCTCCTGCCTCTCCTGTGTCTCTTGTGTTGGCAGGCAGATTCTTTAGCACTGAGTCACCTGGAAAGCCCCCAGAGGACTGCTTGATTCTAAATAACTCGATATGCTCACAACCTAGCACATTAACTCCAACCAAAATTTGAAGAAATTTATAAAACTGAGTTGCTTAAGTTTTTTGTTTTGTTTTCTTGTTTTGTGTTTAGTTTACCTAATCCATTCAGTGAAATACATTACAAAATAGGCAATAAATGCAAGGTGGCTACAAAACTAATGGTTTCACATGTCAAAAGGACAGAAAGATATGACCTGAGCTTGCTGGATGTCATCTTTTAAATTCAATCAAAGATTGTGGGTCACACTGCATATTTCCTAGTGCGAGTCAGATGTGCAATAGGCCTTCTGCAGCACAATAACTACAGTGTCACTGCTAAAAAGGCCCTGATGCACCTATTAAGGAAAAATACTATGGGGTGCTTTTTTTTGTGGGGGAGGGGTTGCTTGCTAAAAGACTCTNACACTGCACATTTCCTAATGCGAGTCAGATGTGCAATAGGCCTTCTGCAGCACAATAACTACAGTGTCACTGCTAAAAAGGCCCTGATGCACCTATTAAGGAAAAATACTATGGGGTGCTTTTTTTTGTGGGGGAGGGGTTGCTTGCTAAAAGACTCTGATCTTACTTTAGCTGCCTAAGTAACCCTGTGAAAGAGCAGGACTCTCACCTTCCCTTTACTCTTCATTTGGCTAAGGTGAAAAAAATACATATAATGCTAAAACGGCATCCTGGAGAAAGCACCACCAACCCACAGGCAGAATAATCCCTAATGGTTTTATAGAAAGAAAAATTACACATGTTCAAAATAAGATTAAAAAGCTCTGAGTCAACAGAATGCTCCTTAAAGGCCAGAAAAGATCTTTTTCTTTTTCTTTTTTTTAATTTCCAGTCTAGCCTGAAACAAGCCTCTATGAATCCCCAGGTTATCCATCTCCATAAAGGAGGCTTTGCCATGTCATTACAAACTGAATTTCCATCCATTTGGAAAATATGTCTACATTCTAACTGGAAAAAAAAAAAGTATGGTCATAACAGAGAGGAATAAAAATGTAGTTTATGAAAAAAAATGTTAAATTGAAGATAATGCCTCATCTCCCAGGATCTTTGTCAGACCATCACTCAATCAATATTACTGGGCAATAATCTGCTTCTATGTATAAAGTTTTAAGTCAAATCTTGCTCTAAAGGTTGAGATTTAGGAGTACTGCCTAAACCATGAACTGATCCTTTGAAAAATCATGTGCTCTATGTAAAAACACAATCCAATCTACTGTTTCCATTAAAACAGTATACAGAGGCCTGTGCTCTGGTATAGAGAGACAGGATGAAACATTACAAAATTTAGCAAAATAATTATAACTTTTATAATCCAATATTTAATTTTCTGATAAGAATACTGATACAAGTTGAACAGCACCAAAACTACAGTGTTCTTATCAAGAGTTTTATTTCTCTCTGCTATGAACTAAGTAGCCCTTGAAACCTGGATGACATTGTTATAAACCCACTTAAGATAATTTGGTTTTGTAAATCTTAGGTTCTTTCCTGTAAAAACAACAGTCAGTGAAGGTGAAGACGTTGAGCTATTTTCAAAACTTCACTGGTTCCAGCTGAAGCAAGTTCAAACCAGATCTACCCCCTAAATCAACATCCATTAAATAAGCAGACATAAGTATTTCTTCAACATGGTAAACTCAAGGAAGTCCTGGCTCTATCCTTACAGGTGTCCTGGCATGAAAAGCTAATTCAGTCAGGACTGGCTAAGTGATGTGTGGAGCCCAATGCAAAATAAAAGTGAAGTTCTTTCTTTGAAAATTTTAAAAACTTCAGGATGACAAGAGCAGAGCATTAAAGTAAGTGTGAGTCCCTCCCAAGCATGCTTCACATGAGCACCAGTTGTGCAGTGAGTATAGACATAAGATTCCAGAGACAAGACTGTTACTTTACAGTCAGTATCAAGCAACAAGAAATTTTCCTAAACTCATGGCTAGACAAACGATTGATTTGAAATCAAGCCTGAGGTGCTACAAAGGAAAACTCACTTTTTATAATCAGTGTGCTCATTAGCAATATTAGATACTGAAACAAATAACAAAAGTTCTCATAGTAGCTGCTGCTGTTGCTGCTAAGTCGCTTCAGTCGTGTCCGACTCTGCAACCCCATAGACGGCAGCCCACCAGGATCCCCCATCCCTGGGATTCTCCAGGCAAGAATACTGGAGTGGATTGCCATTTCCTTCTCCAATGCATGAAAGTGAAAAGTCAAAGTGAAGTCACTCAGTTGTGTCCGACTCTTAGCGACCCCATGGACTGCAGCCTACCTGGCTCCTCTGTCTATAGGATTTGCCAGGCAAGAGTACTAACTCTGTATAATTGGCTTCTTGCTTCAAATATAGAAAACAGTCCTTGAATGGTACCTTCCTGATTAGGGCAACAAGCTGAGTCTAGAGTGAAGCTTAATCCAACCGACATATGTAATTACTGACTGAAAGCATACCTAGGAACTTCCCTGGCAATCTGGTGGTTAAGACTCTATGCTTCCAAGGCAGTGGGGCATGGTGGGTTTAATCCCTTGTTGGGGAACTAAGATCCCACATGTCATGCAGCCAAAATAGAAAAGGAGTTTTTTTTTAAGTGGGCCCTTTTAAAAAATAACCAGAGAGAAGTATAAGTGTATCTAAATCATAGCCATCATAAAAGACAGACTCCAAAGAATATGTACTACAAACAAAAGGACATAGAGAGAAGTATGCTGGAGTTTTCAATCAACATGAGGAATCCTCAATCAGATATAAGATAAGAGAAAGTATTAACATCACTACAGTGAATAAATGAAATTTGGGCAGAAAAGCGATTTGGAAGTATCTAAATCTGTAGTGTCTGATTGTTCCTGGTTGATGAAATATCCTCTTGACCAAGGTCAAAAGTAAGTTATTATCCATGAATGATTCTACAACTCTGTTTAGGTCTTCAGGATTTGAGATTTGTTAGCCCAACCCTCATCTGGGATTCAGGACCCAAAATTTAAAGATAAACTTTCCCTTATTTCCCATTTGCCTTCTACTCCTGTTCTCACAGATACACCCCTCAGATAAGAAGTTCCTAAAACATATAACAATTTTACAGAAGTCAAGAACAAAAGGATAGTTAAAACAAAAACTCCAAATATTTAGGATAAAAATCTTAGTTTTGGAAAAAAGGAAGAAGTGATACACCAAGAACAAAAATAAAACCCCAGACGAAATCAGTAAGATTCAAAGAGAGACCTAGCAAGTGCAAATCAAAGGACAGTTTCCAAAAATTTGAGATCTTAACACTGTTCTTCCTTCCCATCAGAGAGGATCAAGTTCTTATCTATAATATACATTTTTATGTACATTATACCTTTATATAAATTAATCCTCATAACAACCTGCAGGAACATTTAATGACTACCTTCTCTTCCAGATGAGATGATCACAAAGCAAATATATGGCAGCCCACAGTTAAAACTCAGGTATAACTCCATAATCTCTAATCATAACACTACTCTATGCTGCCTCACTTTGAAAGAGGATGAAGGAAATTATGGGGGATGAAGCAGGAATGGACACTGATTATCAGCATGAATACAAAGAGAAGAATGGCAGGGATGGTAACAGATAGATGGATGAATAGATAAGTAGATGTGTAGGTAGACAGATAAATAATCACATTTTACTTGCTTCTNAGGATGAAGGAAATTATGGGGGATGAAGCAGGAATGGACACTGATTATCAGCATGAATACAAAGAGAAGAATGGCAGGGATGGTAACAGATAGATGGATGAATAGATAAGTAGGTGTGTAGGTAGACAGATAAATAATCACATTTTACTTGCTTCTGAAGATTTCATTTTAGAGTAATACAAAGGGAACTTTGCTCTCCTCAGTTGACAGCACAATTAAAAAAAAGTCAGTTCAACAGTTCTAGATGTAGGAAATATGAATGATTCAGCAAATTGAGATTCATGTCTATCCATGATAGTCCCAGGAACAAAACAAAGTTAATTCTATTGTCACAGGTCTTTATAAAATCATACAGTTAAGTTCTTTACACAGTATTCAATTCATTCTTTCTGAAGAGTCCATAAAATACTTCATGGTCCTTTGGCATGTGGATAAACATTACATAACTTTGACAAAAATAGACAGGAATAAGCCACAGAACAAAAGAAATTAACTACAATAAAACTTAGTCAATATTTCCCAGGTGCCATTTTAAAAGAAACCATGATATAAAGAACCTGTAAACTATGGAAACTTTTTATACACTTTAACCAGCTTTTTAAGATGTGCATTTGGTAAGAAATTCAAATTAGAACCATTTAAAATTAGCAGTATTAAATATACAATACAAATGATGAAATATCATAAATGTTTTTCAGAGAAATAAACAATTTGTGAATTAGCATAAGAAGCATGTAAAACAATTCCATAAATGAGGTTTTCATTCTGAGCAAATGGCTTGACTGAGGTAAAAACTGGTTGCCTACAGATGAGAAGAAAACAGAAACAGGAACTCATCATGATCCAGAGTACACATGACTCTACAGAGAGGAATTACTTGTTGTTGCTTACCAAGTCATCCTTGCAGAGAAGTCCAGAGGCTACACCGCAGCTTCCCATTTCCCTCTTCTGAGATTTTCTGATCCATAAATTCTCCTCAGACTAATTTTGTCTGAGTTGATATTGCCTGAGCACTTCGGTTTTGTTTTATACTTACATTCCAAACTGTGCATCTGTCTTTGGATTTTCTGAGGCTTCTTCTGAACCACCTCCACCCCCATACAATGGGAACAAAATATTTCTACTGTGAAGCTTTTCCATTTCCTTAATCAGAAGTTACATGAGGCATAAATCTTAGTCAAATTCAGAGGATTCCACACAAATTTTAAAATTGAATCTCAAATTAAAAAAATATAGATCTTTTCTGCAGAAGCGGATGATCCATCCTTGACATAATTGACCTTAGAAATAAAAGGAGTCTGAAATAAGGTGGTAGAGAACTGGAATGGAAATAACAATAATAATAAAAGATAAGATTGTTTGAGCACTACTATTCTACAATATAACATACATTATCCATTTCTTCAAAATAATCCTATGAGACATATGGGTAAAAATGTTGTCATCTCCAATTTAAAAATGAGGAAAGTGAGGCAAAGAGAGCTTAAGAAATTACTCAAAGTCATACGGTAGTTTGTAGTAAAGCTCTAACCTGAATTCAAGTAGTCTGCAACTAGAGACCAACACCCTAACAACTCAGCACACTGCTTCTCAGTCTGGGCAGAAAGACCAAGAAATGCTGCTTAGATAGGATTCACCAAATGGCAAATAAGTATTAAAGGAAAGTGAAGAAAAGTCAATGGCATCCCACTCCAGTACTCTTGCCTGGGAAATCCCATGGATGGAGGAGCCTGGAAGGCTGCAGTCCATGGGGTCGCTAGGAGTCAGAAACGACTGAGCGACTTCACTTTCAATTTTCACTTTCATGCATTGGAGCAGGAAATGGCAACCCACTCCAGGGTTCTTTCCTGGAAAATTCCAGGGACGGGGGAGCCTGGTGGATTGTCGTCGATGGGGTCACACAGAGTCGGACACGACTGAAGCGACTTAGCAGCAGCAGAAGAAAGGTCAAATATGGGTCCAAAATTAGGTGACAAGAATACTGCTCTCATCAAAGTAAAGAGAGTTTTGGGAAAGCAGAGTTTAAGTTCCAACAGAACTATCAGGTCAAGAAAGCATTTACAATGCTTGTATTACAAACTCTCATACAAGTTTAGAGTTCAGAAGTTATTGTTGTTCAGTCACTAAGTCAGATCTGACTCTTTGCAACCCCATGGATTATAGCACACCACACTCTCCTGTCCTTCACTATGGACCAGAGATTTCTCAAATTAATGTCCATTGAGTCAGTGACATTATCTAACCATTTCATCCTCTGTCATCTTCTACCTTTGCCTTCAATCATTCCCAGCATCAGGGTCATTTCCAATGAGTCGACTTTTCACATTAGTTAGCCAAAGTACTGGTGCTTCAGCATAAATTCCTCCAATTAATATTCACGGTTGATTTCCTTTGGGATTGATTGGTTTGATCACACTGCTGTCCAACCTACTCCAAGAGTCTTCTCCAGCACCACAGTTTGAAATCATCAATTCTTTGGCGCTCAGCCATCTTTATGGTCTAGCTCTCTCACCCTTATATGATTACTTGAAAAACCATAGCTTTGACCAAATGGACCTTCTTTGGCAAAGTGATGTCTCTGCTTTTTAATACACTGCCTAGGTTTGCCGTAGCTTTCCTTACAAGGAGCAAGGGTCTTTTATTTGGGGGGCTTCAGTGACTGTCTGCAGTGATTTTGGAGCCCAAGAAAATAAAATCTGTCACTGCTTCCACTTTTTCCCTTACTGTTGAAATGAAGTTACGTGACCAAATGCTATGATCATACACTGAGGTTTAAGCCAGATTTTTCACTATTTTCTTTCACCCTTACCAAGAAACTCTTTTGTTCCTTTTTTGCTTTCTGCCATTAGAGTGGTATCATCTGCATATCTGAGGAAAAATCCTGCCAATCTTTATTCCAGCCTGTGATTCATCCAGCCTGGCATTTTGCATTAGGTATTCTGCAGACAGAAATGGTATGGACATAACAGAAGCAAAAGAAGAGGTGGCAAGAACACACAGAAGAATTATACAAAAAAGATCTTCATGAGCCAGATAACCACAATGGTGTGATCACTCACCTAGAATCAGACATCCTGGAATGTGAAGTCAAGTGGGCCTTAGGAAGCATCATTAGGAACAAAGCTAGGAGTTGATGGAATTCCAGTTGAGCTATTCCAAATCCTAAGTNTGACGCTGGCCGGGGCTGAGGGGTGCAGAGGCCGGGCACTCATACCACTTCGGAGGGAGAACTAGGAAGGGAGAATCTGGGGCAACAGAGTCCGAAACGGAGCGGGGCAGACGCCTCTGGGCCACGAAGCCAGAGACCAGTCCTCCGCCTTTGGCCTGGGGCCCAGCGGGCTCCCCCACCCCGCCAGGCCCCACAGAGGGGCCCCTCAGCTGACCCCAGGTGGAGGCGGCTCTGGCCTCTGGGTCACCGTCTGGGCCATCTCCCACTGTCCTAGGGTACTGCGCCTGGCTGCCCTAAGGGCCACCCTGTCCTCCTCTCTCCGGAAGTCACCTGGCCGCGCCCTAAGTGCCGTTTCTGCAGCGGGCAGGCTCCTGTGCGTTCGCAAGGCCGCCCTCCGGCACTTCTCTTTCCCTTGTCAGTAGTGGAGAGGAGCCAGGTCGCCCTGCCCACGTTCTCCCCAGAGAGCTCAGCTAGACGCCCTTGGCCCGGGGTCCGCCTTCCGTAAAGTGCCAGCGTCTGAAGCGCCTGAGCCACATTCGGCGCCACCTTACAGCAGGGGCGCCCCCGTGCGCTCTCCAACATCACGCCTCTCCTCTCTGTCGTCATCCGTATTTCCACAACATTCTGCTTGGAATCACTTCCTCCTCTTGCCCTGAGACCACGGAGGCTCTTCCTCTAGTGCTCTCTCCTTTCTGGGCTTTCACCGGAATCCCCTTTCACGGTCTGTTCACAATGATGTAGGTTTCTCCTAGCAGACTTCCCCAGACCCCTCCAGCCTCTACCCATTGCCCAGTTCCAAAGCCACTTTCACAGTGTCCGGCACTTGTTACAGCAGCACCCCACTCCTTGGCACCAGCTTCTGCCGTGGTCTGTTCGAGCTGTTGTAACAGATGCCACAGTCCAGAGGTGGGGCTTGAGGGGGCTTCTTAACAACAGAACTTTGCTCCTCCCAGTTCTGGAGGCTGGGAGTCCAAGGCCAAGGTGCCAGTGGGTTCAGTGGGGAGAGCCCACCTGCTGGTTCACAGGCACGTCACCTCACAGGGGGCGGGGGCTCTGGCTTCTCAGAAGGCAGAATCCCACTCACCAGGGCCCCTCCCTCAAGCCCTAACCACCCCCCAAAGGCTCCACCTCCCAAGGGCTCCACCTCCCAAGGGCTCCACCAAAGGCTCCACCTCCCAAAGGCTCCACCTCCTAACGCCATCCCCTTGGGGATCAGCATTTTAATGTACAAGTTCTGGTCTCCTCGACCAAGTCCACAGACACATGAACTTCTGCGTGAGCTCGTCTGAGGGCTGCTTGTCTCGTGCTGGGGGCTGGGCTCCTCTGCCCACACTGGATTTACAGAACAAGAGCAGCTGCTTTACCAACAGCAAGTCTGCGCATCACGTCCATAGGACCAGACCCAGGGGAGGCCTTGACGGAACCCCCACCCCGACTCTGGGAAAGGGTCTAAACGCACAGGACTGGTTTAAGACCAGTCGGTGCCGCAGAGTGCAGGGAGCTCGAGGTGAGGCCCCGGCGAGGCGGCCACATCCTGGCACTTCCACTCTGTGCAGCCCGGGATGCGGTCAGCGGATATCTTGCCAGAAGGGTTTGCACATTGGGTATGGGGGTGGGGTGGGGATGGATAGTTCCGCAAACAGGTCTCCAGCACGGGCTCTGGGAGGGCCCACAGGAACAGCTGGGTGGGGCGTCTGGGCCCCAAAGCTGGGGACAGGCTGCCCTCTGCTGGAGCCGCAGCAGAGGCCCGTCGGCCAGCCTCCAACACCAGCTGCAAGCTTGGGACCACCTGTCACCCAAAGCAGCCTCGGTGGGGACGCACCTCCAGGGAATGAAGCTGGGTTGAGGCAGCGGCTGTTCCCAGAGGCCGGTNCCCTCTGCTGGAGCCGCAGCAGAGGCCCGTCGGCCAGCCTCCAACACCAGCTGCAAGCTTGGGACCACCTGTCACCCAAAGCAGCCTCGGTGGGGACGCACCTCCAGGGAATGAAGCTGGGTTGAGGCAGCGGCTGTTCCCAGAGGCCGGTTGCTGGCCTGGAAGCCCCTCAGGGCAGCGTGAGGCGGGTAGAAGAGGCCCGCCTGATGTGAGTGAGGCAAGGCCCCCTAAAACTGAGTCCCCCTGCCGGGTTCATGATGAATCTCTCTACCCACCACCATATTCCCTTTCTTGTCAGGACTGAGGCGTATCAAAGCCAAGGGGGTGCTGAGACCCCACAGGGCCCACAGGGCCCTCCCAGTCCACCCCTCCCAGCCTCCCGTTTCCTGTCTGCAGAGAAAGGCTTTGTCTCCTGGGTCCTCCCTGATTCCTGAGTCAAGGGCAAAGCAGAAGCCACCCCCTGGAGAAGCCCTCCTGCCGAGCCGATTTTGGACACTTGGTGGGTTTCATTCCCCATCCAGGGCACTCCGTGCCTTGGCCTCTGTGAAGGCCTTAAATGCGTTTCCCCTCGGGCGGGTGCTGTCCTGACTGCCATTTACAATTGATCGGACTGAAGCCAAGAACCAAACCGGGGCTTGGGATCTGGCTCAAGGTAAACAGCAGAGCAGGCCGGAAGGGCAGGAGCTGGGTCTAGGCCCGCCTCCTCACCACCCGCCTGACACTTCCTGCTGCCGTGGGCCGGGCGGCGCCTGCTCTCTTACCCCGCGTGCTCGGCACAGGTCTGGGTGCTGTCTGACTTGACCCCTCCATCAGCAGTAAGCAGAGGTCATGTTACCCCTTTATCCTACAAGAGGAACCCGAGAAGTAGTGACTGTGAGTGACGTATTCAAAGGCACTGCCCGTGGCGGAACCGAGGCTGGAACCAGCACTGCCCGTGGCAGAACCGAGGCTGGACCCAGCACTGCCCGTGGCGGAACCGAGGCTGGACCCAGCACTGCCCGTGGTGGAACCGAGGCTGGACCCAGCTGTGTGACCCTGGGCCCACCTTCTCCCCCTGGGCCTCAGCCTCTCCCATGTGAACGGAGATGTGACCTCGATTAAGTCCACAGAAGTGCTTCTCAGGCCTGAGGACCTCCTGGGGACCTTGTGAAGCTGAGACGGGGCCTGAGACCCAGAGCCTCCTGTGGGCTCCCAGGGGAGGGAGGTGCTGAGGCTGTGGCTTCCAGGCCATCCTGGGCAGTTGGGGCACCTGCCAGCTCTGATGTTCTGCATATGGGCCTGGGGAGCCTCCTCCCGGAGGCCATGGAGATTCCGGAGGCTGGTAATGGTGAATAAAGTGCTTAGTGGCATTTTCTGCCCCAGCTGAGCCTCTGGCCCTTCCACTCTGTGACCTCGTCCTGACCCTCTGGAGGGCTCAAGCGCTGGGTCCTGGGCCACTCCCACTCGGGGTTACTCCTCCCAGCCCCCTGCTCACCCTGTTCCCTGGCAGAACACAGCTCACACCCAGGGCCCACACCGATGCTCCTCTCCACAGACCTCCCTAGGATCACATTCACGAACATGCCAGGAGCTTCCTCCCTCCCCCAGCTCCTCCATCTCCTCACTTCTGGACCCCAGTCCCAGGCTGGACAGCTACAGCTGTCTCTGACTGATCTTGACAAAGGCACCTGTAGGAACCTCTCACTTATCAAGTGATAAAGGTGAAAATTCATAATCCTCACTACGCAATGTTGGAAACACAAAGGCAATCAGGGAAAACGGTCCTCTCGTGTAGAAGGAACTCGTGGGGACCTGGGTCCCTACCCCTCCATCACCCCCACCCATGTCAAGTCCATGAACCGGCTGCCCTTTAGGCGGAGACATAAGAGCTACCCGCCGGTGCAGAAAGTGCCAGGGCGGGACGGGGACTTCCAGTCTGGGACAGACCCCGCACATGGCCAGGGGGGAGGCTGCGGGGTCCTGTCCCCCTCCCTCTTCTGGGCGCAGATGTGTGTGAGCCAAGACCAAGCTGAGCCACTCTTGTTTCTGGGGTTGGGGGACTGGAGGGGTGGAAGAAGATACTTTCTTGTCTTGAACTTTTTTTTTTTTTGGTTGCTGTGGACCATTTTTTAAGTCTTAATTGAATTTGTTACAACATTGCTTTTGTTTGGGGTTTGGTTTTTTAGCCACAAGTCATGTGGGATCTTAGTTCTGACCAGGGATCATCCAACCACACCCTCCGCACTGGGAGGTGAAGTCCTAACCACTGGACACGGAAGTCTCTGTCTTGAATTTTCTACAGCAGCAGTGCGTTCAGGTGTTACGCACACTTCAGATCCAATGGCATCGTGAAAGGCAATGAAAAATAGAAGCAGGCAACGTGCCCGAGTGTGCCCAGCAGTGCCGGCAGGCTGGCTGCGGCCTCTGGGTCCCTGGGCAGCGGCCAGGCTTCTGATGGGGTCGCCTGGACCCGGGGCCCCGAGGCTCCTCTGGTAGGGGCACCCAGATACTACAGCAGCGTAGGAAAGGTGACCCTGCAGGCCGGGACCTGAAGCCTGAGGACAGCCTCCGCCCAACCCAAGCAGGGATCAAACACTTCAAGCCCAGACTCGGCGATCAGAGAGGGGCAGTGGGTGCTCTCAAGAGGAAAGGGAGCCTGGGTGAATCAGGAAAGTCACTGGGCTGGAAAGCGATTAAAGGGTGAGCGTGGGAGGGGATTTCCATGGAGAGTGCCCAGCCCGGAGCAAGTCCAGGCGGGCCAGCTGCAGGCTGTGGCCCTCCTGAGGGCTGTTGCAATGTTGCCTGTAAAACCCAGATCTGTGGAGACTTGAGGCCTTGATCTGGTTTCTTTTTTCTTATGTTGCCCTTTAGAAAAATGGATCCGAGGAAACCCCAAAGCTCTAAAACAAAGCACTCTCCATCAAAGGGGTGTGAGCAGTCAGGAGACGTCTCTGGGAAAGGCCAGCTGGGGGTGTCCCCAGACGGGTGGGCTTGGGGGAACCCGGCTGTGAGGTGACCCACCTTCCTCCCCATCCTTGGGCTGCGGAGGAGACTGGGGGGGAGAAGACTCGCTTCTGCCGTCTCTCCAGAAGGACAACAGCGCATCCCCCCAGACAGCGCCGGACACCGGAGGCTGAGGTTAGAGAGGAGTGGACCTGTCCCAGGTGTCACGTATCCGATGTCGTGTATCCACCACTAGAGACGGCTCTGATCTCCCCTGTGACCATCTAGGGGCTGTTACTGTCATTTTAAATAATATGCCTGGACCTCGATTTATCAGTTCATTTACTGTAGCTAGTGTTTACTGACTCCTGATAATGAAAGAATGGGAAATTCTTGTGTTATCTTTCTTCCTTCTAATTTTTGTTGGTTCCATTTCCGTTTTATCCTGTCACTCAGCAGCTACGTACTGAGGCCCTACTGTGTGCCAGGCGACATGCTGGGTCCACAGGATCAAGAAAAACACAGAACTCCCGGCTGGCTGCATTCTAGTAGAGGGTGGATAGCAAGTAAGGAAAACATCAAGACTTTCAGAGAGAAATCAGTCAGGGAAGGAGATACAGTGTGTGTGTGAGAGAGAGAGCATGAATATGTGACTGTGTGTGTGTCTTTGTGTCTGTGTGACTGTGTTTGTGTGTAAGTCTGTGTGACTGTGTGTCTTTGTGTCTGTGTGTGCCTTTGTGTCTGTGAGTGGGACTGTGTGTGTGTGAGTGGGACTGTGTGAGGCGGTTTCAGCAGGGTGGTGGGACAACCTCCCAGGGAAGGTGCTGCCTGAGTACAGAGATGGGTGAGGGGAGAGACAAACCCCGAGATGCTCAGGGCCTCGGTCCGGGTGGGGAGGAGCCATGACCCTGGGGGAGGGCTGGTGAGGAGGCCTGCGGTTGAGCGGGGCGGGGTTCAGGTCAGGAAGAAAGAGCAGCTCCCCAGGGATGCGTCACAGGCCGCAGGCTCTGAAGAGTTATAAGCAAAGGGGCGACTTCTGCTGCCTTCAGTTTAAGTTTGTACAGCGTTAATATACATCATCTTCGTAAATAAATTAATCTTAAGTGCTCGTTCTATGGAGTGAGCGTCACAATCAGTGAGCACTAAAGTGAATTTACAATAAGATTAAGTAGATACTGTAGAAAACCGCAGAGATTTTACTCCTGGTTCCTCTCTGGCCCTGTTCTTGCCTCCAGCCCACCTCGTCGCATCTTCCTTTCCATTCCATTCTGGGCAGTCCCCTGGAGTGGACCAGATGCCCTGCAGCTCAGAGCATCTCTAGGGTGCTGGTCCCTGGGACCGCTTTGCAGTCCAGCCTACTGCAGACGGATGGATAAAGGGAGTAGACCAGCTTCCCTGGGGGAGTGGGTGCCTATGGAGGGCAGGGGGCTGGCATGTGGGGACGCTCTGCACAGCAGTCCTGCGTCGGGTCAGGTGCAGAACTGAGGGAGTGTGCCCAGGCCCCAGCCAGGCCCAGCGAGGCCCCAGCAGCTGAGGGCAAGCCAGGCCCAGCCAGGCCCCAGCAGCTGAGCGCCAGCGCTGTGCTCCCTGGGGTGCTCCTCCCGGGGGCGGGGTCCAGATGCTCTGGCAGGCAGCGAGTGTCAGCACTAGCCCCCTGCCCCTCTGGAGCCATCAGGGCTCAAGTCATCCAGCTGGGGCCTGAACCTCTCCCAGATGGGGCCACCAGCAGAGATCAGCTCTGGGGAAAGGTTTGCAGTGAGCCATCTCTCCTCATCCCTGGCAGACCTGGAGGGCAGGACCCCGGGAGCTGCGGGCTGGGACCCGAGGCTTAGCTGCCAGTGACCTGCCGTTTCTACCGCAGGGGGCGCCCTGCTGAGCTCCCTCCCTGGCCTCCCTTCACCCCAGTGCTCTTGTCTTTTTCCAGCCCATACGCCTGTGTCCAAAGTCCTGGCGTTTCTCCATGCAGTCAGCTGGAGAGGAGAGTGCGGGTGGCTAGTTCCCACGTAAAAGGACAGCTGTGCCCCCAGATGCCGACACAGGGGCAGTCCTCTCAGCTACCACAGTCTCACCCAGCTTTGTCATTTAGAAGCTGTGTGACGTCATCTAGGTTGCTCCACCTCTGATCTCATGGGTCAAGAGACTCAAAGACACGTGAGGGTGCTCTGCAAGCGTTTAAAGCCCGCACGTCTGTGAAATCCCCTGGGTCTGGAGAGAGCACCAGTGTGTCCCAGGCCTGCAGAGGGAGGGGTGACCGCCAGAAACCAGCCGGAGCGGAGCTGGTCTGGAGCTAGCTGCTCAGGAGGATTCCAGATTATGCAGGTCTCGGCCGCCCGGGGGGGACAGCCCCAGGAGATGCCTAGGCAGGACTGGGGTCAGGGCCTGGGAGCCCCAGGAGGGCGTGGCCGGCAGACAGGCTGAGCCTTGGGCTCCCTAAGGCCAGCCTCGGCGCTCACTTGAGCTCCTGCCTCTGCCGCCTCAGACGGCACCAGTCTCCACGGCCTCTCTCCTCTCTCCGCCGACCACACCCTCTCTGGGAGGGTTGGGGGCTAGCTGGCCCACGTGCGCAGGTGGGCGTGCGCAGGTGGGCATGTGCATGCGTGTCTCCTGCGCATGCGGGCTGCAGAGCTGCGGGTGGGAGCTGGCAGCTCCTGACCTGGACGCTGTGTAGGGTTTGCCCCCCTCCCTTGGACACGCTCTGTTCCCGTTAGGCTCCGTGTCGCCGGGCAGGAGGGTGCAAACACAGGGCGTGAGCACACCGTCACTGCTGCATGTCGCGATTCCCGCAGTGACCCACTGTGAACAAGGCTATGCGCAGGCCCTAAGAGACCGGAAGTCCTGAGGAACGGGCCAACACGGGGTAGCATGATGACCCGGGAGAGCCTAGGCTAGTCTCCGGGTTCCCATCATCTGAAATCAGTAAAAGTGGGGTAAGGAGTGGAATGACTTTTTTTTCAATTAATTTTTTTGGGCAGTGCCATGCAGGCAGTGGCAACCCACTCCAGTACTCTTGCCTGGAAAATCCCATGGGCGGAGGAGCCTGGTGGGCTGC
>SJYV01000516.1:0-13156 GCA_006410875.1 Neotragus pygmaeus | reverse complement strand
CAGGCAAGAGTACTGGAGTGGGTTGCCATTTCCTTCTCCAGGGGATCTTCTTGACCCAGGGATCGAAGCTGGTTCTCCCACATTGCAGGCAGATGCTTTACCATCTGAGCCACCAGGGAAGCCCAAGGAAATGATGCTTAAGATAAGATTTGGAGGATAACTAAGCATTAACTAGCTTTGAGAAACTCCATAATTCCAAAGCCCAGTGGACAGTGATGAGCCTGCAAAGGAGAAAGAGGAGACAGTGTCAAGGTAGGAGGAAAACAGGAGAGGCTTGAGTCATGGGAGCCAAAGGAACGAAATGTTTCAGGAAGCACAGAAAATCTATGTGGGTGCGCCTGGCAAATGCTCTCACATATTAACACAGGGATATGCTCCTCAAGGTTTAATGGGAATCCTGAAATGTACTTCATTTTTATTCCTTCCTGCCCAAAAGCTGGTGCATCTTTATCCAAACAGGTGATCCAGTTCTCAATTTTGGTACATAGTTCAGAGAGGGAGGTTGAAACATAGAAGTCAAGTTGAAGAGACTCTTCTTCTAGGAGTGAAATAACAATCTTCTGGGGTTATTGTTGTTCAGTCAATAAGTTGAGTCAAACTCTTTGGGATCCCATGGACTGCACCACTCCAGGTTCCTCTGTACTTCTACTATCTCCCAGAGTTTGCTCAAACTCCTGTCCATTGAGTCAGTGATGCCATCCAACCATCTCATCCTCTGCCACCCTCTTCTCCTCCTGCCCTCAATCTTTCCCAGTATCAGGGTCTTTTCCATTGAGTCAGTTCTCCTCATCAAGTGGCCAAATTCCTGGAGCTTAGCTTCAGGATCAGTCCTTCCAATGAATATTCAGGGTTGATTTCCTTTAGGATTGACTGTTTAATCTCCTTGCAGTCTAAGGGACTCTCAAGAGTCTTTTCCACACCACAAGTTGAAGAAACAACTCTTCGTCACTCAGCCCTCTTTATGGTCTAGCTCTCACATGCATGCATGACTACTGGAAAAACCATAGCTTTGACGATATCTTCTAGGGACAGACCTACTAATAGATGTGATATGAAGCCATCAGTGCACCACTTCTAATTCCAACACCGTCACCCCACTCTCACTGTGCTCTCAGTGCTGGGATATAACATGGTCTCTCCCACTTCATGACCTTTGCAGTGCTGTTTCTCTGCCTGAAACAGTCCTCCCTTTCCACCCTCAGTTGTGGCTCAGGTTCTAACTCATTTTTCTGAACTTAGTTTACCAATACTTCCTTAAAGTGCCTCCTGCCCCAAACCAAATAGGCACTCCCTGTTTTTTCCCTTTTGTGTTATCACAAATATGTAAGTAAATAACAAATCCAAGATATAATTCTGCTTATAGCCCCTACTCTTTTCTTGATACCATTCTTCTACTTATGTGTCTACTTGCTAGTTAAGGTGCTTTCTTTCACCATTAATTCCTGAGGGGCAGGTTTTGTATATGTGTTCCCCACTGTATGTACACCAATCACTTGGCAATTGAAGCTACTCAGTGAATGAACATAGAAATGTATTTGCCACAGGCCAAGAGAACCCAGCAATGCTCTTGACCAAGACTGAGTTAGGAAAATGTTCTTGAAAGTTATTTAAGCCTCATTTACAGTCATTTCTGTAAGTGCCTCTCACTTCCACTGCTTTCATCACCATAGCAACCCACATATCCAAAGGACAGTTTTCTGAAGTTTGCAAGAGGTAGTTTATATGTGTGTGTGTTTGTAGAGGGGAGGCCTTACAATCCATCAAACAAGTTATGATGTCAAGATCAACATTGTACCCTTAGATCTCCTATGACTCAGAATTTACATATCAGTAGAGTTGGGTTCCCAATCAGGAGAAGTAAATGAAGTAAGTTGGGATAGGGAATGCGAACACTTGGGATTGATGATGGAAATGTGTCAGTTTAAACACACTCATGCCAGACTCCTAGAAAGAGAAAACAAGCAGATTCCAAGTTGTTTGCCCCTCTGAGTTCGTTCTAACACCATCTGAGTATTAGACCTCCTTTAGGATCGTGTTGGGCTCTGCAGCATTTGCTTTCCATACTAACACTTGTCAACCAACACAGAATCAAAAGAATGGAAAAACCATAAGACTAAGTTCACATGGTGGGGAACTCTGGGCACCTTGATCACCAGAGTATGTCAGCAGTTCACAACATGCCTGACTAAAAGTAGATATTCCCAAATGAAGCACTAATAAAGAGGTGGGAAGCAAAATGGGGGAGTCAGTAAAGGCATGTGAATGGGCACCCAAGACTGTCCTATTGGGGAAATCTGGGAAACATATCAAAGGCATCTCAAAATCATTCTTCTCTCCCAGAAAAGAAAGCTAAGGCCATTATCCTCCAACTCCCATCCATTTTACCTCCCTCTGGGGAGGAAGGGAACCCCTAGGGAGGGCAGGTGGGGAAAGGCTTTTGGGAAGATGACTCCTGCAGGCATGTACTGGAATGGCTGGTGCCCAGGGTACATGGGTGGAACTATAAGATTTGCTCTAGAGAAAAGAAGAGTGAAGAGCAAATATGAAGGGAATAAGATAGGAATGACACAGTATATATATAAGTGTGTGTGTGTGTGTGTGTGTGTGTGTGCATTTGTAGCAATGAGATCTATTAACAAAAAACTTAAAATAATAAATAGAAACACCACACAATCAAACCCTCTATAGAATTCTCTTCATCTGAAATAAGCATTTTATCAATTTATAAAGATTATTTTCTTGCATGAATTTTTAAATACAGCAATATATTATAAAGTATTTATAAAACATGGATTCATAGTAGAGAAAATTTCCTAAAGGGCTAATTAGCATAATAAATACATGAAAAGACATTCCACCTCATTGGTAATCAGGAAAATGCATATGAAAATAATGAGATACCATTTGCAGGGAAATATCTGTGGAATTATTTGGAAAATTAATGATATTCACCTTTGACAAAGATATGGGGAAAGGGACTTTGTCATACATCACTGTTAGAAATTTGACTTACATTTGGGGAAAGAAATGTAACAACATACATTCAGATTACAAAACATGAGTATCCTTTTGTTCTTTCTGGAGTCTCTCCTGAATAAATAATAGCACCAGAATATAAGCATATTTATAAAAGGATGTTTATGGAGCATTGTTTAAGTAAAAATATCAATTCCATTAAAATGGGGGGAAAGTGAAAATTTGTGGCATATTCATACTAGTAAAATTAATAAATTAGGGCTGTATGTATTGATTTGAGTAAGAGTCATGACATAGTGAGAGAAATCGACAAGTTGCACTGTATATATTCCACTCATCTGAGTAAAAGAAAAATAAAAGCTTTACATATAAACAAATATAATTGTATGAGCTAGAGAACAACGATATGGAAGAATACACTTCAGCTGTTACTTGAGATTGGGCTGGGGGCCTTGGTGAGATTTGTAGTGGAAGGGTTACTGTGGACATAAATGCTTGTTTTTCCATTATATTGTTCAGCTTATGGCAAAGTGCAGGTATTTTTTTTTCTTTTTGAAGTTTAAAAAGAAAATCAAATGGACTGTGAAGAAAAAACCCTCAGTGCTGATGGGACTAGCAGATATGTCAACAGATAATTGGGGGCCTTGAGAATCGGTGGAATCATTGTGGAAAGGATCAGAACAGAATAAACAAGGATCCTAAAACAGATGATACTCAAAATGGGAATATATCCCAAAGAAATAGCTACCTCTCCCCTCTCTTTGAACTTCTTGAAAAAAACAATGGCACAAATTTTTCTTCAGAAACCCTATAGAAAACTCACATGGCCTCAGATTAGAGTCATTAAACAAATCATAAGTTACTAAGTATATTGTAATTGAATAGTAAAGGCCAAAACTATGTAATATCTGTTGGGTCTGTTTGAATTCTGACTCTATTGCTTGCTGGTTGTATGATTTTAAGCATGTCATTTAACATCCTTGAGCTTTAGTTTCTTCCTTTTGAAATGGGGATAACAATAGTATCTAATTCAGATTTGCTCTGAGGACTAGATGAGACATGTACAACATGTGATTACTGCTGCTGCTGCTGCAATAATGTTGCTGCTGCTAAGTCGCTTCAGTCGTGTCTGCGTGTCCGACTCTGTGCGTCCCCATAGACAGCAGCCCACCAGGCTCCCCCGTCCCTGGGATTCTCCNGTCCAAAGTGATCTACAGGTTTAATGCAATCCCTATCAAAATTCCAATGACATTTTTCACTAAAATAGAAAAATATTCTAAAATTTGTATGGGGCCACAAATGACTTTCAATGGCCAAAGCAATCAAAGCTGGAAGCATCACAAATCCTGATTTCAAATGATGTTACAAAGCTATGATGATCAAAACAATATGGCACTTGCATGCACACAGACACATAGACCCATGGAGCAGAATCAAGAGTTCAGAAGTAAACCAAGCATTAAGCGACTGGTCTTTGGCAAGAGATCCAAGAAAACACAGAGGAAGAGGAATAGTCTCTTCAATATATGGTGCAGGAAAACTGGACATTAACATGCAAAAGAATGAAACTCAACCCCTAGCCTACTCACAGCATCAACTTGAAATGAAAAACTTAAATGTAAGACCTGAAACTGTAAACCTCTATAAGAAAACATAGGAACAAGCTCCTTGATACTGGCCTTGGAAATAAGTTTTTGGATATGATGTCAGAGGCACAGGCAACAAAACCAGAAATAAACTAGTGAAACTCTATCAAATCCCTGCAAACCATCACCAAAATGCAAAGGCAGTCTATGGAATGAGGGCAAATGTTTGCAAACCATCTAATGATAAAGGGTAAATATTCAACATGTATAAGGAACTCGTAAGACTCAATAACAAAAACCACATACTAGGTGAAAAGCACCTAACAGCTGTTAGGATGGCAGNAATGCAAAGGCAGTCTATGGAATGAGGGCAAATGTTTGCAAACCATCTAATGATAAAGGGTAAATATTCAACATGTATAAGGAACTCGTAAGACTCAATAACAAAAACCACATACTAGGTGAAAAGCACCTAACAGCTGTTAGGATGGCAGTTATCAGGGAGACAGGAGATAACATACATTGGCCAGAATGTGGAGGAAAGGGAACCCTTGTACACTGTTGGTGGCACCATAATTTGGAACAGTCACTATGGAAAATGTTATGGAAATGACTCAGAAAATGAAAAATAGAACTGCCATATGATTCAACAAGCCTCTGGGTATATATTCAGAGGAAATGAAAGCTATGACAAACCTAGATAGCATATTAAAAAGCAGAGGCATCACTTTGTCAACAAAGTTCTGTATAGCAAGGCTATGGTTTTTCCAGTAGTCATGTATGGATGTGAGAGCTGGACCATAAATAAGGCTGAATACTAAAGAACTGATGCTTTTGATTTATGGTACTGGAGAAGACTCTTGAGAGTCCTTAGGACAGCAAGGAGATCAAACTAGTCAATACTAAAGGAAATCAACTCTGAATATTCATTGGCAGGACTGTTGCTGAAGCCGAAGCTCTAATACTTTGGCCGCCTGATGCAAAGAGCCATCTCATTGGCAAAGACCCTGATGCTTGGAAAGATTGAAGGTGGGAGGAGAAGGGGGCGACAGAGGATGAGATGGTTGGATGGCATCACTGACTGATGGAGAGTTTGAGCAAGCTCCAGGAGAGGGTGAAGGACAGGGAAGCCTGACGTGCTGCAGTCCAGGGTCACAAAGAGTTGGACATAGCTTAGCAGCTGAACAACAACAACATCCTGAAGAGATATCTGTATTCACATGTTCACTGAGGGAAGCCTGAAGCGCTGCAGTCCATGGGGTCATGGAGAGTCGGGCATGACTGAGAGACTGAACTGAACCAATACTTGAAATTGCGCTTCCCTATTGGCTCAGATGGTGAAGAATCTGCCTGCAGTGTGGGAGACCCAGGTTTGATCCCTGGGATGGGGAGATCCCCTGGAAGAGGGCATGGCAACCCACTCCAGTACTCTTGCCTGGAGAATCCCCGTGAACAGAGGAGCCTGGTGGGCTACATACAGTCTGTGGGGCCTCAAAGAGTTGGACATGACTGAAGCAACTAAGCACACACAAGAAGTTTGCTAAAAGAATGGCTTTTAAGTGATTTCACTGCAAAATAGCTATAAGGTGACAGATGCGTTAATTCACTTAATTGTTATGACAGATGTGTTAATTA
The DNA here is from genome assembly GCA_006410875.1 of Neotragus pygmaeus. Taxonomy (NCBI): domain Eukaryota; kingdom Metazoa; phylum Chordata; class Mammalia; order Artiodactyla; family Bovidae; genus Neotragus; species Neotragus pygmaeus. The sequence goes on along the minus strand of SJYV01000516.1, from coordinate 6,959 downwards.
ACAGATGTGTTAATTCACTTAATTGTCATTTCTCAGTGTAAACGTGTATCAAAGCATCATAACATATATACATTTTTACTGATCAGTTCTGTCTCAGGATTTTTAATGTATTCCAGAGATTTTTCTAAAATTTTTACTTGTAAGTATCTGATAACTATAGATACTGGGCTTCCCAGGTGGTGCTAGGGGTAAAGAATCCACCTGCCAATGCAGGAAATGTAAGAGACGCAGGTTTGACTCCTAGGTCAGGAAGACCCCCTGGAGGAAGGCATGGCAACCCACGCCAGTACTCTTGCCTAGGAAATCTCATGGACAGAGGAGCCTGGTGGGCTACAGTCCTTGGGGTTGCAAAAGAGTCAGACACGACTGAAATGACTTAGCAGGAACACATGCAACTATAGATATTTTCACATCACTTGGAAAATAAAACTCTAACAGTCCTAGAATAAGGTGAACAGAAGATGGAACGTCCAGAGTATCTGTGTCACTTTCTCCCTTCCCGGCTCTTTCAGGATTGGTGGGTGGTTGCTTCCTGGGTGGAATGTTTCTCCCACGGATGGATGCTGTGTTTCTACCACGTGATCACGGAAGCCAGTCACCTTTCCGGGACACAGCCACTGCTTCTGGGGTCCCTCTCCTGGAGACGGTGCGGTTCCCCTCCAGGACTTCCGAGGGCCGCTCTGCGGGGCTGGGCTCAGCGCTCCCTTCCCTGGGGCTGCCCTGCCCGAGCTGTCCTGCTGTGTCAGTTTTTTCCTTTTCATCCTCTGTTCTCTATACTCACCTCCTCCCACCCTGCCCTGTTCCAGGCTGACATTTCCTTGTAGACACTAGCCGTCATGTTCTAATCAGGGCAGAATCCAGGGGATCTTTGGACTAAGATAGGGGAAAAAAATGCCATCTTCATGTTCATTAACCTCTTACTGAAGTTTAGCATTTCCTTCCATTACGAATGCACACACCAAAGCCCTGTGCTGTTTCACAGTTTCCAGGGACTTTGTCCATAACACACGCTCTGCTTCTGGGGGGGCGCTCTTGCACGTATGACGTTCCTGACACAGGAAGCCTTGAACTTCATGAAGCCCCACGTGTGTCTTCCTGTCACGTCTCAGTCATTGCAGAAATTCAGATATTCATTCCTGCTCGGCCTGCTCCAGCTCCGAGATGCAGAGTTGGACCTGCTGTTGGAGGGCTTGCTAGCTGGCCGCGGATAAGGAACCTGTTACCACACCGTGAGTGCTTTCTAAAAACTGTTCGATAGCGCGTCTTCCTTATGATTGATTTCCTTTGCACTTTGGTGCTTATTCTATGCCTTTAGCAACCATTGCTCTGAGAAAGGGCCCTAGGATTTGCGAAATGGCCACAGCCGTGGCTTAAAGTGTAAGACCCTGACCCCTGGAGGAGCAGGCTGTTGTGTCTTCTTCCTCAGCCACTTTGATGGGGCCTCAAGCTGCAGCCTCAAATCTTCCTGAAGTACAGTGAGGGCCACGGGCCCCCGTCAGCAGGATTTAGGAGCGAAGCCTTGGCCCGCATCCCCTGGCATCTGCCCTGTCCATGTCCGCCCCTTCACATGCCCAGCCTCACCCACACGGGCCATTTCAGGGTCCCCTGTATGCCCTGCACTCCCCACCTTCCTGCGTCCACGCAGCTCCTGCTGCTGAAGGTCCTGCATTCTACCCACAGGGCATTGCAGGCAATGCCCCTTCTGCAGGCCTCCAGAAAGCCTCCATGCCAGCCCTCTTCAGGCGATGACCACACTTAGGAAAGACAGATACCACCAGGAAGCCGTGTCTGCCTGAAGAACCAGAAGCACTCAGTGGTCTGGTGGGTGGAGAACGTTCAGATACATGACCTGCGCTCTTCTGAGCGAGGAGACAGGAGATGGAGTCAAGTTCCGAGGAGCAGGGAGCATCCTGAGGTCTGCTCCACTGAGCTGGCGCAGCCTGTGTGTGATCTGGGAGGATGCTGGGCTGCAGGTGTGGCTGCAACCTGTGGCTCTAGGCCTCCACCGCCCTCTTGTGGGAGGAGGAGCTGTATCTCCGGGGCCTCCACCTAAATCTTGAGGTTTTCGCTGCCTGTAGGGGCTCGAATAGTGTCCTTCCCCAAAATTCACGTCCACTCAGAACTCAGACTGTGGCCTTGTTTGGGAATAGGGTCCTTGTAGGTGTAATAAGCTGAATTAAGTCACGGTCTTCCTGAGTAGGGGTGCCCTCAGGTGGCCCTAAATCCCACAATGGGTGTCCTTAGTAAGGACACGAGAGAGGGCAGAAGAGATGCCATGTGATGGCAGAGGCAGAAGCCAGAAGGATGCCGCCACAAGCCGAGGGATGCTGAGGGTGGCCGGCCGCTGCTGCGAGGCAGGGGAGGGGCCTGGGAGAGAGCCCCATCCCCGGCCTCACCATGCCTCAGGGCTTCTGGCCTCTGGGACTGTAAGAGAAAGGATTTCTGTTGTTGTTAAGACGCCAGGTTCATGGTAACTAGTCCTGGCACCCCCAGGAAATGGACACAGCACTGGTAGATTCACCTGGGGCCACACAAAGGGGCGGCTCCTGCCTCCTCCTGGCTCCCAGCTCCACAGTCTTCCCCGCCCTAGCTTACCCGTCTCAGATCCCCACTCACCGAGTGAGCGGGGCAGTTGCCCTTTACCGTGTGTGTCTGCCAGCCTCTGGCCCTGGCAGGATTGATGGCAGCCTGCAACCAAAGCTGCTTAACCAGTGATGTGCTTGTGTTTGCATGCTTTTTTATTTTTAATTAACTGTTTGGCATAGAGCAGGCTTTTGAATGCTCTTGATTACCTCATATAATTATTTAGATATAAATTTTGGAAATGTCAAGTGTTTCTTGGCAGAAGTAGTTGGAAAACTACAAACCTACCACATTTGATGCTCTGTGCCCTCATCCTAAGCCTTCAGACCAGAGGGGCCATGCCCGTGGGTGGGCTGCAGAGCAGGCAGCGGGGTCACAGGACCCATGTACTGAGGTGCAGTCACTTAAATCATGTCAAATTAAGGCCCCTGAGAACACATAATAACGGGGAGTGTAGAATCCCCATGATTTTAACACAGTTTAAGACTTTGGTCGGTAATCTCTGGGGATGTATTTTAGGGTAGAAATGTAAGAAAGAGATGCTTTTTGCCTGAGATTGTGCCGTCCACTCATTTGCTGACCACTTCTTGGGCATGCCCATGAAGATGAGCATCGCCATCTCCTGAAGGTGGGTCAGGACCCGAGGATACAGGGTGACTGCTGGGGTCCCTGCCTGGGAGGCGTCCCTGCCTGGGAGGCGTCCCTGCCTGGCTGGGTCGGCTCTGGTTGGGCATGGGAGGGCGACACCCCCCTGCCAACCAATGGAGTTGATCAAGAAAGAGGTTCTGAATTTAGTTACAGTGTCTTTCATCTTTTTTCGGGGGCGTGATACATGACCGATAGAGTGTAATAAAACAATTAAAATCCTTTAATTTGAGGATTCAAGGGAATATTGATCTTTAATAGCTACAGGTCATGTTCCAGATATCTTTTTCTTTTTTCCCCACACTGTTGGGCTTGCAGGATCTCAGTTCCCTGAACCAGGGATTGAACCTGGGCCAAGGCAGTGAAAACCCAGAATCCTAACAGCTAAGCCACTAGAGAACTACCGCTCCTCCTTTTTGTTTTGGTTAAAAGCACTCTTTGAGAATTTCCTTCCAGGCTAGAGGAGGTGGGCTTGGTGAGGAGACTGGCGTTCCCTTCCCCAGGCGAGGAGCAGGGCCGGGACTAGAGTGACTCACCGTAGGAGCTGGCCGTGGTCCTGCTGCTGGCCGTGGGGTCCCTGCGCACACACACCTCGGTGGTCCCATCTGGATCGGAGGAGTGATCAGCCTTGAGGCCGTGTGCTCAGCATCCTTAGAGACTTGCTGAATGCAGGGCTCACTGTGTTGTTTCAGGCCTTCAGCCCCAGTAAGGACCACAGGTTTCTGGACAGTCCTCTCGTGGTTTGCCTCTGTCCTCTGGGGAAGGGGTTGTAGCCCATGTGGTCACATCTGGGGCTCTGACTGTAGGCAACAGCCGAGCTCCAGGCTGTGCCCGGGGGAGAGACTGGCCTGTCCCTGTGGCTTATCCTCAGCTCCCAGTCCTTCGGGGGCCTTGTTGTATGTGGGGACCTTGGCCTCACACTGCCTCCAAAGGCCCCCCTGGCAGATGTGTCTCAGAGCAAGTGTCATTTCCTGAGGTCTGAATTACAGGCGAAAATGCAGCTTCTCCTAAAATCCAACTTTCTAAAGACCAGTTCTCAAAAGATAGCTTTCTAAGTCAAATGTCACAGGTTTAGGTCTTTGGTCTGTATCGAATGTGAAGTGTCCTTGTTTGGTGATTCACAATTGTAATGGCCACCTCGCCATGTGATGCTTGGGTGGTAGTGTCTGAAAGCTGCTAAGACATGCAGGACCTGTCTCCGTACCAAATGGGCCCAGACCACTGGAGTTTTGGTGTTTTGTGTTCCTCGTGGAATCCGTGGGGAAGGTGTAGAGGAGGATTTATTTGCTACACGTGACTGTCCCTTCACTGAGCCAGGATGGTGTCTGCAGCTCCTAGTGGGGACCCAGTGCCTGATACAGGCCAGTTGTGTGGCTGGCATTCAGGACACCTCATGAATGAGTGAGCAAACGGATGCCTAGCATCAGAAGAATAGCTATCTGTGTACTTTTCCCCTCAAAAGGAGATCTGGCATACCATTTAGCCTTTGTTTTTCTATGAATTAAGGGGCTTTCTAGGTGGCCCAGTGGTAAAGAACCTGCCTGCCAGCTCAGGAGACGTGGGTTTGACCCCCAGGTCAGGAAGATCCCCTGGAGGATGAAATGGAAACCCACTCCAGCATCCTTGCCTGAGAAATCCCATAGACAGAGGAGCCTTGTGGGCTAAAGTCCCCACTTCGTGGGGTCACGAAGTGTCAGGCATGATTGGGTGACCGAGCATGCAGCAAGTTAGTAAGTGCTCATCCTCGATGAAACAGACGCTGAACATCTGGTGTTTCTGCCTGCTGTTTGCTGTCTCTTGTATATTGTGCTGAGCTGCAGGACTGATGAAACTCCTCTCAAATCCAAGTTGAGTTGAGTCCATGCAGTAATCTGCATTCGTGTGGAAGGTCTGCTTGGTTCCAGGCCTGTGCTGGGCACTGGTGGAAGGAGCGAGAGCTTGCAGGAAGGTGCACTCTGTGTGACACGGACCTGACTATGTCCTAGAGGAGGGCAGGAGCATGGGGGCAGCCGGGGAGAAGAGCCGCAGCGGGCGGCACCAGGTCTTAACACAGCACGAGGAGTGGACACTGCTTTCTCAGAGCAGGAGAGATTGACTTGAGGAGACAGTGGCAGTGAAATCAGGGGGGACTTCAAGGAGGTGGCATTTGTACAGGCCTTGGGAGGTGGGGGTGCATTGGAAGAGGCAGAGCATGAAGGACGGGAGAGGAAAAGCTGGGCTGTGTGGTGGGGACCCGTGTATGCTGCGGGTAGACTGGGGGTGGATGGAGCCAGGCCCTGAAGGTCAGGCAGAGAGTCCTCATCTCCCTGGAAAGGGCAGCATCATGAGGGGCTGAGCAGGATGAGACACTGCCCTTAGGAGGAATCTTCTGAACCCAGGTCCAGTGTGTCCTGGGTGGGGAGCCAGGAGGTCAGATGTGGTTCCTGGGAGGAGATGGGGGACTGGGGAGGAGACGAGGTGGCTTTTAGGGTGGGGAGGTGAGGACTGAGGCAGGGATGCTGCAGGAGAGAGGCTACTCCTCCTCAGTCGGAAGGAAGGCTGGTGACCCACAAAGGGAGATGGCAGGGCCCTTCCAAGCTCTGTACATGACTCTCTGTGTTGGCTTTGGACCTTCAGGCAAAACTTTACCTCAGGGCATCGGCACGTGACATACTGGCTACAAAACCTATCATCCAGCGGAGTTACCACTCAGCGTTCAGTCAGCAGAGTCTGAATCCTCGTGGCTGAGCCTCTCCTGCCTCTGAACGTCTGTCCGATCCTGGCAGAGTCCACACCCCTGTAGAAACCTGCCCACCCTGGATGGTGCTCTCCTCGCCAAGCCATGGTCTCCTGGAGGGCAGGGCCCCGTGCTGGCCACTCTTGTTCCCTGGCGCCCACAGTCTCCATCAGCAGGGGTTAGGTGTGCATTGCATGTGTGGCTGATGAGTGTGATTCATGAGACACATCAAGGAAGATCCACTCCAAATTAAGTTCAAGGAAGAACTTTGGGACTGTGATGTTGATTCTGTCCTGCGTCTTCTGTGTTTCATGCACAACACTGAACAAAGTTGTGTGCCTACTTTAGGAAAAAAAATAGAAGTTTGTTCGGGGTATTGATTTTCTGCAAAATCTGATTGCATCGTTTTAAGTAATGAATACAATCACTCCCCTTATCTCCAGATACGTGTGTTACAGTCTTAGTGGTGATAACTGTAATCAGGGCTCAGCGATTGGTGGCTTTCGCAGCCAGTATGTAGGCAGCTGCAACTGCAGTTCTGTTGATGTGTGTGGAAGAGGTTTCCAAACAGAGCGGACAGTTAATCAGACCACGGAGGAAGAGAAGGTTAGGTGGAAGAGGGACAGAGGCAAAGTTGCTCCCACTCACGCCCAAGGCCTCTGCACTTGCAGCCCCTGCAGAGACACACACAGGGCAGTGAGGCATCCAGAGACCCAAGCTGGTTGGAATATTAATAAGCTGGGCGGTGGTGGTGGGTGGGTGATTGCAGAGCAAGAGGCCTCAGCTTTCTTGAACTGCAATGCCCAAGGCCTGGGCACCAGACTCCTGTATCCCCTCCTGCGTCGTTCCCAGCTGAGTCCAAACAGTAAGTGTCCAGGAGGCTGAGTTCCAGTGCCAAGTGCTCAGGCCCTCAATGCTTGGGGATTCAGAGAAAAATCAATGTGAGCTGGCCAGGAAAGTGAACGTAATATTTGATCCAACTCTGAAAGGATACCTCAGCAAAGCAAGAGACCCT
>SJYV01000510.1:0-33666 GCA_006410875.1 Neotragus pygmaeus | reverse complement strand
AATTAAGTAGTAACTTTAAAGAAAAATATAAACTAGAAAAAATGATTGTAGAATATCAATTAAACATAGTAGCAAGCGTGCTGAAAAATTATCTGAAGTTTTATTGCCTTATTCTTATTTCAGGATTTGTATAATTTTCATGCAAATAAGAAAAGTGATACAATTATATGCACAAACTATGTAGGTCAGTTTTCCACTCTAAAAGTATATATTCCCTCAATTAATAATATCTGGTCAATTCAATGTGCGTCAAGAAACTCTATATTAAAGGTAATATTATATTTTTCTTTTGAAATGCTGCTTGGAGATTGACAGAATCCCATATTGTACTGTACATACCTTGATCTCTCACTCTCATCTATCACTCTGCATTTCATATCAAATTGATTTTGACACATCACGTTTGAATAAAACAGTGGTAGAACATGCATACTCATTTACACTTCAATATTAATTGTTACACTTTTTATGCACTAAATAAATGTACATAATTGGTAAAATGCATGGGAATTAAGTCAAATCAGTCAAATATGCATTGTAAAAAAAGTAAGCATTTCCCTATCGTAGGCATAACTATATATGAAGATGTAGAGTAAGATATACCCTGTTATAGAAAAATGATTTATATATTTATGTAACATCACATTTTAAGTAAATATTCTCCNAAATATGCATTGTAAAAAAAGTAAGCATTTCCCTATCGTAGGCATAACTATATATGAAGATGTAGAGTAAGATATACCCTGTTATAGAAAAATGATTTATATATTTATGTAACATCACATTTTAAGTAAATATTCTCCCTAATCTAGTGAAAACAGAATAAACTTTCCTTGGGTTTAGAGTTCAGAAAACAGGGTTTGTCTTTATTCTAAAATTGAAAGAAATTATTTCCTACAAAGAGACGATTAAGTGAGAAAGTCAGAACTTTTGAGACTTGTAGCCCCAAATCTTAGGCAATGAGATCTTCAGGGTCAGTGACCTCTAACTACTGGAAAATCTATGAGAAGGGCTGAAGAAGGCTAAGATTGGAATAAATCGATTGACTTTCAAGAGAATCTCCTTTTAAAAGAGCTATGCCACTATTGACATTTTACCCTTTTTCTGGCCAAAATCACGTATCCCCAAAGAATGTTGTTTTTAAAAAGTAGGGGGCAGGGGATCAGTTGGCCACAAATTTTTCTAATTCTATCAAATCACAGTAGAAAATCATGTCTGATGATTTAAACAGTAAAGTCACTATTACCAAAAAAGTGATCTAGAATAGAAACGTGAAAGTCTCTTAAAAACACTACATACTACAATATTGGTATCGGTGATAATTTTTTTAGATAGCAATAGTGTTTGAGCCAAATAACTATGGAAGAGGAAAAAACTGTGAGCTAATATCTCTTAAATGAAAATGGTTTGCGTGCGCACAGAAGTGTTAAATACCTTAATTCAAGGGCAAATACTAATGGCTTACTCAAATTGAGGTCAAAGAACTTCAGTCTATGAGAATACTTTTGTTCTTATTAGGTAGGAAGTTAGGCATGAGCAATGAAGGGTGTCCTAGCCCAAAAGGATGCAAGCTGATCTGTAAATGCCATCCCAGACACACCCAGGAGAGCTCACAGATATGCTACAAAATAACCACAGAGACTTTCCAACTCCTACACATGCACCCTAGGCACACAGTGGATACAAACAAACCACAGGGACTTCCTCAAAGAAGCTTAGGCAGCTAGGAGAACACTAAGGGTTCATGAGTATTCTACACATATATACATCTGATTATAATAGACTGAATTATGGGAAGACATACACAACAGAACCCATTGGTATATAACTTGCGACTGTCAATAGGCCGTGAGCGTATCCCCATTTGCCTTTCCTTTCTTGATTGGTGGTAGGTACAAACCCTATTTTGAACAGGGCACAGCCTAAAGGAAGATGCAGCAAGTATAAAGAGGTGGGGGAGACAAACAAGATTAGAGATGACTCTTTTGGGGTTGGCTTGATCCCATGTCTAGGGAGTGCCTGTTTAAATAAAGATCTACCTGAGCTGTAACTTCTCCATTGTTTTAAACCCTTTAGTCTGTTATTTCAAATTTCACTGTGACAAAATAAGAACAGAGAGAGAAACAAAGCAACCTGATGTTCTTAAAAATAAAACTGGCCCCTGACCTTACCAACAGCCATGAACAAACACAGATGTATTTTTTAATCTTAGACAAAGCTTCTGGATCCTCCTTTAGAGCCTACTCACTTTCCCACAATTCTAGAACAGTGTTTCTAAACCTGGGCCCTATTGACTTTTTAATTCAGAGAATTCTTTGTTCTGAAAGTCTATCCTGTACATTCTAAGAGATTTAGTAACATGACCTCTACCCACTAGATACCAGTATCCCTTCCAAATTGTAACAATAAAAAATGTCATCATACTTTGCCAAATGTCCCTTGGGAGTAAATATGCTCCTGTTGGATCTGATGTTCTAAAGGGTGGGGAATAACCTTTCTTAAAGACTGGCTCATGTAGGAAAGCAAGGAGTAATTAATACCTGACAGCTTTATACGGAAGGAAAAGACAGGAATGAGACAAAATGGTAACAGTTCTGCATAGCAATCTTGATCTCTTGTGGAGGAACTTCATTTACTATACACACTAAGTATGACCAGAGAGTGAGAGTGTTAGTCGCTCAGTGAGGCCCAACTCTTTGCAGCCTGCCATGCTCCCCCGTCCATGGGATTCTCCAACCAAGAATACTGAAGTGGGTTGCCATTTCCTTCTCCAGAGGATCTTCACAACCCAGGGGCCAAACCTGTCTCTCCTGCACTGCAGGAGGATTCTTTACCTTCTGAGCCATCAGGGAAGCCCTGTAAGTATGACCAACACTACAATAAATATAAATAGCAATTATTTTACTCTGCATTAACATACAGATACCCTACAGTGACAGCATCCTAACTTAGTGCTAAATAATATAAATTATGTTCACTACAGTGATCCCGAATCAAGAATTGTTAAGAGTTTCCTCAGTGTACTCCATCAAAAGAAGATATAACATATTTGAGGGAGATTTCCATCAAAAAAACTGAACTTTCCTAAATTCGGGCCTTTTGATGTTAACTGGGGAAAAGAAATTTGTGTTGGTACATATTTTAGATTTTACAAAACGATGTTGATTTGGATTTTTTTTTTAGCCATTCCTTAATGGTGATTCAGAAAAGAGACATCACCCATAAAGGGGACAGCTTATCCCTTGATAAAATCTTCCAGTTATGATGTGTGCCTAATTCAGCTCACAGGTCTAATCAAAGATGAATCCTGCAGCTCCCACCTGGTCAGGGATGCCTGTGTGAATGCTAGAGAGAGGTGTGCTAACCTAGAAAGACTTTGTCAGTTTCCAAAGCCCAGCTCAACAAAACCTTTATCAGACTGGGTTCTCCAGGGAAACAGAACCAATGGCATACACATATATAATTATATATACATGTCACACGAGTGTATGTTCCTCGGTTTTGTCTCGTCACAACAAAGATTTGGAGCGATGGACATTAAAGCCCTTGGCGCGTCACAGCTCTCGGGTCTTGGACAAACCGTGTTATAGCTCTTAGGAAAATCAGNACATATATAATTATATATACATGTCACACGAGTGTATGTTCCTCGGTTTTGTCTCGTCACAACAAAGATTTGGAGCGATGGACATTAAAGCCCTTGGCGCGTCACAGCTCTCGGGTCTTGGACAAACCGTGTTATAGCTCTTAGGAAAATCAGTGTTACAGCTCTATTTTATTTAGAAGAGAGCAGGAGAATCCATCCTCGAAGCGTGAGGGCATGCCAACCCAAAGACTTGAAGGGAAGAGAGTGAAAGAGCGCGTGGGGTAGGGGGAGAGAGGGGGAGAGAGAGAGAGAAAGAGCGCACGCACGTGGGAGAGAAAAAGAGAGAAAGCGCTTTGGCTCCTCCTTTTATATGTTTTTTCCTCCACCTGGGCCTACCCTATGCAAACTGGGCTTAGCCAGGCATGATGTTTGTTCTACCTGAAGTCTTCACTCTGGTCCTTGGACCTTCCTTTGACCTTCCTTGTTTTTTTAGCCACCGCCATTTTGGACTCCTTTTCCCTATTCTACCTACCTAACATACATATAAAGGGGCTTCGGAGGTGGTGCTTGTGGTTAAGAACCTGCCTGCCAATGCAGGAGACACAAGAAACACAGGTTCAATCCCAGAGTCAGGAAGATCCCCTGGAGGAGGGCATGGCAACCCACTCCAGTATTTTTGCCTAAAGAAATCCATGAACAGAGGATTCTGGCAGGCTGCAGTCCATATGGGGGGTCACAAAGAGTCAGACACGACTGAAGCAATTTGGCACACACACATGCATACACATACAGAAATAGGAAAAGAGATTTACTATAAGGAATTGCCTTACATGATAATGGAAGCTGAGAAATCTGAAGGTATGCAGTCAAAGGCCCTAGAGACAGAACTGATGGTGTAGGTTCCAGTCCTACACCAGCCTAAGTCCCAGTAAAGGCAGGAGGAGACCCATGTCCTGGCTCTAAGACAGTCAGGCAGACTGAGGGTGAATTCTTACGCAGACTTTTGCTCTCCTCAGGCCTTTGCCACCTCGGATGAGGCTCACCCAGGTTGGGGAGGGTAATCCTCTTTACTCAGTCTACAAATTCAAATGTCAATCTCATCCAGAAACTTCCTCATAGACACACCCAGAGTAATGGTTAACCAGAAACCCTGTGGTCCAGACAGGCTGAAACATAACATTAACCATCACAAAACTTGATATGAAGAAAGCCTGTAAAACAAAGTCAGGATTCAAAGTAGGAGAAAGAACAGCAGAGAAAAAGCAAAAGAGCTCACTACCCCCAAGCAAAACAGTGTGGCAAGAGTCAGAGACCAGATGGGTATGTATAGAACCAAGTCTTACTTTGGCGAAATTTTAGAAATTTTACTTACCCACTACTAGAGTAAAGAAATAATGAGCAAGCCCAATTGTGCACAGTACATGTTTCGTTTTCTTAAGTTTTGTACTTTTTGTCATAGAACAGACGGTCTAAAAAGTATTGTTTCTTAGTAACTTTGCAATAGTACAAATACATAATTTCTGTGATTAAATTTCCTGAATACCCTTTTGGCATCATGGTGACATTTTACAGTATCTACTTAATAAGGCAGGACAAAGCAGGTTTAGTTTCTGTGGAGTCTTACATTAATACAATTTTGCAAGCCTTTTTTAAGAAAACATGTACAAAATGATAAANTGGGAGGGCAGGAGTGGACGTGGGGGTGCCCTCAGGAGACCAGGGGGGTAAGCCAGGGGAAGATGGGGTGGGGCGGCCGAGGAGGGGACTGGGAGGAGGTCGGCGGATGCAGGGGGCGTGGCCCGCAGACCCTGCGGCCTGTGCTGTCTGGAGACTGTCCACCGGAGAGGCTCGTGCTTCTGCCTCATGACCGCGAGGCACTTCCCAGCCCCAAAGAGAAGGGTCTGGGCGGCCTGGGCTCCCAGATACTTTCCAGGTTAATGACCAGCCAAGGCCTCGCTCCCTGAGAATGAGAGGTCAACTCCTTCCAAGGAAGGGTCGCCAGCCCGGCTGGAACCAGCCTGGGAGCGGCTCAGAGGCGTTTCGTGCCTCTCCTCCCCCAGCTCCCCTCCTGAGAAAGGGCTGGGGGCCCTGGAGGCAGATTTGGCCGAAGATTGGAGATGGGCAGGAACAGATCCCTCCAGCAGGCCCCGGTCGCTGGGTCGCCTGCGGCTCTCCTAAAGCAGGCCTCAGCCGCTGCGAATCCCAACAGGAGTCCCTCATCGCTGGTTGCTTTGCATTCGTTGTGACTTTTTTTAAAAAGCATTGTTAAAATATTACATACTGGGAGGCTTCCCTGGTGGTCTAGTGGTTGAGAATCCACCTGCCAATGCAGGGGTCACAGGTTCGATCCCTGTTCCAGGAAGACCCCACATGCCTCAGGGCAACCAAGTCTGCACCACAGCACTCAGCCCGCGCGCCCTCGAGCCTGTTCTCCGCAGCAAGCGGAGCCCCCGCAGTGAGAAGGCCAAGCGCTGTGACTGCAGGGCAGCCCCGCTCACTGCAGCCAGAGAAAGCCCTCACTACCGCAGAGGCAGCACGGCCGCAAGTCAACCTTTTAAAAAACATTACACACTTAGGACTCCTGCATGGTGCCAGTGGTAGAGAACCCGCCTGCCACTGCGGGAGACGTCAGAGGCGTGGGTTTGATGTCTGGGTCAGGAAGATCCCCAGGAGGAGGGCATGGCAACCCACTCCAGTATTCCTGCCTGGAGGATCCCATGGATAGAGGAGCCTGGCGGGCTGCAGTCCACGGGGCCACAAATAGTGGGACATGACTGAAGTGACTTAGCAGGCACGCACCGGTAGTCCTGAGGTGAGGACCTCGCCATCCAATGCAGGGGGCAAGGGTTCGATCCCTGGTCGAGGAGCTAAGCCCCCACGTGCCTCCCGGCCTGAAAACTCAAAAACATAAACAAACTCAATATTGTAACAATATCAAATTCAATGAAGACTTTAGGAATGGTCCACGTTTTAAAAAATATTTTTTAAAAAATAAAGGGAAAACATTACACGTCTTGATGACCACGTTTTCTACTGCCTCCCCAGACTTTGGGAGAGTAGCTCACCCCAACCTGGGCCCCTAAATGCATGAGACGTGCTGGGCGCTTGCTGATTCCAGTCCTGTGAGATTCGCCACGTGGGTCTTTCCTTTCCAACTGGGAGCACGGGATGTGTAGCGAGAAATGACCCCAGCTTCCCGGCGCTAATTAACACCCGGAGGCAGAGGCTGGAGTGTGGCCGAGTGTCTCCAGTGGAAGTCTGGATTCCCTGAGTGAGGCGGACAGGGTGGGCGGGGTGGCGGTGTGGGGAGGGAGCATTCCAGGCGGGAGAGAACTTGTGCGCACTCGGAGAACTCATGGCCTATGTCCAAAACCCAGGGCCAAGAAGGGCTTCGTGTGTCCCAGTGGAAGAAAGAGACACGCCTGGGGGAGCACAGAGAGCTTGGGAAGGCAGAAGCCACCTGTTCCCATGCACGTGGCTGTGCACTGCCTCTGTGAGAACATGGGGAGGCCTGGATGGGCGTGGGGCTCGGCGGGGGAGCGGATATGTGGACATGGGTGGCTGAGCCCCTTGGCTGCTCACCTGCCAGTCACAACACTGTTTGGTGACTGGCACCACCCTAGTACAAGAGAAAGACTGAAAGAAAGAAAGAAAGAAACGCAGTGCAGGGACTTCCTTGGCAGCCCAGTGGTTAAGACTTCACCTTACGATGCGGGGAGTGAGAGTTTGATCCCAGGGTGGGAAACAGATCCCACATGACTCATGGCCCCAAAAACCAAAACATAAAACAGAAGCAAAACTGTAACGAACTCAATAAAGATTCTAACAGTGGTGGGTGAGTCTCCCGGTCGTATTTGGCTGTTGCAACCCCGTAGACTGTAGCCAGCTAGGCTCCTCTGCCCACGGCATTTTCCAGGCCAGAATACCGGAGTGGGTTGCCATTCCTCTCTTCTGGGATCTTCCTGACCCAAGGGTTGAACTCAATGTCTCCTGCACTGCAGGCAGATTCTTTACCACTGAGCCACCAGGGAAGCCCAATGGTCCCCATCAAAAAATCTTTAAAAAGAAACAATACAAACCAGAAACAGCCAAGCGAGACTACTACGCCGTTACGAGCTGAACTCTATGCCCTCTAAATTCATTCACTGAAGTCCTGATCCCTCGCAGCCCCCCAGGAGCTCAGATTGTGCCTGAGCTTGGATAAAGGCTTTTCAGTCTTCAGAGAGTTAGTCTAGATTTAGTCTTTTCAGTCCGCAGATAGTTAAAGTAAGGTGCGGTCATTAGGGCCCTAATCGAACCGTCAGCACCCTCATAAGAAGAGGGAGTCTGGGCACGCGCGGTGAAGACCGCGTGAGGTTACCAGGAGAAGGTGGCCGTCCGACGCCATGGAGAGGGGCCGCGGGAGAGACCTGCACCCCCGACACCCTCAGCCCAGATTTCTGGTCTCCAGGGTCGTGAGACGACACACTGCTGTTGTTTCAGCCCCCCTGGCCTGTGCTGCCCTGCTACGGTGGTGCTAGCAGACTAACACAACTCAATACCCCATACGAGAGCACAGTGCCTCCCCACCACTCACTGCAGCGCTGTTTACAACAGCTGAGACGCAGAGGCCACCTAAATGTCCATTGACAGAGGACGGATGAAGACGACGCGGCACATATACCCAACGGAACATTACCCGGCCATTAAAAAGAGTGAGACAATGCCACAGCGTGGATGACCCCAGGGACTGCCGCACTGAGGGCCGTCAGGCAGACAGAGAAGAGAAATGTCGCACGACACCCCTTCTATGTGGAATGTAAACAGAAACGGCGCACAGACTCACTACAAAGCAGAAAGAGACTCACGGATTTTGAGAATGCACTTACCGGTGCAAGCGGAAGGGACAGTTAGGGAGTTTGGGATGGACATGTACACACGGCTGTTTAAAACAGATAAGCAACAAGGGCCTACTCTACGGCACAGGGAACTCTGCTCAGGGTTCTATGGCAGCCTGGACGGCAGGGGCGTTTTGGGGAGAGTGGGTACGTGTGCGTGCAAGGCTGAGGCCCTTTGCTGTCCACTTGAAATTATCACCCTATTGTTAAGCAGCTACACTCCAATACAAAACAGAAGGGTGAAAAAATAAATAAAAGAACAGTGCCAGATTTATTTTTTCCCCTAAGGAGGGAGAGCTCTGCTAGTCAGGCAGTCTCTCTGTCCTGGATGGACTGATCTCATGGGGTTTGGTGCTGGAAGGGTGGCGGACCTTTGGAGGCATCAACAGCTTCATGCCATCTGTAGGACTGTGGTCTCTCAAGTGAGATCCTTGCTGACTGGCTGGCACCGGAGGCATGTTTACCAGAGTGAGTCCACCCTTGAGGGGCTCTTTCACTGGCTAGGTTTGCAGGGTAGAGTGCCGACAAGGACTGTTTGGCTTGCAGAAGCACGTCCGCTGAGGCGAGCCACTGTGGAGCGGCTGGAGGGGTTTCTGACAGATGCTGGCTGGCGGTCTGCTTCTCTGGCCATCTCTTCCGAAGCCTGTGGGAACTCTCCAACACTCCACTTGCAGGATGGTGGTGGTCCCCAAGACTGTCGGCTCCATGAGAACAGGAAGATGATCTGAATTGCTCATAAAGGAGGCTGAGCACCAAAGAACTGATGCTTTTGAACTGCGGTGTTGGAGAAGACTCTTGAGAGTCCCTGGGACTGTAGGGAGATCAAATCAGTCCATCCTAAAGGAGATCAACCCTGAATATTCACTGGAAGCACTGATGCTAAATGTGAAGCTCCAGTACTTTGACTACCTGACGCGAAGAACCGAGTCATTGGAAAAGGCTCTGATGCTGGGAAAGATTGAGAGCAAGAGGAGAAGGGGACGACAGAGGATGAGATGGCTAGATGGCATCACCAACTCAAGGGACATGAATCTGAGCAAGCTTCAAGAGCTAGTGAAGGACAGGGAAGCTTGGCGTGCTGCAGTATGGGGGGCTTCCCAGATCAGGGATCGAACTCCCGACCCTGCACTGGCAGGCGGGCTGTCTACCACCGAGCCACTAGGGAAGCCCCGTGTCCAGTGCCATTGTTTGTCATCTCACTGCGTCTATACTCACACGCACACACTGGCGCATGCACACACCCTCAAAACCTAAGTATGTATGGAAGAACACTGGTTTCTTGCATAGTAATTTGACGTAGTCATTCACAGTGATGCAAGGGGAGCTTCCAGACATATTCAGGCACGCCCTGTGTTCACCTATTTTTAAGCCAAATGCCACCCCCTGGACCTTCCAAAAAGAACGGGGAGTCTCTACTCCATGCAAGCCTTGGTGAGGAGCTGGGTCTTCGGCTAAAAAGCTGTAGGACTCTTTTTGAGGATTTTAGGTAGAGGAAAACACAGATTTTCATTTTAATGGAAAACACAGGCAAAACAGTCATTCACATAAACTGTAGCAACATTTTCTTAGATCAGTCTCCCAAGGTGAAAGAAATAGAAGCAAAAATAAACAAATAGGCCCTAATCAAACTTAAAAAAGCTTTTGCACAGCAAAGGGAACCATAAACAGAACAAAAAGACAACCTACAGAATGGGAGAAGATACTTGTAAATGATGCAACTGATACGGGCTTCCTTTTCAAAGTTATACAAACAGCTTACAACTCAATTATTAAAAAAAAAAACAACAACAACAACAAACAAATCAAAAAATGAGCAGAAGGCCTAGACATCTCCCCCAAAGGAGATACATAACGGCCAACAGGCACGTGAAGAGACACTCAGTAACACTGATTATCAGAGAGAGGCAAATCAAAAACACAATGCAGCACCACCTCACACAGGTCAGAATGGCCATAATCAAGAGGTCCACAAACAATAAATGCTGGAGGGGTTGAGGAGAGAAAGGAACCCTCCTAAACTGTTGGTGGGAATGTAATTTGGTGCAACCACGATTGAGAACAGTATGGCGATCCCTTAAAAAACTAAAAACAGCCATCCTTTGATCCAGCAATCCTACCCCTGGGCGTATACTTGGAAAAGACAAAAACTCTACTTTGAAAAGATCCATGCACCCCAGTGTTCACAGCTGCACTACTCGTAACGGCCGAGACATGGAAGCAATCTAAGTGTCCACTGACAAATGAGTGGGTAATGATCTGGTGCATATATCAGTTCAGTTCAGTTCAGTCACTCAGTCGTGTCGCTCTTTGCGACCCCATGCATCGCAGCACGCCAGGCCTCTCTGTTCATTACCATCTCTCGGAGTTCACTCAGTCTCGCATCCACCGTGATGCCATCCAGCCATCTCATCCTCGGTCGTCCCCTTCTCCTCCTGCCCCCAATCCCTCCCAGCATCAGAGTCTTTTCCAATGAGTCAACTCTTCGCACGAGGTGGCCAAAGTACTGGAGTTTCAGCTTTAGCATCCTTCCTTCCAAAGAAATCCCAGGGTTGATCTCCTTCAGAATGGACTGGTTGGATCTCCTTGCAGTCCAAGGGACTCTCAAGAGTCTTCTCAAACACCACAGTTCAAAAGCCATCAATTCTTCGGTGCTCAGCCTTCTTGATGGAATATTACTTTGCCATTAAAAAGAAATAATGCCATTTGTAGCAACATGGATGGACCTAGAGATGATTAGTCATATCAAGAAAAATAAGTCAGAGAAAGACAAGTATTACATGATAGCACTTATACATGGAGGGGAAAAATGGAAACAGTGGCAGATTTTATTTTCTTGGGCTCCAAAATCACTGCCAATGGTGACTGCAGCCATGAAATTAAGAGATGCTTCCTCCTTGGAAGAAAAGCCATGACAAACCTAGGCAGTGTATTAAAAAGCAGAGACATCATTTTGCCAGCAAAAGTCCACATAGTCAGAACTATGGTTTTTCCAGCAGTCATATATGAGTGTGAAAATTGGACCATAAAGAAGGCTGAGCACCAAAGAATTCATGCTTTTGAACTGTGGTGCTGAAGAAGACGGTTGAGAGTCCCTTAAACAGCAAGGAGATCAAATCAGTCCATCCTAAAGGAAATCAATCATGAATATTCATTGGCAGGACTGATGCTGAAGCTCCAATACTTTGGCCACCTGATGTGAAGAGCTGACTCACTGGAAAAGACCCTGATGCTGGGGACGATTTGAGGGCAGGAAGAGAAGGAGGCGGCAGAGGACGAGATGGTTAAATGGAATCACTGACACAGTGGACCTGAGTCTGAGCAAACTCTGGGAGACAGTGAAGGCCAGAGAAGTCTGGGGTGCTGCAGTCCACGGGGTCGCAGAGTCACACATGACTTAGACACTGAACAGCAGGCACTCCAGGGAACCTGATTCACCTTATTTTGAAGCGGTCTACAAACTCACGAGCTCCCGGCCCCTTCAAAGACTTTCTTCTCACTGTCCCTTTGTAACTCACCCTCAACGATACCTGACAGCTACTGAGAGCCCACTCTGTGCTAAGTCCATTACATCCCTTACCCCCTCTACATATCAGAAGAGGCAGTGGGAGGCTCCGACTCTTGCCTTTGTCCCTTACAGGCAGACAGGACCAGCTGAGCATCCTAGCAAAGAGCCATCATTCCTTACAGGAGTATCTGCGAACACCTCGCCTGGAGTCACATGCTCATTCCTGCCCCAATCACGGTGGGCGCAGCAACAGAGCAGATGTCTGACAAGGCTCGGGCCAGACCCTCACCAGTTCTGCATAGAAAAGAAACGGGGAGGGAAGACTGGGCAGAAGAACCACAGGGACGTGCAAGAATAGTAGGAACCATGTTTCTAAATAGAGGAGACCACCTACCTCTCTGGCAGTTTCAATTAGTTAGGCCAATAAATTCTCCTTTTTATTTAAGTCAATTTGAGTTGAATATTTCGTATGGTGTAACTGTTGTTGTTGCTGCTGTTTAGTCACTAAGTTACATCCAACTCTGCAACTCCATGGACAATAGCCTGCCAGGGTCCTCTGTCCCTGGAATTCTTCAGGCAAGAATACTGGGGCGGAGGGGGGGGGGCTGCCATTTTGCTTCTCTAATGCTGTAAATGAAAGACACTAAATGATTCATTTACATATATTTCTCCTCTTTGCACCATAATGTAACCTCCATGAGAACAGATACAAAGTCTATTTTGTTCATTGCTACAGTCCTTTTGTCTGAAATAGTGCCTGGCACCACAGTAGCTATTTAGTAAATATTTGCCATGCTTGTGATTATCTGTTTAATACCTGACCTCAAACCTATCAGGCTCATGCAGCACAGCATTTTGTTTTACTTTTTAAACTCACTCTGTTTCTCCCAGACTCTAATATGTCTCACACACAATGGGCTCTCAGAATATAGTGATGAACAAATAAATAACAACAAAATACAAAAGGAACAAATAAATAACAACACAAACAAATGTTGGCGAGGATATGGGAAAAAGGGAACTCTGTACACTGTTGGCGGGAATGTAAATTGGTACAGGTACTACGGAAAACAGTACAGAGGTTTCTCAAAAAAAAAAACCCTAAAAACAGAACTACCATCTGCCTAAGCAATTCCACTCCTGGGTACACATCTAAAAAAAAAAGAAAACACTAATTTGAAAAGGCCCATGTACCTCAATGTTCACAGCAGCACTATTTACAATAGCCAAGATATGGAAACAACCTAAGTGTCCATCAGCAGAGGAATGGATAAAGAATATGTGCTACATATATACAGTGGAATTCTACTGAGCCATAAGAAAGAATGAAGTTTTGCCATTTGCAACAACATGGATGGACTCGGAAGGGACTATGCTAAGTGAAATGTCAGACAGAGAAAGATTAATACTGTGTGACATTGCTTATATGTGGAATCTAAAAAATATAACAAGCTAGTGAACACAACGAATAACCAGACTTGCAGAGAAAGAACTAGTAGAGAGAAGGGAGCAGGGAAGGGAGCAATGGGGGCAGGGGGGTAAGAGGTGCAGGCTGCTGTGCATGAACTGACCTGCACAGGTACACTGTGTAACACAGCGAATATAGTCAGCAGTTTATAACTATAAACGGAGTGTAACTTTTAAAATTTCTGAATAACTATATTGCATATTTGTAACATAATACTGTATATCAAAGATGCGTCAATTAAAAAATCATAAAAAATAAACACATAAGTATCTCTCCTGATGGACTCTAAGGAACAGGGCAATGGAGACTGTAAGTGCATTAACAGCAGTAGTACCTTTAGCATTCAGCACACATAGGAAGTCAGCTCTCTTCAGATCATTACTGACTGAGTGATAGACTAAATGAACTAATAAGTATTAAGCATGCAAAATGTTAATGTCCTTGGTGCTCGCAGCAGCTTATGAACTGACAGTCTGTGACTTCATGGAGTCTACAGAGGTTCACGCGGTGAACTTTTTATTCTTTTGCAGACACCTCATCCAAAGACAGATTTGAACATACACAGGCATCTAGCACAAACCACTGAAAGAGGCAGCTCTAAGGCTCCACGCACTCCTTCCATTCCTTAGGCAGGTTACGCTGATGTCACTGGTTCCTCTTATTCCCTTCAAGAGCTCTTAGCTCTAGTTAGCAAGAGAGGCAGAGTAGGGTCGGTTACCATGGAAACAACAGCTGGGGTGGGCAAAGCGAAGGCGCCTAAGCAGTGAGCAGAGACTGAAAATTTCAAGTTCAGGAGGCAGCCTGTGTGTGGAATAAAAATACCAGAACAGCACACAAAAATATTCTCAGTAACTATTTTGGGGTGACTGAATGAAAATACGGCAACTTGGGCAAGCCACCTCCTATCTCTGAGCCTCCTTCTTCATTTGTAAAATAAAAATAATAATTATCCTACTGTAGAGGATATTTCAATTATGATATTGTAAATACAATCCGTAGCACAGGGCTAGGTGGACTTTAAATCAAAGTTTCTCAACCACAGTCTTACGTCTGCTTCATAATTGGAGGCATTTATTTATAAATTCCAGGTGTCCTTTTTTTTTTTTTCTTCTCTAGTTCTCTTTCTAGGAGGAATGAAATCATCTTCCCTCTCCACCCTAACACATTGCCTTCTCGCCTTCTCACTAGGGCGCCAGATAAAATATAGAAAATCCAGTATGGGACAATACTAATGCTAAAAAGCTGTCATTTATTTAAAATTCAAATTTAACTGCGTTATCCTGTAATTTTACTTGCTATATCATGCAACCCTACTTCACACACTAGACTACTTTTTAACAAATGAGTATTTGGTTTTATCAGCCAAGCTAGCGGATGGTTCACTTACCAGGAACTCCTAACTTTTGATGCAGCATGCCCTTCTAAGAGCTTCCCAGGTGGCTCAGTCTGCCAATGCAGGAGTCGCGGGTTCAATCCCTAGGCTGGGAAGATGCCCTGGAGAAGGAAATGGCAACCCACTCCAGTATTCTTGCTTGGGAAATCTCATGGACAGAGGAGCCTGGCGGGCTCCAGTCCACGGGGTCGCAAGAGTCAGACACGACTTAGTGATGAAAGCAACAGAAAACGCTCTCATAAGACTTCAGCGATCTGCAGAGTACTCATGGAGCCTTCATCCTGTGCCAGGTACCCTTGAGGGCAGTGGGTACTTGTACTGACAAGTGCCCGCCCTCTCAGGGTTTTCATTCTGGTCACGGAATCTCTTCCCCAGAACACAGTGAATATTCAAAATAGAACCTCACAGAATTCCAACAATGAAATTGACTGACAAGAGATGAACTCATTGTCCAGCTCATGATATAAAACTACTGTGTCTGAAGACACCTTTCGCCAGCTCTCCACGGACGGCTTGGGCAGAGCTGGCGGCCCCCAGGCTCGCCTGCCGCTCTCCGCTCCGGGTTCCTGTGAGAGCTCCTCGAGGGCAAGGCCCGGCTCGCTTTCCCGGCGGCTTCCCAGGCGCCCTTGCGCTGACCCCGCGCGGCGCGCCTGCGCACTCAGGGCCGGCTCCTCGACCGGGCAAGGCCTGTTCCCGCGCCGCTCGCCGCTTCTCCACAGGGACCCGGGCTCGGCTTAGAGACCTGCGACTCTAAAGCTGCAGTAAACGGAGGGCGTCATTCTTCTGTCCGTCCTCTACCGAGGGCTCGGGCGACTAGTCACACCGGAGGGAGAACAGCGGAAAGCGCGACGCCCCGGCGTGGGCCCAATGGCAAAGCGGGTCCAGGGCGCAGGCGCGCGGGCCCTCAAGAGTCCTGGCACCATCTTGAGCCGTCGCGGGAGGCGATCCGTCCCCATCCTGGCCGTTCGGGGCTACGAGGTCGGTGGGCTCGGGTCCCGGAGCCCCTCGGGACGTCGGTTTTCCCTCCCTTGCGGAGACTCCCGGGCGTCCTCGTCAGGCCCCGCGCTGGGCTCAGGCCGTCGGGAATGAGGCGTTCCGCGGTGCCCGCACAGCCTCCGTCCCTTCGCCTCTCCGCGCTGCGGGGCTGCTTCTAGGCCGGGCCCACCGAAGACCTCCGGCCTCGCCGCCAGGTTTCTTACAACAGCGAGAAACCTTCCAGGAAGAGCTCCTGAAGTCCGGGGCCCGCTCCCTACCTCTGTTGCGCCCCCGTGTTTTCTCTGAATTTGGGCTTTCCCGTGACGACCATTGACTTGACTAGAGGAAGCTTTGAGTCTAGGAAACTGCCTTCGATTAGGAATCGGTTGTCAGAACAGCCAGACTCTTGTCTTTTAAACAGCTTTTTTGAGACATAAATTTACGTACCTTAAAACGTACAGTGGATAACACTGTAAGTGTTCAACTCAACCTTTTTTTTCTTTTATTTTAAAGAACAATTAAGGAGTTGTGCCGGGCTTCCCTGGTGCCTCAGCTGGTAAAGAATCCGCCTGCAAAGCGGGAGACCTGGTCCATGGCTATGTTGGGAAGATCCCCTGGAGAAGGGAAAGGCTACCCCCTCCAGTATTCTGGCCTGGAGAATTCCATGGATACAGTCCATGGGGTCGCAAAGAGATGGACACAACTGAGCGACTCTCACTTCCCTAAGGAGCTGTGCAGGCCCCGCTGCAAGCTTTGGAACATTTCCATCACCCCTCAAAATTCGGTCCCACCCATTGGCAGTCAGTGGTGGCTCTTACCACTGAGGAACCATGAGTTTACGTTGTCTCTTTAGATTTCCCTTTTCTGGAAGTTTCATAAAAATGAAATAGTACATATGTGGTATTTTGCAGCTGGCTTCTTAAACTTACCATGAGGCTTTTGAAGTCTCTTTATCAAGAGTTGGGACCTCAGATGGTTTTGGTTCAGAACTGTCCTGCTGGGAGTTGAGATAATCTGTGAGGCCAGCTGACTGGGCACTATAGGAATGCCGTTGCCCCCACAACCCCTGCCATAAGTTTGGCTCAGTTTTTCCAATTTCTCTCTTCCCTGGGTCGAACATGTTTGATTAGGATTTTGAGATTTATTATCATGGAATGGTAGGGAATCTATTGAGGATGCTGACTTTGCTGCCTGACTTGGCTTTGGGGCCAGCTTTTCTAACTTGTTAGTTGAGAGACTTTGAACAGCCATTTAGTCTCTGTGGTTCTCAGTTTGCAGGAAATAATCTTTCCTAGGTTAGATAAATTACTGCATAGAAAGTCTTAGAATAGTGAGTGCCCTGACACAGTCCAGCTGAAAATGTTAACTCTCCTTATCTTACAGGGATTCCTTTCGAGGGGAGAGAGGGTGGTGAGTCAACAGATGGGTGCTATTGCAACCTGCTCAGCTAGGGTATAACATTGGTTGAGAAACCTTTTTTTTTTTTAAACTTTTTATTTTCTATTGGAGTATAGTTGATTAACAGTGTTGTGTTTTAGGTGTACAGCAGAGTGATTCAGTTTTACAGGCACATGTACCTATTCTTTTTCAAAGTCTTTTCCCGTTTAGGTTGTTGCATGAGATTGAGCAGATTTCCCTTTGCTATGCAGCAGGTGCTTGTTGATTATAGGTTTTAAATATAGTAACGTGTAAATGTTAATCCCAAACTCCCTAACTATCCCTGACCCCCTGACTTCCCTACTGGTAACCATAAGTTCCTTCTCTGTGTCTGTTTTGTAGAAAAGCTTGTTTGTAATTTTATTTTATTTTTTAGATTCCACATACAAGCGATAGATGATAGTTCTCCTTCTCTGAGTTACTTCCCTCCGTATGACAATCTCTAGGTCCATCCATTTGTTGCAAATGACATTATTTTATTTTTTAATGGCTGAGTGATACGCCATTGCATATATGCACCACATTTTCTTCATCTGTTCATTTCCGGGTGGGCATTTAGGTTGCTTCCGTGTCTTAGCTGTTGTAACAGTGCTGCAGTGAACGTAGTGGCTGCTGGTATCCTTCTGGACCCTGTGTTTTCTCCAGATACATGCCGAGGAGTGGGATTGTAGGATTCTATGGTAGCTCTGTTTTTAATTTTTAAAGAAATCTCTGTGCTGTTCTCCTTAGTGGCTGCACCGATTTACATTCCTACCAACAGTGTAGGAGGGCTCCCATCTCTCCACAACCTCAAATCAATTTGTGGCACATAATTATTTGTTCCTTGGGATTCAGTAGTGGTAGTGAAAGTCACTCAGTTGTGGCTGACTTTGCATCCCTGTAGATTGTAGCCTGCCAGGCTCTTCTGTCCATGGAATTCTCAAGGCAAGAATGCTGAAGTGGATTGCCATGCCCTTCTCCAGGGGATCTTCCCGACCCAGGGATCGAACCCTGGTCTCCTGCATTGCAGGCAGATTCTTTACTGTACAAGTAACCAGGAAGCCCTGGGAGTCGGGAGGAAGCTTCTATATACTCTCCCCTACTCCCCCCAACCAAGTTTATTTTTGTAGTTTTGGTACTTCCCCCCCACCCTGCCCCCGGGAAAGTGCATTTCCTCAATATTTGCAGACCAGGTTAAAATTAAATGGTGTCCTGTTAAGAGTGAGGTCTCTGAAGACAGAAGCAAGGGTTAGAGGCCTGAGCTCTTATCAACTTTAGCACCTTGGGCAATGTGCTTAACCTCCTGAGTCTCCAATTCATCCACAGAATTGGATAACAATGGTACCCTGCTTTCCCTGGTTGAGGATTAGATGGAAATCTTGTATTTAGCAAAGCACCTGGAATCGTAGGGAAAGTTCTGTGACTGTCAGCTGTTTTTATTTTTATTATGCAGAGTTCTTTCCAATTAAAACAGCTTAGGGATTGTAAACCTTTATGAACCAGTCATTAAAAGGAGCTGAGACATCCTCCACTGTTTATGAGGCCTTGGAATGCGTTATGGAAAATAGGAATTTGTTCCTTGAAAGTTTGGAAGGAAGTTTCCATTCCTACTCCAGTCACCCTTTAAAGGCATGCTTTTTCTTCCTTTGAGGGAGTACTTTTTATATACTCCCCCTCCATTTTTCACTAAGAGTTTTAATACCAAAAAGAAGGAGGGTCCACAAATCTTTTCTGTTAAGGGCCAAACAGTAAATATGTCAGGCTTTGTGGGATACGTGGTATCTTTCAGAATTACTTAGCTGAGCCACTGCAGTGAGAGCTGCCATGGAGAGTCTGTCAACATGGATGTGGCTGTGTCCAATAACACTGTGTGTATGAACACAAGTTTGGATTTCATGCCATTTTCATGTGTCACAAAGTATTATTTTGATTTTTTTTCCAATCAATTAACTACTTCATTCAACTCTTTTGTGTCCAAATTTGGCCTGACGTAATGAACAGTGGTATGATACGGAGTAAAAAAGACTTGGTTCCGATTTGTATTAACTGGATGTATTTGGGCAAGCTAACCAGCACTCTAAGCCTCATGTTCCTCATCTTACAAATAGGTATTCTGCTAACATATGTGCCTCCTCAAGTTGTTAGGCTGATACAATACATATTGTATTGTGCATAATACTGGGCATCTAATGAATCACATGACTAGCTCAATCGGCTCTATTTTCTGAAAATCCATCAAATGAAATATGTGCTAGAGGCTGGAGCTAGATGACCTGGGTTTCAGTCCTGGCTGTTTATTAGCTGTGTGACTTTGCGCTGGTCACCCAACCTCTGTGCCTCTCTTAACTAATCCCTAAGATAGGGATTATAATAGTATCCACTTCAGACAGTTGTCTTGAATATTAAGTAAGCTAACACTTAATGAAACAGAGAAATTTCTAACATATAAAGTCTCAATTAATATTAGCTGTTACTATTTCACAGTAAGATGTATTTGGGGTTAAAAACTCCTGTGCTGTGTTGTTAAAATGAAAGACTTCTGCCTCTTTCCTCTGAAATGGTACAATTTATAAAGCACAGGATTTGTTCCTTGGAAGTGAGAAGAAAGTTGCTGGTAAATGGCAAGAGCTTAGGGCACTTTCTGAAGAAAGCACTCCCTTGATATTTGCCAAGTTTTTATTATCTGCCTTCCTCTCAAGACTGATCCATTTCATTATGGCTTTCAAATTTCATAGCACAGAAGTATATTCGGTGGCGAGAGCTTGGGTGTCTCGAAGATCTGGATTTGATTGCTGACTACCATCTACTAGCCTGTGACCTGGGACAGGCTACCCACCTCCCATAGCTCACTTCTGATCTATGAAACTTGGATAATAATAGTATCTATTTCACAGAGTTGCTGTAAAGATTAAACATACTAATGCATATAAAGAGCTTGGTGCCAGGCCTTGCCTGTTGTAAAAGTTTAATAAATGACAGCTATTACTTTTGTTGTCCTCCAGGGCACTCTTATTAAAGTCAGACCTATTTGAGATGGAAAACCACTTGCTAGGTTTTTTAATGGGCAGCCTTCTCTCTCACTGTAGGTTTGGAATGTTTAATAATATTGTAGGAATTTTTTGTTCTTAGGAGATTGCCCTCGTGAACCTGTTAGCCATGAGTTTATGTTTCTCAACAAGGGGGCCATTTCTTGAAGAGTCTCACTCTATTTGCATAGAATTGTGTTGGGAAGTAGAGAGCACTGTAGACAGAAAGACCTAGGTTTGAGTCTTGACTCTCTCAACCAGATTATGAACTTGAGTAAATGTCATCCTCTCTGAGCTACAGATTTCCCATCTATAAAACAAGTATATTAGTCCTAGTTTCATTAAGATTATTGGGACCACTCACCCAGATGCATATTTTTAAATAACAGTTTCATCTAGATGTAATTAATTCACTACCATAAAGTTCACCCACTTCACTGGTATTTAATACATGCAGGATTGTGCAACCATAATCAAAATCAATTTTAAAACATTTTCATTACCCTAAAAAGAAATCCTCACTCTTCATTCCCCTCTACCCTAGCCCTTTAATCTACCTTCTGTCTGTCTGTGCCTATTCTGGACATTTCATATAAATGGAATCATACGATATTGTGGGCCTTTATGACTTTCCTTTCATTTAGCGTAATGTTTTCAAAGTTCATCAATGCTGTAGCATGTATCAGTACTTCATTTTTTATTGCCAGATACTCTGTTGTATGGATATACCACCTTTTATCCATTTATCAAATAGTGGGTCCATCAAAGGATGGGCAGTTATTTCCCCTTTTTGAAGTGGAAACTTCAGTATCACTCTGTGATACTGCTGCTGTGAACATTCATGTACAAGATTTTATGTGAATATATGTTTTCATTTCACCCAGAAAAGGAATTTCTGGGTCTTTTGGTAACTGTTTAACCGCTTAAGGAACTGCCAGACTGTTTTCCAAGCAGCACCCAGATCATTTTTAGAGAACTTGACTCCTAAAACTTGACATAGAGCAAATGCCTCATACAAGATAGCCATTTTATTGTAAAAAATTTGTTCTTGGAGGCCACTCTTCTAATTTAGTTGAATAAACTGGCCAGCCTTCTGTCTTTTTAAATGCTCTGGAACAGTGTGAATAAACTAAGAATAATTTGCTCCTTGAGCATTTGAAGGACAGGTCCAGTCAAACATCTTAAATATCCTGCTTCCCTAGCGTTCCTTTAAGGTTTTCCAATTTGTTAGCATAAAATTATATTAGCACAGTGGTTAAAGTCTGACTCTGCAGTCATTTGCTGGCTTTGGAAGTTGGAGTAAGACTCCATGACCTTCACTTTGCTCACATGTAGAACAGGTCATGAGGTCACCTATATCTCAATAAGGAGGAGCTGCAAATACATATAATGTTTTGTGCTGTATCCTGCATACAGGAAGTGCTAAATAAATACTAGTTTTTAATCTCATAGAGACTGTGAGATTGAAAATCGTTGTGCTAGGCTATTAAAATGTAGAGAGTCTTGTTCAGTCGCTCAGTCATGTCCAACTCTTTCCGACCCCATGGATTATACGCCCCGCTGGGCTTCCCTGTCCTTCACTCTCTCCCAGAGTTGCTCAAATTCATGTCCATTGAGTTGGTGATGCCAACTAACTATCTCAACCTCTGCCACCCCTTCTTGTTTTGACTTCAGTCTTTCCCAGCATCAGGGTCTTTTCCAGCGAGTCAGCTCTTTGCATAGAAATTATGAAGTAGAGAGTCTTAGCGCATAGGAATTCTTTGTAAGAAGATTTCTCCTAATTTTTTTCCTATTCCTTTCGTAGTCAGTTTTAGTAATTCTTATTTTCCTTGACTGGAGAAGGAAATGGCAAACCACTCCAGTATTCTTGCCTAGAGAATCCTGTGGACAGAGGAGCCTGGAGGGCTGCTGTCCATAGGGTCACACAGAGTCAGACACAACTGAGGCGACTTAGCAGCAGCAGCAGCATTTTCGTTGAAATGTTCATTTTCATTAAAATTTTCATACCATTTGTCTAAAACCTTGGTTAATATTAACATGTTTGCTTTAACTTTTGATACATAATTTTTTTGTGTGGCTCAAAATTCAAAAAGGAGAAAGGGTATACAGTGAAAATTTCCTTCCCACATCCCTTCTCTCAGCACCAATTTCCTTCCCTGTAGATAACCGGTGTCACTAGTTTTGTGTATTTTCTTTCCAAACTTATTTCATGTATATTGAAGCACATATATATATATATATATAGTTTGCCTCTTTGTTTAACAAATGAAGCATGTTGTATTCCGTGTTCAGCACCCTGACTTTCACTTAACAGTGTATCTTGAAGATCATTCCCTAAGGTATTTCTCCTTTTTTTTTTAATGGCTATGGAAGTTTCTATTATGTGAAATATGTAGAATTTATAAAATGTTTCTCTAATCTCCAGCTGTTTTCCTGCTTTCTGATTCATGTTTTACTTTTATGTCAGTGATGGTCTTTTTCCTGTTCTCTTCAGATTTGTTTTGGTGGGCCTTTGGCAAAATGAACCAGATAAGAGTGTGTGTTCTCTCCTGGCCTGACAATCTGCGTTGTAGAAGCCAGATCACCTCTGCATACCATTCTCGTCACATCCTGAGGTGTCGACATGTGAGTGTGTGTGGAAATCATGCCACTTTTTGGGAGACTTGAGTGAGATCCGAGTGCTGGCTGGTCACCCTGGGGGGAATTTTTGTGGTAAGCTAGAGATTGTGATCGCCAGGGATCTCCAGGCCTTAAGTGGCCTCCAAGGCCTTGCAAGGCCTGACTTCTCTCTCCCTCCTCTGTCCTGAGCCAGTCTGTGTTCTAGCTGCGTGGTCCTCCGTACTCCTCTCTGCCTCCTAACCTTTGTACATGCTGTTTATTAGACATGCAATGTTCTTCCTCAGCGCCTGGTCCAGGTCAGACTCCCTCATACACGTGCTTACAGCAGTGTCGCCATCACACTTACTGCTTGTCATTCATCTTCTTTATGTGGCTGTTTGTGATTGTTTGGTGTCA
Organism: Neotragus pygmaeus; assembly: GCA_006410875.1. NCBI lineage: Eukaryota > Metazoa > Chordata > Mammalia > Artiodactyla > Bovidae > Neotragus > Neotragus pygmaeus. The sequence goes on along the minus strand of SJYV01000510.1, from coordinate 10,405 downwards.
TCTGTGAACCGTATACCCCAGTAAAAGCACAAACTGCATCTGCTTTATCATTTTATCCCTAGTGTCTGGATGTGTTTGATAATACCTGTTTATTGAATGGTTGAATAAATGAGTGTCTACCATTTTGCCAGTTCAGGATTAGAGCTTTCTGCCTGGCAAAACCAATATGAGAAAAAAGTATGTGAATAACCTTGCATTTTTTAAATAAGTATTTTGTTTGGCATGTGATAACTTGACTCTGAGTGCTTCTGCTTCCTGTGAGAGAAGGTGCCTGGTGCCCTCTTGGACAGGGCTGTGTGAGCAGAACTGTGGGTAGGCGATCCTTCCTGGCCTACAGAAACTGTCATAGTTCTGAATCTTAACACCATCAGCCAGATTTGACACTGAATTTTTCTCTGTTAACATCAGATTTGTGACAGGGTTCTCCTTTGCTTGTCTTTAATCTTATGTATAGTTAACTGTTTAATAACTATACATAAGATAGTTGATTGAATTTAGAAGCAGTTTTTGTGATAGAGTTGGTTGCCTTTATGTGAATATTTGGTTTTCTGTTGTCTTGAAATTCCTAGAGGGGGTTAAAAAATTAAGTTCACTCTCAAAGAAAATTGGTTAGATTTGCATTACTGAGGAACTGTATACAAATTTGTATACTAAGATAATCACCTATCCAGCTCTGAATATGCAAGAGTACTAAATATATACATATATGCAAGAGTACTAAATACTGAAGAAAATATTTTTGAATTTATTTTTGTAGAGTACAGTGTTCACTTCACATCTCTGTGTGGAAAACTTCCAGAGTCAGAGCTCTAGCAGACCTCTCTAGAGTACCTAACTCAACATCTCCACTTGCTTGAGGGTAAGCATTTCAAATGTAACACATTAAAAAGACAGCTCTGGATTTTCTGCTCTTCCCCTGCCCAAACCTGTGACTCAACGACTCACTAAATGACACTTCCGTCTACCCAGCCGCTCGAACCAAAAATATAGGAATCATTTGCAATGTTTTTTTCCTTTGTAACAAATGCACAAATGATCAGCAGGGTTTGTCTATTTTGTCTCCAAAACACCTGTTGTATTTGTCCACTTCTCCTTATCTCCACTGCCATCCTGCTGGTTCAGAGTACTGTCATCCTGCCTAGACAGCTGCCTCCTAACTGGTCTACGGACCTCCTCTCTTTTCAATCTCTAGTCCCCTAGTTGTCCACACAGCAACATGAATCATCTTTCAGTGGATTATGTCAGACCTTATTTAAACATCTTTAATGACTCCATATCACCTTTTGGATCAAATGCAAGATCTTTATCTTGGCCTCCCGTTCCTAAAGAACTGGCTTTCGCACACCTGTAAAGCCTCCTTTTACTCCCCTCTGCTCCCTTCTCGCTATCCTCCAGGCATTCTGATGTCTGTTCTATTTTTTTTTTCCCTTTTTAGTCTTTGTATATTGCTATTTTATCTGTCTAGAATATTCCCCCCTTGCTCTTCCCAGGGCTAGCTCTTTCTCACAGTTTAGTTTTAGCTTCTCTTCCCCAGAGAAGCCTTCCCTGACTGCTCTATTTAACCACCATACAAACATCTACCCTCCTCTCCACCTCATTGCAGCTGCCTGTTTTTTCCTTCAGACTCCTCACTGCAAGTTTTAAAGGTTTATTTTTTCAACTGTATGTATCTTCCCAGCTAGACTGACGCTTAAAGACATACTTATCAAATAAATGACTTAGGGCAGGGGCTATTTTGAATTTAATTGCAGTGAGCCAGAACCTGGCCTACAACTGGTCCGTGTGTGTGTGTATATATATATATATATATAGAGAGAGAGGGCACTCAAATATTTGTTAAAGAATGGATGAGTAAGCATTCATTGAGAGACTTAACCATGTACTAAACTATGCAAATTCATGGGATCATAATACCCAGGTCACCCCATCTGTTAAAGATTTATTGTAGACCAGGGGTTGTCAAACGTTTTTTTTCTCAAGACCCATTTACACTCTTGAAAATGATTAAGGACTCCAAAGAATTTTTGCTTATGTGGATTATACCTATCAATATATATAATTGTAGAAATTAAAATTTTAAATGTATATTAATTTAAAATGGGTAGTAAGTTTATTACATGTTAATATAAGCAACCGTTTTTTAAATTTAATGTTAACAATTCCCAAAGCAAAAGACTACTGAGAAGAGTGGCATTGTTTTACATCTTTACAAATCTCTTTAACAACTGCCTTGAATGAAAACAGCTAGATTCTCAACTGCTTCAGCATTCCCTTGGTCGAGATACCACATGTCATACAGCCTCAGGAAAACCCCATTGTACACTTGGGAACGAAGTGAGAACTGCTGTAGATAATTTAGAAAATAGAATTTTGGAGATTTCCCTGGCAGTTCAGTGGTTAAGACTTTGCGTTTCCAATGCAAAGGGTGTGGGTTCAATCTCTGGTTGGGGAACTAAGATCCCACCTGCCAGGCAGTGTACCTGCCCCCAACGAAAAAAAGATAATAATTTTGATTGAGATGGTGCTGTGAGTGGTGCATTCACACTTCAACCTCTTTTTAATATAACTTTCAGTGATTTAGAAGTGTATGACATTTGTATGGATAAATAACTGAACAGAAAAACAAGGATCTGTGGGGTTGAAGAGCTGAACCTGTTGGACTTCTGATCTTTAGATAGAGGTGGTTAACAATTTGACTGCTGTGGAGTAACAAGGTCCAGAAGCACTCCATGCATATTGAGGTCCCAGGCTCATTGCGTCAAACAGGGGCTGGGGTGAGATTCTCCTGATATGAAATGAGACTGAAAAAAAAGCCAGTAACAGTTACTCAGGGCTTCAACTTGCATTAAGAGCAGTGGCAGGAGAGAAAACATGGCCATGTAAAGTGGACCCAGCCTGAGCTTAAATTTTGCTCAGTGACTAACATACCCCTTTATCACATGGCACCGAGCCCCCATTTAACTTGTCTCAGGACTAACTTTCTCACAACAAAGAAGACACAACCAAAAAAAGGGAAAAAAGCTAGATATGGAGGGAAGAGACAGGTGGGGTCAGGGGTGATAGCTAAGTGTTCTAAGAAGCACTTAGAAATTAAAATTATAAAATACTGAGTTAAACATAGGGAAACTTACAATAAGCAAGACAACAAAATCAGCTGTCAGGATAAATTCATTCCTGATAAAATGCAATTCTAATAATTTCAGTGTAACTTTAAGATTCTTGAAAGATAAAGAATAATATTCATACAATGTTCATCCATTTGAGAAAGGTGGATATAAAAAAGTACTGATTAAAAATTTAAACATGAAAAAAAAAAAGGCCACTGTAAAACACGTCAGGGTAAACACTAACTATATTGGATGCAGTTCAGAAGAGGAGTTCCTGAGAAAGCAACCCAGAAAAGTGTATGAAAAACAGAGACTGTGAACAAAGGACAGACTAAGATGGGCAAATATACTCCAATAGGTTGAGAAGAGAGTAAAGTTGGAATGGCAGAAAAGCTATATTGGCCAAGATAGACTGGCCAAGCATTCTGCAGAATGGCGGAAGGACCTTCATTGGTCACACGGTCCAGAGCAGGAGAAACAAAAATAAATCCATATGTAACACCTTTTGAAAAGCCACAGAGGAAAAAACCAATGCTGTTAGGAACATTTAGATCATAGCAAACCTCATCAGCACTGTTCGATGTTCAAGACAATAGAATAGTATCTTCAAAATAAGAGAAGAGAAGGGTCACTTTACAATTCCATACCTAAGTAAACTGTCATTCAAAAAATATCTTAAAGCCATTTTTATAAACACAAATAGACTGCCCCCTACACTAAAAGGCTTATTTAAGGATTTATTACAATGAGGGGGTAAAAAAGAACCTAGAGAGGAGTAAAATTCAAGAAACGAGAATAAATTATCAGTAAACATAATTAATCATTGACTGCAAAAATTGTGCTTTGGGTTTGTTTTAAAAATATGTAGCTAAAATTCTAGACAATAACCAGGAAAGTGGGAATAAGAAATTAAATGAATTGCTAAGGTATGCCAGGTTCCTTTATTATTTTACACTCTGTTTAAAAAAAAATAAGTACTTGTATATAATTAGGAATTTAAAGATAGACAATAAAATAACAAATTCAATTGAAAGCTTTCAAATTAGCAAAGAGAAAAAAAGTAAACTTGATCAACTCAGTAGAAGGCAGGAAAGGAAAAAGTAGAGAACAAAGGAAAAGACACATTTAACAAGCAAGTATATCAGAAATATAAAATGTGAACAGATTAATTCCCCTGTTAAAGGCAGACTTCAAGATTAATTTCTTTGATATCTGATTTACAGGAAATCATGAGCTTGTTCCTACCTAAAAGCATGGCCTTGAAATACATAAAGCAAAAACTAGAAAGAATTACCAGGAGCAGTAAATGAAGCCATAGGCTAATGCAGATCTTTTTTAAAAAATAACTATTTAGAATTGATATATCAAGCAGACAGAAAATTAATAAGAATACTGAAAATGTAAACACAGAACTTGATCCTATGGACATAAATAGAAATTGGTACCTGATAATTAGAGAATGCTTATTTTTTTCTAATACACTGAACAATTAAAAATTAATTACATCCTAAGATCCTGAAAGAAATTTTAACAAATATCAAATAATAACATATAGACCATATCATCTGGCTATAATATAGTTAAATTGGAAATCTATAGTCAAAAGACTTCTAAAGAACTTGAAAACCTAAATACATTCCTTAGTGTGACTAAGAGGAAATCTATTTGCAGCAATGGAATATAGTACCAAAAACAGTGAAATGGATGGAATGCGGTTCAAGTGGTACTTGAAAAGGAATGTAATAGCCTTAAAGGAACCTGTTAAAAATTAAGAAAGATTAAAGGGAAATCAGTTAAATGTGCAACTCAAGATGCTAGGAAAAGAAACTCAAATAAAGAGAAAAAAGGAAATAATAAAATAGAGAACAGAAATTAAATGTAAAAGAAGAATAAGTAAAGAGGACAATTTTGTTAAAAAATATAAATGACCTAAATTGACTCAAGACAAAGCAGAAATATAGTACAAAACTAAGGAAACCAAGTAAAAAAATATTTCATGCAAAAAGACCTCAGATTTAATTTTATAGTGAGTTATGTTAAACTTTCAAAAATGAGAAACTCTATTTTTTATGATCTGTTATAGAGAATATAAGCAGGAAGAAAATCTAAATAATTTTATAAGGCTAGTATAAGCTTGATACCAAATGAAACAAGTATAGTAGAATAAGAACTTGGGTGCAAAAACCAAAAATAAAATATAACTCAGTAGTGTCCTGCTGCATGTGTATATAATCAGACCCTCATTATCATGATCAAGTAGGGGTTACAAATGCCACATGTTTCAACATCAGAAATTTTTCCTTAATTCTCCACATTAACAGATTATATAACATAATCTTCCCAATAGATAACAGAAAAGTCATTACATAAAAATTAAATGTATTCATGAAAAAATTTTTAGAAAACTAGAACTAAAGGGAATTTCCTTAATCCCCAACAAAGAGGCTTTGCAAACAAGCTTACTGTGGACATTTTTACTTGATAGTAAAAGATAAGTATCCCCTTTCAAATCTAGAACAAGATTTATTCCATATTTCCCCAGAGGTCCTAGAGGATGCATTATGATAGAAATGCGATATAATTGTCAGTAAAAATCTAAAAATTGTCATAAACAGGTTAACATTTTCAAAGCGTCCAGGAAAATCTGAGAGAAACTATTCGAACTAACAAGGACAGGTCAGCAAATTCACTGGATTTACCAAAAAAAGTGAACATATAAAAAGCAATAGCAGATAATTCTCAAAAACCATAATCTAAGACAAATCATGAGAAACTGTTAGACAAACTCAAATTGAGACTTTCTACAAAATACTTGACCACTACTCCTCAAAACCGCNACAAGGACAGGTCAGCAAATTCACTGGATTTACCAAAAAAAGTGAACATATAAAAAGCAATAGCAGATAATTCTCAAAAACCATAATCTAAGACAAATCATGAGAAACTGTTAGACAAACTCAAATTGAGACTTTCTACAAAATACTTGACCACTACTCCTCAAAACCGCTAAAGTCATGGAAAACAAGGAGCTACCGAGGATCTGTCACAGCCTAGAGTTGTCTAAGGGTACACAACTAAACGGAATGTGTTCTGGACGGGGTCCTGGGGCAGAGGGAGGCTTTACGGCACATCTGTAGTACAATTACTAGCTTTGTACTAGTGGTCATTTCTTCACTTGATCACATACCAAAGTTAGGTAAGATGTTAACATCGGGGGAGACTGAGTAAGGAATGTTTACATTATTTTTACAACTTTTCTGTAAATATGAAATTATTTTTAAAAAGCTTTATCACTGTTTTAACTCAAAATTAACCTGCTAGGTAAGTAACAGGAAAAAAGACCTCCGAAAGTCAACCAAGATCTTTATGGGAAAAAATTACAACCTACTGTTGTTGGCTGTAGAAGACATGAATAAACAGGTAGGACAGATCATAGAGAAAGATGAGATGTCGTGATAAAATGTTTTTAGTTCTCTTTGAATTTTTTTGTGGATTCAGTAAATTGTTGAGGGCTAAGAGTAGCCAAAGACACTTTTGAAAAACAAGGTAGGGCAATTGTCCTTCAAGATATCAAGATATTGTAAAGCTCCAATAATTAATGCACGCAGATAAACAGATGGACCTATGGGACAGACTAGAGTTTAGGAACAGGTCCACTCATACAGAAACATATATGTCAGGAGAAAAAAATAGATCCGTACCACAGAATATATATAAAACTAAACTGAAAAAACTAAAACAAGGGTATTGTATCTTTATGATTTCAGTGTGGAGAGGGATTTCTTAAGGTATAAAAAAGCAGAAATCTGAAGGAAAAGATATTAAGTTTTATAGCACAAATATTTAACATTCTTCCGTGACAAAAGATATTGATGCCTTTTCTTTTAACTTTGTTCATGGTATGGATTTTAAGACATATTGAAGTGTGATTGGGGTCAAGAATAGGAGGTAATTCAAGCTGCAACATGAAGTCTTATTTATGGTTAAAGAAGATGCTATCTAGAAAATACTAGAGGGAAGGGTTTGAAGTCAAAGCAGGTAGTCAAGTGAGTAGGCTAATACCTAGGGAGTAATGATTAGGACTACCATGCAGAGCAAAAAGGGGACAAATTTGGAGTGTATGTTGGATGTAGAGCCAGGAGGACCTGCTGATGAATTGAATGTTGTTGGTAAGGGAACCAGGAATCCAGAACAATTGTAAGGTTTTTGGCTACTGCAACTGGTGCTGTTTATAGAAACAGCGAAAAGGGAAATTACTGTTTGTTTTCAGTGTTTTGAGGTGCCCATTAGACATCCTGGTAGAGCACTCAGCTGTTAAGCAGCTAGTTGGGTATATGAGACTGGGCTCCTGTAGAGACTTCTGTGCCAGAGGGAGCTGTTGGCATGTAGGTGGCATTTAAACCATCCGGCTAGGTGAGACTGCTGCCTAGGGAGTAGATGTTGAGGGAGAAGGCTAGTGACTGAGTTCTGAGCATTGGGGGCTTGAACAGAGCAGAAGCCAGCTAAGAGAACAGAAGGGGAAAACCAGGGCAGTGTAGTGTCTCTGAAAATAAGATGGTGTGAGTTTTTACTATCATTGTTTTAATGAGGATGTTGAATGTCACTGAAAGATCAAGTGAGATTAAGAACAAGTTTCCTAGCCACATAGAGAACTGCTGAAATTGCCAAGTGGTTTCAGGAGTGTGGAAAGGAGGAAGCCCGCAGTGTAGCCTGGTAAGGGGAGAGAATGCGCAGCGAAGCTGTTGCGTGGTGACAGACACCACTCCATCAAGAAGGCTTATCGACTGGTGCCAGAAGGGAGTGCTGAGAAAGGGGAGACGCGCTGAGAATGTGTGCTATCTGATGGGAATGAATGATGCGGGATCCAGAGAAAAACCTGTGTTGCAGATAGAGGTTTTGAGGAGAGAAGAGATGGCGGGCCCTTGAATGTGTTAAATCACCTTCCAGACCCTCACCAGACTTTAAATTCCCCTCCAGGGTCCGGAAAAAAACACCTCTGTGGGACACTGGGCACCTGCAGAGTCCAACAGCTCCCCCAGCGGCTCCTGGCGTGTGTGGCCAGACGTGGAAACCTCTGCCCCAAGCTTGGGACCACATTCCCTCAGTGGTCCCGCTAGACTTTCGGTGAATGCTCCTGGGGAGCACGTCTCAGGGGTGTAGAGCAAAGGCGTTTTCGTTCAGATGTCCCGTTTGTGTCGCACTGCTGGCTGACCAGAGACTGCTGAAGGCTTGGAGGGTTTCAAACACTGCCCCGCTCGCCTCCCGCCCCAGGCCAGCAGCTTCCCAGTATCTCCAGGAACCACGGATGTATACACGTTTATACTTACGAAGTGTAAATGTGAAATTTCAGTTGGGATACCCTATTCTTTATGCTCTTGGGTAACGTACATTTGGTAATTAATTATAGCTCATGGATCTTTTCCTTTAAAATTCAAGTCTTACATTTTCACTGGCCACATAAAATCGCATGGTATGGCTTGGCCCGGGGACAGCTTGGGGCCTCCGCAGAGCGCCTTTCTCTGCCCGCGCCGCCGCGTGCCTCCTGGAGACCGGCCGCCCCACCGCGCTGGGGGCTCGCCGGGGCGCCCCGCGCCGCCCGCGCCCGCGCGTGTTTCTGGAAGGGGAGGCCGGCGGACCGGACAGGGCGCGGGCCGGCGCGCGCCTCGCCCTTCCTCCGCTCGCCCCGCGGCCCCCGAGGTGGCTGGCGGACAGTGTCTTGCCTGCCTCCCCAGCGGCTTGGCCGCCTGTGTGTCCACCCTTCAGAGACCAACAAGCGGGGCTACTTACCGGTCGGGTCTGCACGCTCCGGCCGGGCCGCCGGCGGCACTGGCGGCCGGGTGCTCGGTGGCGGCCGTCCCCGAGGCGCCCCCCGCGTGGCCCGCGCGCAGGTCCTCGGGCGGCCAGACGCCGCTGGACCGCGCCGGCGGCGCTCTCGGTGTTTCGGTCTTTGGAAGTCGGGTCATGAGCTCTGTCCCGCAGGTCTGTCAGCCATTTGTTCGTTTCTGTGAATTGCCAGCGTGCGCCCTTCTTGCCCATTTTTCAGGCGCGATTTGGTCTGCACGGTATCGGTTTCCAAGAGTTCTTCGTTTATTAGGGAACTTAGCCCCCGGTCTTTCGTGTGTCCCAGGCAGGAAAGTCTCGTCTCCCACTTTCTCGTTTGTCTGTAACTTCAATATGCATGTTTTTGCCCACCAGCTTTTCACTTTCTTAGACAAATGTACGGGGTTGTTTGTTTGTTTGTTTGGTCTCTTCAGACGATTTGCATTTGGGAGTCGTTGGTAAGGCTTTCTCCGTGTGACCCCCCCTTCTTTGTTTGGGGGTCGAACACACCCCCCCCCTTTCCAGACCCTTCCTCAGGGCCCCTCGCGTTTGCTCCGTTGACGTCAACCTCCTGCCTTCGCGCCAAACAGTCGCCACGGCAACCGCGGCCCGACGGGCTGGGCTGAGGGTGTGGCGAGGGGCCCTGGGCGCAGAGCGCAGCCGTTGATTGGCCGATGCCCGGCCCCGCCTCTGCGGAGAAGCAGACAAGGAGCCGCGGGCCCGGGCTCGGTGCAGACGCCGTGAGCCGCGGGAGAAGGAGGTTGGAGCGGAGGATCGGACATGTCCACCCTTGGCTGGTGGCGCCGCTGAGCGCCTGGGGCCGTGTGGGGGCACTAGAGCTTGCACCGGCTGCTCAGTGGTCGAGCTGTCAGCCCGGGGCAGGGCGGTGTCTTGAGGTCCGGTGAGGTGAGTCCGGCAGCCCCGGCCGCACCACCGCATCTGGATGGTGCGCCGGGATGGATGCCGCAGAGCCGGGACCCTGGTCAGTGGGCGAGAGCTGCCGCGCTTGCCGCAGCCGCACCAGGTTGCGCGGCCAGCTGGAGTCTGGGGATCGGGGCTCCCGTGCCACCTGTCCTGGGCGTAGCGGGTACAGGGACGGCTGATCATCCTGGGCAGGGGGTGGGACGGCCACGGGCTCCAGGCTCCGCAGTCCGCTGGGGTGGCTGTCGGAGCAGTGGCGGCGGTCCTTGATGAGCATAGGAAGTCACTGGGTGCCCCCGTCTTCCTCGGCTCGGTCTGGGGGCTGCAAAGGACACCCCCATCCCCCGGGGTCCTAGACTAGCCAGGTCCCCTCCGGCCACCCCTGCATCCGTGCCGGTGCCTGGGGCGGGGCGTGCTTGCCGCAGTGGCGGCGGGAGGAGCTGCAGGCGGGGCCGGGGGTGGCAGAGCCTGCGGGGCGCGTTCTCGGCGGTGACGCGCTGCGGCCCACCCGCCCTGGCGCTGTCTTTGAAGTGGCCGGGGGGCTGGGCCTGTCTCTT